>LR738716.1:38797402-38958228 GCA_902687465.1 Secale cereale
CGGATGTCCGGCCTGGCGATGGCCGTTCTTCGGGTGCTTCTGTTGCCCTTGCCGGATTTCCGGGGTGATGCCGGATGTCCGGCCTCTGCTGAAGCGTCGGATGTCCGGGCTGGTCGCCGGATGTCCGGGCTGGCGCCGGATGTCCGGGCTGGCGCCGGATGTCCGGCGGCTGTAACTTCAGCCGCTCCGTCTTCTTCCGTCTTCTCTTCCAAGCTTCCCTCGCGGATGGTGTAGGTGTTCCTCGGCGCTTGCACTCCTCGTCGTCGTCCGTGAAGCTCCGACAATACCTATGCATGCACACGAGTGGAGTGTCAAGTAGTATACCATCCTCGAAGGGGTCAAGTGAACACGTGTAAAGGAGATGATTCACCTTTATGTATGAGAAGTAGAGGTCGCACGTGTCACTTCCCAAGCAGACTCTTGACATGGTGATGTCCATAGGATACACCGTATCAAATTGACTATTTGATCGATGCGGGGGAGAGGAAAATGATCTTTCGGGCAGGCCCGATTGATGTGCTTGAAATCGATGCACATGCGGAGAGACTTGTCCTTCTTGGGGACCATGACGACGTTGGCGAGCCACTCGGAGTGGTATATCTCGCGGAAGAACTCTGCTGCTAGGAGTCGAGCCACCTTGATACAGGGTGGAACCCTAATCAGCGGATCTTTCACGAAATGGAGGGGATCCCACGATGAACACGAAGAACACAAAGGGACACGGGGGAAAACACGAGAGGAAACACACAAGAACAAGTCCAATCACACATCCACTAGACAATCAAACACACAAGATCACAAGATACATGAACAACAAAGGGAAAGATACATGGGTAGAGTTCATCTCCAAGAGGAGGCCTTGAATCCATGAAGGATCTTCCCGTTAGGGGTCTTGAATCCGGTGTGGATCTTCTCCGTAGAGGGGCCGCGGTCACTCGTTGGAGTAGAACCACATAGATGAGCAAAGCTCTAGTCTAAAATGAGCTATCACATTTGCTAACCCTAAAATGGTGGAGGTGGAGGAGTATATATAGTCTAGGGTCATGAAGGGGTAAGTGAGGGGCGAAACGGGTACATGGGCATCGGCCCGGATACATGCACGCAGGCAAGGCCGGATGTCCGGGGCTTCGGGGCGAGCCGGATGTCCGGGGTTACGGCCGGATGTCCGGGCTGGCTCGGTCCAGCTTCTGTGAAGGAGGGCCCGGATTTCCGGGAGGAGTGCCGGATGTCCGGCTGTTGCGGAAGCGCCGGATGTCCGGCCTTTGGCCCGGATGTCCGGCCGCTATAGTATCAGCAGCTCCGTCTTCTTCCGTCTTCTCTTCCAAGCTTCCCTCGCAGATGGTGTAGGTGATCCTTGGCGCTTGCACTCCTCCTCGCCATCCGTGAAGCTCTGACAATACCTATGCATGCACACGAGAGGAGTGTCAAGTAGTATACCATCCTCGAAGGGGTCAAGTGAACACGTGTAAAGGAGATGATTCACCTTTATGTATGAGAAATAGAGGTCACACGTGTCACTTCCCAAGCAGACTCTTGACATGGTGATGTCCATAGGATACACCGTATCATCCCCTCCCCCTTGGAAAAGATCTGACCTCGGATCGAAAACCAAATCACCATGGGAAAGAGATGGCGTCGTCGTGTAGATGTGGACCATCACGAAGTGCTCATCATCTTGAAGCTCAACATGGGCACTCTCCAATGTCTCTCCGTCTAGTGATTCCTTCAAAAGGAGCAAAGACAACAAACACTTGGAAAAAACAAATGTGGTTAGCGTTAGTGCAAAACCAAACATTCAAGAGGTGATTTACCCAACAAGTGTTGTCATCAAGCATAGCATAGGGTGTGACAAAGGTTTGTGGCATGGCATTTAAGCACATCAATTGAGCACAATCAAGGTCATCATGGAAACAAGCATGTAAATGTGAGGTAGAGATGCACATATGTGTGTCAAGAGAATAAGCATCTACCTCATGGTCATAGCAAGCATGCATAAAGCGCTCCATGAAAGGTCTATGGTAGGCATAAGAATCATTCACAACACCCACTAAAATGAAGTGTCTAAACACATGAGTCAAATGCAAGACAATCCAAGCATAATGTGCATAGGGTGTAGTGAAAATCGAGTGGCACTCAACACAATAGAAATAGCAATTGTTCATCATGTGTGAGGCAAACAAGTCAATCATGTGACAAGCAATGGTACATGGCATATGTGAAGAGATGATATTGTTGCAACCAAGCACATGATAGGAGCAAGTAATCCACAAGTCGGATGCAACACACAAGGCATATATATCATGACGCATGGCAAAGTGGCAATGGCAAGTCGAAGAAAGATCTCTAGCATGTGTGCAAAGAGTGATGGTGCAAGCAACACAACTAGTATGATCCACAATGTTAATGCTCATGGATTGTGGTTTCTCGAAAGAGAAGGATATCACCTCGAAAGTGTGTCCTTGTGCATCCTTCACAATGCCGAAGCACAAGAAAGTGCGATGTAGAAGCGTCGTGGTAGGAAGTGGTTCGCTCTCAAGAGCTCGAATGGTCAACTCACGTGAAGTGGAAGTCGACACGAAGTCCAAGTATCCTACACATGCACACAACAAAATAAAGAATGTATGTGCATGGTAGATAAACACATCATCCATCATGATGGTTCTCTTCTCTTGCACATAACCATTAGGAGCAAAAGTGCATGAATAAGATGATGCAACAATGGCTATATTCATGGCACTAGGCATATGGTGCAAAGAGGTAAGACAAGCATGCTTCACAAGAAATATGTCAAAATCTCCAAATAAATGCGAAAATGCTATGGGGGCAATCTCAATGGCAAGATTAAAATCATGGTTGCGCTCAATGCATGGACAATCATATAGCATGAGAGAGGCAACATGTGGAGACATATGACAACAAGCAATATCAATCATGTGCAAAGCATGGCAATGGTTGACATCAACCGCATGAAAGGAGCAAGTATGAATCATCGGTGATGCAACATAAGCAAGCATATCAATCATGTCGTGCAAACTAGTGGAGCGAAGATGCAACACACTAGATGAGTTCATAGCAATCATGCCATGTGAGCCAATAGTAGGCATAAGCAAGGCACACGACATATCACAAGCACGAGCACATATCAAGATCAAAGCATCATAATAGGCATGGGGTACAAAGGCATCATGGCAATAACAAGTGATATCTCCACCAAGCTTGCAAATACACATACAAGTATGAGAATCAATCATCATGTGTAATGCAAAGCATGGGTCACAAATGCATGGCAAAGGCATATAAATGAGCATATCATGCAAAGTGAACATGGCAAGATGGTCGTAAGAGACATAATGGACAATAACCCATAACCATGTGAGTGCCATGTAGAAGGAATGCGCGAAGGCTTTGCGCAAAGGGAACGGTGGGAAAGATAATCCACGGAATCCCAAGTCATCATTGCTCTCTAGAGCTCGTTTCGTCAACTCGTGCTCTTGCGAGGTTGACGAGTATGCATGTGTACCTACACAAAAGAGACACAAGCCAAAGAAATTGTGCGCGTGGTAAATGTACACATCATCCATCATGATGTGTATGTGCACGTTAGAGTTAGCACAAGATAAGCATCTCTCAAAGAAATTTGATGCATGGTATAAGAACATGTCATCCATCATGAATGAATAGTTATTGTGTATAGCATGATGGGGACATAAATTAGAGCAAGTATGTGGCACAACAATAGCATTTGCATTGATGGGGAGCATATTGTGCACACAAGTATGGGGATCATGCAATGGATGGGATGGGTCAAAATCTCCTAAAATGTATGAGGAAACTATGGGGGTCTCCTCATAAGCAATATCGGAAACATAATTTGGAGAAGTGTAACAACATCCAAAACAATGCATGTCGGAAGCTAGGTAATCATGGCATGGCATATGATGGATATGATGCAAAGGAAGCATGTCAATATCATCACAAGAAAAACAAATGCCAATAACCATGGGCTTGTCATCTATGCCATATGTGCAAACTGGGTTTATCTTAATGGCATATGCATAGTTACTACGATGAGATTGCAAATATGACATATTGTTGATCTCATGCATAGCATATGACAAGTCAAGCGGATTGTCAAACATGATGTGACCGAGAGAGTTATCACAAGAAATCCTATGCAACATGGCATCACAACTAATAGACTCCACATGGCAATCATCAAACTCATCATAAATGGGTAAATCATCGCATGGGGAAATCATACTAGCACGAAGCATGGCAATATGTGGATCAACATCATGCAAGCAATCAATGTCAACATAGTCCACTAGTGGGACGAGAGCATCACCTTCACCTTTGTTACCTTTCTCTTTCCACTCATGTGATGTAGGTGAGGTGGGAAAGACCAAATGGTGGTCATCATCTTCATCTTGATGGAACCATGTGGGGGGTGCATCATATTCCACCATGGCCATCGTGTTGTCCAATGGAAGGACGAAGTCGTCGAGGATCGGCGCGTCATCAAATGTGGGACCTAGCACCGAATGAGAAGACACAATAGAGGTAGAGGTCAAGTCGTTAGTGTTGAAAGTGGCCTCACATGACCTATCAACTATCTCACTCTCTCTATGTGGTGGCTCACTCACTCCCTCAAGGTAGGTGCACTCAAGCTCGCATATGGTGGAGTCACTCATCTCACTCAAGTGGTGGGGGTTGTGGCTCTCCTCACATGGGAATTGGGGTAGCTCATCATATATGGGGCTAGTGGTGAATTCACTCTCACTCTCAATATGGTGGCACAAGTCACTCAAGTCATCATACGTCGCCGTGGTCGAAGGGAAAATCCCATGCTCAACCATCTCCTCATTGTCGTCGTGGATGAAGGCCGAAGATGGCACATCATCACTCTCGCCTCCAAAGATGGAAGCATCAACCTTGCTCGTCACCATGTCGTTCGCCTCCAAAGCGTGGTCCTCGAATGGCTCCGTAGTCGTAGTCGTCGCCGCGCCGTCTTGAAAAAGAGTCGAAGTAGACTCGGCATCATCAATGCCACAAAGAGGGATGGCGATGAAGTCGAACTTGGGAACGTCGTCTTGGAGCTCGTCGGGCTTGGACATCATGGTGGTACTAGCCTCATGCTCGCCATCTTGGAGCTTGGTCTTCGAGAAGTGTGCTTGCGGTGGAGAAGCCTTGGCCTTCATAAGTTCTTGTTCCGCCTTGAGAGCACCAATGTAGTTGTCGTCGAGGGACTTGTAGTTCTCGAAGAAGATAGTCTTGTAGACGTCATTGTGTAATCCCATCATGAAGTGGAGCTTCATTGAAATGGGGTCGTCCACGCCGGCTCGTTGCAAGGCCATCTTCATCTCCTTGAAGTACTTGTCCATGGACTTGGATCCTTGAATGGTGTTCTCCAGTTGGCGTAGAAGTTGTTCCTTGTATGTGGGAGGCACGAACTCTCGCCGCAAAGCTCTCTTCGTCTTGGGCCAATTCACGTTGAAGCTCGTCGAAGGTGTGTGAAGCCACCATGTTGACGCGTTGTCGTGGAAGTTTCTTGTGGCGCACTTCACTTGATCTTCGTAGGGAACTTGGTGTAGCTTGAGGTAGTCGTCCATCCTGCGCTCCCACTCGAGATACTCCTCGGGGTCTTGAGTCCCATAGAAAGGAATCTCGTGGTCGTTGTCGAGGTCGTAGTAGCTCGTGGTAGTCGCGGACTTGAGCTTGGTAAGCTTCTCTTGATCATAAGCTTGAGGTTCTTGTGGGCGAAGATGCCGCATATCCAAAGGCGCAGATGCCTTGAAGTCGCTTGGCGAAGATGCCAAGGCACATGGTGAAGTCGTTGAGCGGTTGTTGGTGTTGAGCTCATGATGACCTTCACGTTCTTGTCGTTGATGGTGTCGATGCCGATGAGATCTTGCCGTAGATGGTAGCTCGGAAGGATGTGCGCTTGAGCGTCTTCTCGAAGATGAGGGAGACCTCTTGCGGTTCTTGATGAGGGCTTTGAGCTCCTCCATTTGAGCATTCATGTTGGCGCACAAGTTGTTCGTCATGGCATCGAACTTGTCGTTGTTGTTGTAGACCGAAGTAGATGAAATGCTTTTCCTATCCATCACAAGACTCGAGCAAAGGTGAGTAGGAGATGAGATAAACAATACCAAGTTACCTTTTCCCAACGTTGAGGATGTATCCCGTTTCACTCAATGTGAAATGAAAGAATAGTGGAATTGGTACCGGACTTGTTCACTCACACCTATCAAGTAAAGCTTATGGTGGAGCTCGGTGAGGATAGTGGCACAAAAATTTGATGCAAAATGTTAGAAAGAGTCAATAATGTTGAAAGAGATTCACAAATTTGCAAATGTAACAAGTAGACCAATAGCAATATGTGGCACACGGAAACACACACACGGATAGATAGATGGGGTCGTGCAACCAAGGAATGAGCCAAAATGTGGAATCCACGGAAAACGCTCGTGTTGCACAACTCAAGAGAGACGCTAGCACGATTGCTCTATAGGCGGATACGACACTTGTGCACAACCTATAAGATGCAAATGTATGCAACGACTTCTATCCCAAGTATGCTATATGTATAGTATTCCGGTGGTATGATCCAAAATGATCAAGTATGATATCATATGATGCTATGCTATGTCTCTTGCTTACAAGCTTCTTTGTCTTTCTCTTTTTGCTTAAAAGCTTTATTCTCTTTTTTTTTGTATATGTGGCCACGATGCACAAACCAAGATAGCAATTGTGTATATGCGGGAACAATCTTGTGACACAAGGGGTGATATGATGATACCAAGATGATATGGTATGTATGCAATGGAAGGCGGATCGATGATCACTAATGTGCACAAGTAACGTTGCCGGCAATACTCAAAGGCTAGTCTCGATAGGCAAGTGACGCAAAATGGGCTAGGGGTTAACAATGCAATTGCAAGGGGAATATACAATGATGTCGTCGAAGTTACCGTCCGTGTCGATGACGAGAGGTGGTGCTCTTGATGTAGACCCGTTCCTAATTAGCCGAAACACCTTAGGAGACGGAAAAACCACAACTCAAAATCTCAAGGACAAATATCAAATGGTGGTAGCGGCAATGCCGTGGTGGTTGCGGAAGTGGAATGATGGGCTATACACGATGTCGGAGTTGAAGTCACGGTCCCTAAGTAGCCGAAACACCTTAGGAGACACAAGCCACAACTCAAACAAGCTCAACAAAATTGGGTTAAGTTTGGTTGGCTATGTATAATGGGCAAAGGGTATGCGGAAGTGGTGGTGGTGGTTGATGAAGGAGCAATGGTCCCTAAGTAGCCTAAACACCTTAGGAGACTCAAATCACTACTCAAGCAACCACAAATGCTATGGGGGACAAAATGGTTAGGTTGCGGAAGTCGGTGGTGGTTATGCGGATGATATGGTGGAAGCCCTAGGCAAAGATGCCAAAATCCACAAAATATGATGGAGTCAAATGATGATGGTGGTATTTTTGTATTATGGGGGATGTCAAGAGCTTCAAAACGAGCTCAAGAACGTCGAAATCGGAGTTCGGATGAATTAGTTATGGACAAAACGGTGAAACGGAAAAGTCTGAAATTCCCAGGGGTCGGACATCCGGGGCCGGGGCCGGATTTCCGGGGCCTGATGTCCAGAACCGCGCGGGATTTTTCACTCCAGGAGCCGGATGTCCGGCCCGATGGCCCGGATGTCCGGCCCGAAGATTCCAGATCTGAATCGGGACGAACTTTTCGAATTTGGGGCGGAAATTGATAATTTGGGGCTCAAAATTTGAGGGATTTTGTGGAGGAAAGATGGGGAAACTTGGGGAAATGCTAGATCCACTTGAAACCAAGCAAATCCATGGATCAAAATCAACAAAACTTCATCAAACCAACAGATCATAAAATTTTTTGGGGCTATTTTTGATGGGGAATTTTCGAATTTAGGGAAGAACACAACAAAACAAGGCTAGAAAACGGTGGGGAGGCTCCAAATTCGTGAGAAACCGTGGCTCATGATACCATATGATACAGGGTGGAACCCTAATCAGCGGATCTTTCACGAAATGGAGGGGATCCCACGATGAACACGAAGAACACAAAGGGACACGGGGGAAAACACGAGAGGAAACACACAAGAACAAGTCCAATCACACATCCACTAGACAATCAAACACACAAGATCACAAGATACATGAACAACAAAGGGAAAGATACATGGGTAGAGTTCATCTCCAAGAGGAGGCCTTGAATCCATGAAGGATCTTCCCGTTAGGGGTCTTGAATCCGGTGTGGATCTTCTCCGTAGAGGGGCCGCGGTCACTCGTTGGAGTAGAACCACATAGATGAGCAAAGCTCTAGTCTAAAATGAGCTATCACATTTGCTAACCCTAAAATGGTGGAGGTGGAGGAGTATATATAGTCTAGGGTCATGAAGGGGTAAGTGAGGGGCGAAACGGGTACATGGGCATCGGCCCGGATACATGCACGCAGGCAAGGCCGGATGTCCGGGGCTTCGGGGCGAGCCGGATGTCCGGGGTTACGGCCGGATGTCCGGGCTGGCTCGGTCCAGCTTCTGTGAAGGAGGGCCCGGATTTCCGGGAGGAGTGCCGGATGTCCGGCTGTTGCGGAAGCGCCGGATGTCCGGCCTTTGGCCCGGATGTCCGGCCGCTATAGTATCAGCAGCTCCGTCTTCTTCCGTCTTCTCTTCCAAGCTTCCCTCGCAGATGGTGTAGGTGATCCTTGGCGCTTGCACTCCTCCTCGCCATCCGTGAAGCTCCGACAATACCTATGCATGCACACGAGAGGAGTGTCAAGTAGTATACCATCCTCGAAGGGGTCAAGTGAACACGTGTAAAGGAGATGATTCACCTTTATGTATGAGAAATAGAGGTCACACGTGTCACTTCCCAAGCAGACTCTTGACATGGTGATGTCCATAGGATACACCGTATCACACCTCTTCGCCAATCGCCTTTCGCTTCTCCGTAGCGGATCGACGGAGATGTTCCTTCACAGGTTTCACCTTCGGGTCGACTCGCAAATGGTGCTCAGCTAGCCCCCTGGGCACACCTGGCATGTCCGATGGTTTCCATGCAAAGATGTCCCAGTTCTCACGGAGGAACTGGATGAGCGCTTCTTCCTATTTGCTGTCAAGGGTGGTGGAGATGTGGGTCGGCGCCGCGTTGGGGTCGGTGGGGTGTATGTGCACGGGTTTTGTGTCCCCGGCCGACTGAAAGGCTGACTCGGAAGCCGGATTCTTTGCCCTTAGCAGGTCGCCTGGATCCACTTGCTTCTGGTACTCCTCCATCTCTACTGCTGCCATCTGCTCGTCGGTGATCTTCGAGCTTTTCTGGAAGCATTCTTCCGCTTTCTGCCGGTTCCCAGTGATGGTTATGACACCGTTGGGTCCCGGCATCTTCAGCTTGAGGTAGACGTAACATGGTCGAGCCATGAACCTGGCGTAGGCTGGCCTACCCAGGATGGCATGATAGGTGCTGTTAAAGTCCACCACTTCGAACGTCAGCTTCTCCTTTCGGTAGTTCTTGGACTCACCAAAGACGACGTCGAGTGAGATCTGACCAAGTGAGTCGGCTGTAATGCCCCGGATGTAACACTTTCCCTATATGGCAATATATAAACTTTGGCTTCACCAGTTCCATTCCGGGTGCTTCGTCTTTTCGGGTTTTCATCGTTTTGTCGTGTGCGTGTGTGCATTCATCCATGTCATGTTGTCATGTGCATTGCATTGCATTTGTGTTGTCTTTTGCATCCGGTCTCACTCGTCCCTTCCCGTTGTCCGTTTCGAGTTCTGACGCTCTCACACGTGCCCGTGGCTTCCCCGAGACCTTCTTTCGTGTTTGGCCGTGTAACGTTTCCGGATTGGCGTGAGACTTGTCGTGCGATGTTATTTTGATACGTGTAACCCGCCTGTCAAGTTTCGTCGCGTTTGGAGTTCGTTTGATACCCCAACGGGTAACCTCGTGGGCTAAAAGTACCTCCTCTTTGAGGCCCAAGACCCCCTCCACAACATCCCAACAACCCAGCTCAAACCCTTCCCATCATCTAGGCCGTTCAATTGTGATCGCGTGACCGAAAACCGCTCCTCATTTGGACTCTCCTAGCTCCTTGTGTCTATATAAACGTCCACCCCCTCCAATTTTGCATCCAAAAACCCTAGGGCTTCCATCGCCGCCGCACAGTGCTTCCACCGCCGCCGCTCAGTACTTCCACCGCCGCCGCACAGTGCTTCCGCTCCCATCGCGCGGGCCCGCGGGGCTCGAAGCCAGCCCGCCGGCCCGGCCGACTCCCGCATCGCCCCGCCGCCAGCCTCCCGCGCCCCCGCGCCTTCGTCCCCGCCTCCGGCTCGGCGCCGCCGCCGCCCGACCTTCCGCCGCCGCCGCCGCCCGGTCGCCGGCCACGCCCCGCCGTCCTCCTAGCTCCTCGCCGCCGCGCCATCTAGAGCCAAGGCTCCACCGACTCGCCGCCTCGGCCACCCCTCGCCGCCGGCCCTCACCACCCCTCTCTGCCGGGAGCCGAGGCCAGCCGCCGGCACGCCAGTTTCTTCCTGCCGGCCGGCATCGAAGGAAGCCGTCGCATCGAAGACCCCGCTGCTGCTTCGATCGATCGAGGGATCGAAGCCGATCCGATCCAGATCGGGCGCCTGGGAGAACCCTAACGGGCGGTTGACCTCCGACCCGCGGACCCGGTGCCCGATCCGCTCCGACCTGCTTCCCGGCTAGACCCGACCCACGGAGGTTGACCCTCGTTTTTTCATCTAAGTGTTTAGATTTTTCCTTGTCTGATGCATTTTTGTGTGAGGATATCTTTTACTGTGCTGGTCCGTTTTGAGCATATTATATGTCAAAATGATCGTGGTGACTTGTACTATGTTTTGTTCCATTGTGTCATGCATGCTTGAGTCCATCTAGATGTCTTAATCTTCATGGGAAGAGTGCTACTTGTTATAAACTGCTGCTATTAGTTGTTTTCATGCCACGTTTGATATGTGATAACTTGATGCATGTTTATCCAAATGAAGCAAATGATATGTCCACATGTTCATCATGAGTTGCTCTACATGTTGGCTGCTATAGGATGCATGATAGAATTCATATTGCCATGTTTATCTCCTTTGCAAAATTTCTTTTGGCTGTTAGTTTGTTAAACTTGTTACGAGATGCCTAGTTGAGGAGCTCGTTGCTATTGATGTGGTTGTCCCCATGTTGCGTGCTTATATGTTTTGGACTCCCCATCATGTGTACTTTGCTGTGGTGCAAACCACTTGCCATGTTATGCTTTGAGGTGACTTAAACATGCTCACAAACATGCCATGATAAACTTGTTGTTTTAACACTTTGTGAAATTTCACTAAGTCTGGAATCTGTAATGTCCGGATGCTATGTTTGCTTGTTGTTCTAGGCAAATCCATGATAGTTTTGGGGTGACTATTGATGATTCCTTGTTGTATATGTTGTTGTCTATCCATCCATGCCCTCACATGCTCATTTGGGTGGCTGTAGCATATTTAATTCTTGCTCCCAAGTTGCTATAAAATACTGCTGTCAGGTTTTTGTTGTCATGTTCAAAATGTTGTAGCTTGTTGCTATTGATCCATGCTTCCTTTGGAGATTCTCCAATGGAATTATTTGCTGTAGGATATATCTACTTCATGTCCATGCTTGTTGTCACCATGTTTGAGTGTTGTAGAGTATATATTTCTTGCTCCGAAGTTGCTATGTGGCTGTTAATTTCAGCTTGACATTGTTTATTGTTTCGGGTGTATCTTTTAGCTCGTTGCTCCGTTTTGAGCAGTCCTATATGAAACTTGTGTGATTTTGCATGCAGATTCATATTATCGCCTTGTTAACATCTTTTGAAGTATCTTGCTTGATGCATATTGTCATGTTCCTTGTGCTGTATCTCTGTGTTTCCTATGTTGTCTTGATGTGCATCCTAAGTGCATCTGCAGTGCTTCCTTAGTGCATCAGCCATGCATCCTGTAGTTTGAGCATTGCATCTTGTTTGATTTCGTTCCTCGTGTGTTCTTGTGTTGAGTAGAGTCGGAGGCCGAGACCGAGTACGAGAACGAGGTTACTACCGAGATTGAGAACGAGGAGCCCTCTTACGATCCCATCGACGACTCAACAAGCAAGATGACCTGACCCAGATATCATTACTATCTTTGCCTATTGCTAGAAGTCTCGCTCTTTAGCTTATTGCCTCGATGCCCATGTTTTCCTGTCAGCCTCCTATTGTAACCATGAATCTGTCTAACCACCCTACCTATGCAAACCCATGTTTGGCTAAGTAAGCTTCGCTCAGCCCCTCTTATAGCATTGCTAGTTGCAGGAGAAGATTTGGAGATTCTTGCTTCATGTTGAAGCTTGTTGGGATATCACACTATATAAATTCTCAAATGAAATCATCTATATATTGGTAATGGGTGGAAGGCTAAGCCTCTTGCTTGGTGATTTGTTCCACTCATGTCGCCCTAGGAATCGTATAAACAGGTGTTATGTTCCTTGATTTTGCATTCCTCACACGGTTGGGGTTATGGGACCCCCTCGATAAACCGCTTAGCGCTAAGTCTTTTCCAGCAAGTCCCAACATTGGTACTATTTGCCTAAACAACTAAAACTTGCCGAGGGAGTAATTAACCCGAGGTTTCATTAATCAACCCCCCTGGGCCAATGCTCGATTTGAGTGTTGGTCCAAACTAGAGCCACTTGCGGTGCCACCCAGTTCGTTGGGGTCTTCGGTATCTGTACGTACTGCTCATCCGGTCGTGGCCTGAGACTAGATACGCGCGGCTACTGTAAGGGTGTCGGCACGCCGGGAGGATTTGCTGGATTAGCCTTACCTTAGTCGGAGTATCTTGAGCACGGGATTCCGAGAATACTCAGGCCTTCCCACCTTGGAGTTGCGACTCCGTGGATCGTGGGCTTGTCATTGGCCAAGTTGGAACACCCCTGCAGGGTTTTGAACTTTCGAAAGCCGTGCCCGCGGTTATGTGGCAGATAGGAATTTGTTAATATCCGGTTGTAGGAAACTTGACACCATGTTCAGAACACACTACCAGCGTGAGTACCGTGACGGTCATTTTCCGAAAGGGGTTCGGGAAGTGAACACGGTGGGGTTATTGATACGGTGTATCCTAGGGCCATCACCATGGACCCTCCTTCACCCCCTCAAGTGCCTCAAGGACCGATGACACGTGCTCGTGCTAGAGCTTTCGAGACCGAGGTGACGTCACTCCTAGCCCTACTTCCTTATGAATCTTGCGAGGCATGGTTGCTACCTCAAGCGAGTGTGCTTTGTGTGCTCAGGTGTGAAGGAGACCACTTCGGAGAAGAGCTTGAAGATGAACAAGTCCCCAAGGTCATGGACGAGCCAAGGCATCGAGAAGAGCAGAAGAGAGCTCCAGGCCCCGGACATCCGGCCCCCTGGCCCGGACATCCGGCCCCTGGACGATCAGCTACAGAAGGCCAGCAGCAGCCGAAGCTACAGGGCCCGGACATCCGGCCAGGGCCCGGACATCCGGCCAGGCAGGGCCCGGACATCCGGCCTCGGGCCCGGAAATCCGGCGCCTCTGTCGAGAGAGCACCCGAGCCCGGACCGCTCCAGCCCGGACATCCGGCTCCTCACCCCGGACATCCGGCGCCCCGCGAAGCCCCGGACATCCGGCCCGCCGCCCGGATGTCCGGCTCCTGATCTGCCTGCGTGCAGCCCCTGGGCCGAGGCCCGTGTACCCATTCGCCCCGTACACTATATATACTCCTTTCCCCATTCCGTTTAGGGTTAGCTGTGGTTTAGCTCATTTGATACTTGTGTGGATTTCTCCCACGAGACGGTGCGCCTCTACGGAGAAGATCCACTACGGATTCAGGACCTCCTTCACGGAGAAGATCCCCCGGGATATCAAGACCTCCTCCGGGAGAAGACTATCTGTATCACCGTTGTTGACTTTGGATCATGGATCTCAACCTTGTATCGCGAATCTAGCATTTGTGTGATTGCTTTCGTGTTGATTTGAGTGTTCTCTCTTGTGTTTTCCCCGTCTTTCTCCTGTGTTTCCCCGTGTTCATCGTGTGCTAACCTCCAAATCGTGAAAGGTCCGCTGATTAGGGTTCCACCCTACATCATCTTGGTATCAAGAGCAAGGTTGATCACGATTTTGGAGCCCCACACCCCGTTTTCTAGCCTGTTTTTGTCGTGTTCTTCCTAACTTCGAAAAATTCCCCACAAAAAGAGCCCCAAAAATTTTCTGTGATCTGTTGATTTGGCAAGATTTTGTTGAATTTGTTCCATGGATTTGTTGTGCCACGTGTGGATCTAGCTTTTCCCCCACTTTTCCCCAATTTCCATCCGCAAATTCCGCCGAATTTTTGCCCCGAAACCACCCATTTGCAACGTGTTCTTGCTGGCTAGGGCGCCCCGGACATCCGGCTCGTGCCCCGGACATCCGGCCCAGCCCGGACATCCGGCCCTTTGGCCCGGACATCCGGCCTCCCACAGCCGTTTTCAGCCACCACACACCACCTTGCACTCACCCACCGCCATTTTCATACGCTAACCCGCCAATCCTTCCGCAAAACCACCACCAATCTTCCGCAACCACCACCGCTTACCCGCTCCAAGTTTGACAAGTTTGCTTCCTTTTGCCTTGGATACTTGAGTTGTGGTTTCACCGTTTCCCTGGATGTTTAGGCTACCTTGGGACGGCAAGACTTCGACAACACCATCGCTCAACTTCGGCAAGGACGGTAACATCGACGACACTTCGCTCACTCTATCTTGCAATTGCATTGTCACCCTATGAACCATCTTTGCGTAGCTTTCCCTTTGAGACTAGCCATTTGAGTATTGCCGGGCCACGACACTTGTGCACATTAGTGATAGTCACATACATTGCATACCACATCATCTTGGTATCTTGCATATCTACATGTGCCGCAAGAGTGCCCCGCATACACAATAGCTACCTTGATACGAGAAGCATACATATGTGCCAAAAGAAAGAGCTCAAAAGCTTTTAAGCAAAAGAGTCAATCCAAGCAAAGAAACAATAGCATCATACGCCTTGCATCCAAAGAGATCATACATAGCAACATCATCTTGTGCTCAAGCATCGGCACATCATACACTCATAGCATACTTGTGATAGATAGTCGTTACATTTTGCCTCTTATAGGTCGTGCACAAGTGCGTATCCGCCTATTAAGCAATCGGTTAGCGTCTCTCTAGCGTTGTGCAACACGAGCATTTTCCGTGGTTTACCACATTTTTCGCTCATCCTTGGTTGCACAGCCACATTTATCTATCCGTGCGTGTGTTCCGTGTACTACTCTTTGCTAGTGATCTACTTGTTGCATGAGCAAATTGTGAACCATTTTCAACATCTTTGAGTCATTTTGACGATTGCATTGAATTTGTGCCACATCCTAACCAAGCTCCTCTCAAAGCTTTACTTGTGTAGGTGTGAGAATCGACACGAAGTGATACCAATAGTGCTATTTCCGGGTTACATTGTTGAGTGATCATTGATCCATTTTAAACCTAGGTTAAGGTACATTGATATTGTCTTCTCCTTTTCTCCCACTCACATACTTGCTTGTGATGATGGATAGGCCAAGTTCATCCACCAACCCGATCTTCGACGATCCTCAAGAAGCGAACAACTACGTCACCAAACTACATCTCTTCGGTGTCCAACGAGCTCTACATCAAGAGAGTGAAGCTATGCGAGAGTACATTGGTCAAGTTGCCGAGGACGCACGCCAATTCCAACAAAGTACCAAGGAGCAAATCGACCTCATCAACACCAACATGTCTACCCAATACAATGAGCTCCGGACATTGATCATCAACCGACGTTCTTCCTCAACATCATCTCATCGACGTAGCCGCTCAAGTCGACATACCGACTCAACGCAAGACTCAAGTACACCTACGTCAAACACTCTTCGTCAAGCCGCACGTCAAGCTCGACATGACCATCGGCATCCTCTACATGACAAGAGTTCCCAAGAGCTATTCGACGAGCAAGAAGATCGACGTCGTCAAAACCAAGCTACACTTGAGCAAGCACAAGAACGGCAACGACTACGCCAACAACAAGAAGAGCGAGCTCGTCAATATCAAGAAGAACAAGATGCCGAGGCTAACCGCCAAGCACAACAACGTCGAGAAACTCAAGCTATGGAGGCGCAACGTGCTTTACAAGATGCACATCGCAATGTGGCAGCCCGCACTCGACACAATCGTCAAGAAGAGGATTTCCTTCGAGATGAGATGCAAGAACGGCGCCATCAAGCAAGAATGCAAGAAGAAGCTCCTCCTCAAGCGCGACAAGAGCAACTATACCAACAAGAACATCAACTCCAACAAGAACGTCTACATCCTCAAGAGCAACATGATATGGCAAACCGCCAAAATCGAGATCGCCCTCCCAATAGGCAAGGCAACAACGACGAGCATCGCTATGGCAAGCTCAAGTTCACCATGCCTAAGTTCTCCGGAAGCATTGATCCCGAAGACTACCTCTCATGGGCATTGAAAGTTGACAAGATCTTTCGCCTTCACAACTTCGATGAAGAGAAGAAGATCGCAATGGCATCACTTGAGTTCCAAGACTATGTTCTCATTTGGTGGGAGCAAATCATAGAGAGAAGAGAAGCCAAAGGCGAACCTCCTATCACCACTTGGGCTCAAATGAAGGAAGTGATGAGAGCACGCTTTGTGCCTACACACTACAACCATGACTTGTTCAAGAAGCTACAACTCCTCAAGCAAGGTACCAAGTCCGTTGAAGAGTACTACAAGGAGATGGAGATTGCCATGATAAGAGCCAACATCACGGAAGATGATGAGCAAACTATGGCGAGATTCTTGAATGGACTCAACTATCCCATCAAGAAGATTGCGGACTTCCAACCATACAACAATCTCCTCGAGCTAGTACACCAAGCAACCAAAGCGGAGCGACAAGTTCAAGAGGACTACAAGTACTCCAAGTTCAACTCCAAGAACTTCGGCTCCTACAACCAAGCTTCAACGACTTCGGCTACTCCTCCTACCTCTACAAAGCCTTCTACAAACTTCGGTGACAAGTCAAGCTACAAGAATGCGACTACCTCGAGTCGTCCACCTTCTACCAACAACTTCAAGCGAAGAGCTTCCTCAACTACAACTCCAACCGAAGATAACAACAAGACGAGCTCCATCAAATGTTTCAAGTGCCAAGGACGAGGCCACAAGTCATTTGAGTGCAAGACCGTTCGCACCATGATCATCAACGACGACGGATCTTATGACTCCATGAGCGATGATGAGATGGAAGCACTTGAGCATGTCGCTATGCATCGCCAAGTCAATGAAGAAGAAGGCAATCAAGTGTTTTGCGACAATGACTCAAGCCCCAACCTTGTTGTCTCCAAAGTCTTGACACTCCAACATCAACAAGATGACGACCAACGTTGTCATATTTTCCATACGAAGGCCGGCATCAATGGACGCGCCGTCAAGGTTATCATCGATGGCGGAAGTTGCCACAACTTGGCAAGTGAAGAGCTATGCGACAAGCTTCATTTGGTCAAGACGAAGCATCCGCACCCCTACAAGGTCCAATGGCTCAACGACGCCGGAATTCTTCGAGTCGAGCACACCGTGCAAGTCTCTTTCAAGATTGGCGCCTACGAGGACACCCTTGAGTGTGATGTGATACCAATGTCCGTGTGCCACCTTATTCTTGGACGACCATGGCAATATGATCGTGGAGTCACACACAATGGACGGACGAATCACTATCATTTCAAGATGAAGGGCAAGGAATTCGTGCTTCGACCTATGACTCCAAGTCAAGTAGCCGCCGACAAGCTTTTACCTACCACCCATCGTGGAGAGAATGGTGAGAGAGCGAGCCACCAAAAAGAGAGCGAGAGCCACAAGCCAAATATGAGCGACTCCACGATGAGCGACAAGAAGCAACTAGTGCTATTTGCTACCAAACGTGAGATGAGAGAAGTGTGTGAGAACCCATCGAGCGTCTTCCACCTTGTGCTCTTATGCAAAGGGGAAGCCAAACCTACTAACACTTCACCACCTCCACCTTTTGTGTTGTCTAAATTGTTGCAGGAATTCTCGGACGTCTTTCCCGATGAGCTACCACCGGGTCTACCTCCACTTCGAGGGATAGAGCACCGCATCGACCTAGTACCCGGTGCTCCACTTCCTAACAAAGCTCCTTACCGCGTCAACCCCGAGGAAACAAAGGAGATACAACGGCAAGTGCAAAAACTCATCGACAAGGGTCATGTACGTGAAAGTCTGAGCCCTTGTGCCGGTCCCGTTATTCTCGTGCCTAAGAAAGACGGAACTTTTCGCATGTGTTCCGATTGCCGCCCGATAAATGCTATCACCGTTAGATATCGTCACCCTATTCCTCGCTTAGATGACATGCTTGATGAACTTTGTGGTGCCACCATCTTTTCAAAAATTGATCTTAAAAGTGGTTACTACCAAATTCGCATTCAAGAGGGTGATGAGTGGAAAACTGCTTTCAAAACCAAGTTTGGGTTATATGAGTGGCTTGTCATGCCAATGGGCTTATCGGAAGCACCCGGCACTTTTGTGCGTCTTATGCACTTTGTTCTTAGACCCTACATAGGTGTCTTTGTCGTGGTTTATTTTGATGACATTCTCGTGTTTAGCAAGTCGCTTGAAGAACATGTTGACCATGTCCAACTAGTTTTGCAAGCACTTCGCAAACAACAATTGTATGCTAATATGGAAAAATGCACTTTTGGCGTTGACAAGGTTGTCTTTCTAGGATTTGTCGTGTCTTCTCAAGGTGTTCACGTTGATGAAACTAAAATTGAAGCAATTAAAACTTGGCCTCAATCTAAGAATCTCATGCAAGTGCGTAGTTTCCTTGGTTTAGCCGGTTTCTATAGACGCTTTGTGAAGGACTTTAGCACCATTGCTATGCCTCTACACGCTTTGAGCAAGAAGAACGCACCCTTCATTTGGGGTCCTTCGCAAGACACCGCGTTCAATGAGCTTAAGAGCTTCCTCGCGCACGCACCACTTCTAGCCTTACCCAACTTTGACAAACCTTTTGAGATTCATTGTGATGCTAGTGGTACCGGCATAGGTGGCGTGCTAATGCAAGAAAAGCGCCCAATTGCGTACTTTAGCGAGAAGCTATCGGGAGCGCAACTTAACTATCCTATCTATGATAAAGAGCTCTATGCCTTGGTGAGAGTTCTACGTGTTTGGGAACACTATCTTAGACCTCATGAATTCATTCTTCATACGGACCATGAGACACTCAAGTATCTCAAAGGTCAAACCAAGTTGAACAAGCGTCATGCTAAATGGAGTGAGTTCATTGAGTCTTTTCCCTATGTCATCAAATACATCAAGGGCAAAGAAAATGTTGTGGCGGACGCGCTTTCCCGCAAATGCATGCTTGTTACACAACTTGAGTTGAATGTGATTGGCTTTGAGCATATTAAAGATTTATATGAGCATGATCCTTTCTTTGCAAATGCCTATGCTAAATGCTTGACTCACACTTCTTGGGAGCATTACTACATCAAAGATGGATATCTTATGAGAGCTAACAAACTTTGCATTCCCGAGTCTTCGCTTCGTTTGCTCCTTTTGCAGGAATCACATGGAGGAGGACTAATGGGACACTTTGGACGAGACAAGACGTTTGCTACACTCTCTAAGAACTATTTTTGGCCCAAGATGCTTCGTGACGTCTCACGCTTCACCAACCGATGTTCTACATGCCGCAAAGCTAAGTCCAAAGCTCAATCTTATGGCCTTTATATGCCTCTTCCTATTCCATACCACCCATGGGAAGACATAAGCATGGATTTCATACTTGGCTTGCCTAGAACTCAAAATGGAAAAGATTCCGTGCTTGTAGTGGTAGATAGATTCTCCAAAATGGCTCATTTCATTCCTTGTAACAAGATAGACGATGCTTCACATGTTGCAACTCTCTTTTGCAGGGAGATACTTCGTCTACACGGCGTGCCCAAAACGATCGTCTCAGACCGGGACGTCAAGTTCTTGAGTTACTTTTGGAAAACACTATGTGCCAAGCTCGGAATCAAGCTTCTCTTTTCTTCGGCGTACCATCCACAAACGGACGGCCAGACGGAGGTGACGAACCGCACGCTCTCCACTCTTCTTCGTGTGTTGATCAAGAGGAACATCCGGGAATGGGAGCATTGCTTACCAATCGCCGAGTTCGCCTACAACCGCGCAAGACACTCCACAACAGGCAAGTCCCCCTTCGAGATCGTCTACGGCTTCAACCCGTTGTCGCCTTTGGACATCCTACCTCTTCCTCTCCAAGAGCGCACGAACATGGACGCAAGTGCAAGGGCAACTTATCTCAAGAAGGTGCACGAAGACACAAGGGCGATGATCGAGCGACAAGTCCTCCGTCGCACCACCAAGTTCAACGTCAACAAGGCACCGATGGTGTTCAACCCGGGAGATCTTGTTTGGCTTCACCTTCGCAAGGAACGCTTCCCACACGAGCGCAAGTCCAAGCTTCTACCTCGCGCCGACGGACCCTTCAAGGTGCTAGCACGCTACAACGACAACGCCTACAAGATCGACATCCCACGCCACAAGTACTCCGTGAGCGATACTTTCAACATCAAGGACCTCTCTCCTTTCCATGGTGATGAAGATTTCGATCCGAGGTCGGATCTTTCCCAAGGGAGGGGAGATGATACGGTGTATCCTAGGGCCATCACCATGGACCCTCCTTCACCCCCTCAAGTGCCTCAAGGACCGATGACACGTGCTCGTGCTAGAGCTTTCGAGACCGAGGTGACGTCACTCCTAGCCCTACTTCCTTATGAATCTTGCGAGGCATGGTTGCTACCTCAAGCGAGTGTGCTTTGTGTGCTCAGGTGTGAAGGAGACCACTTCGGAGAAGAGCTTGAAGATGAACAAGTCCCCAAGGTCATGGACGAGCCAAGGCATCGAGAAGAGCAGAAGAGAGCTCCAGGCCCCGGACATCCGGCCCCCTGGCCCGGACATCCGGCCCCTGGACGATCAGCTACAGAAGGCCAGCAGCAGCCGAAGCTACAGGGCCCGGACATCCGGCCAGGCAGGGCCCGGACATCCGGCCTCGGGCCCGGAAATCCGGCGCCTCTGTCCGGAGAGCACCCGAGCCCGGACCGCTCCAGCCCGGACATCCGGCTCCTCACCCCGGACATCCGGCGCCCCGCGAAGCCCCGGACATCCGGCCCGCCGCCCGGACGTCCGGCTCCTGATCTGCCTGCGTGCAGCCCCTGGGCCGAGGCCCGTGTACCCATTCGCCCCGTACACTATATATACTCCTTTCCCCATTCCGTTTAGGGTTAGCTGTGGTTTAGCTCATTTGATACTTGTGTGGATTTCTCCCACGAGACGGTGCGCCTCTACGGAGAAGATCCACTACGGATTCAGGACCTCCTTCACGGAGAAGATCCCCCGGGATATCAAGACCTCCTCCGGGAGAAGACTATCTGTATCACCGTTGTTGACTTTGGATCATGGATCTCAACCTTGTATCGCGAATCTAGCATTTGTGTGATTGCTTTCGTGTTGATTTGAGTGTTCTCTCTTGTGTTTTCCCCGTCTTTCTCCTGTGTTTCCCCGTGTTCATCGTGTGCTAACCTCCAAATCGTGAAAGGTCCGCTGATTAGGGTTCCACCCTACATCAGTTATGATTGCCGTGCTTAGTTAGGATCACTTCGTGATCACTTTATCCACTCGTGGCACTTCTCTTCTCGCTCTTATTCACGTAAGCTAGTGCTAGTGCAGCTGCAGCCTTTTATTCTTTCTTCAGCCTTGTTCGACACCCAAGGCTTAGATAGTTCTGTTACCCGGGAACGGGATTGCTGAGTCCTCTGTGGCTCACAGATTCTACACCACACCAGATGCAGGTACTATGGTGAGCTATTCAGGTGACGGCACCGAGCTATACTGGGAGTACGACGAGGAACGTAGCCGTTACTATGTGCACTATCCCGAGGATCAGTAGTGGTTTCTACTAGGGGCGATTCGGACCTGTGGCTTTATGTATGTTTGGTATCTTTCATTTGGATCTTCACCCATAGACGGGTTGTGATGTTATTTGAATGATGTTTGGCTATGTAATGAATTGTGTGACGTGGCGAGTGTAAGCCAACTATCTCTTTCGTTTTCCATCCCCATTTTTACATGAGATGTGCAAAGATACCGAACTTGAGATCATTCCAGAATGGGCTTATACCTTTAAGTCGTGCCTCGACACGTAGGAGGTATAGTCCCATCCTGGGCATTACAAGTTGGTATTCAGAGCCTTCTCCGACCTAGAAGCCCCCACTGATTGATCGAATCGTTGACGGTTGAGTCTAGGCACACACTTAAAATGTTTTGTGTCCTATATATATATTGGAGAGTAGGATTTCTTTTGCTCCTCATCTCTTTTCACTCTGGTGAGGACTCTTGACGATTACTCTTGCCTCTTCTACTCTCAAAATTGCACCAAACTTTTTTTAGGAATCTCGCGAGTATTGTTTGGATTGTTCCGATGTCATTGTGACGAGAACATTGTTCTCGATGCCTCCTGTCATTAGGGGTTGTGGCAGTGTCCCGGGGAGTTGAGCTCCGAGGTGTTGTCGTCACAAATATATCGCGGCAGTTCTAGAATACTTAAGACGGCCGACATCGAAAACTCTCCTATGCGGTTAGTGGCAAGATAACCCCGACATCACCCAGTACTGGGGAGGTAGTTCGGGAGTATTGCCATAGCTTGTATAGTAGATGCGTTTCGAAGGTCCGAGGTAGACGGTTTCCGGAAATAACTGGTTATGTGTTGAAGGATGGATACAGCTGGATGTAGGATTAGAGTTGAGTGCGCGATGCTTCCCCTGTATCCCCAACACCTGATTGCATAACTGGAAACTTTCGGAAATTAATAGGTGGGTTCATCTAGTAGATCGTAGGCATTCTTCCAACGAATGCAGGATCTGGAGTTCGGGGTTCTACATTGAGTGAAGTAGTTTTATGGCCGTTGTTCTGATCGGGAGTTGCATCTTAAAGGGTCCTTGGCTATGCTGATCCGGGGATTGCAAAACCCTTTTGTAACACGTTCCATAAGCTTTCAGCACGAAAATGTCGAACGAGGCTTCTATCTTGTATTTGTTCTATCTGCACCTTGTTGTTTTATTTACCTTCAGTCTCCCAAGTGGCTTCTCGTGAAGATTGTTGTTATCATTAAACTGTGAATTTCTTTCGTTCCTCTTGTTCGAATGATTCTTGTGAAGACTATGTTGCAATTCTAGCCGTTGATTCAGCTATATATTCTTTCAATCAAATGGCTAATAGTGGTCATTCTTTCAGGATGGCTCCTAAAAGGGTTCCCAACTCTAACCCAGAGGGTGAAGAGGTTCCTGATCGTCTTCCATCACCTCCTCCTCCGTCTGAGGCCTGGAGAGCAATTATGCAAACTACGAATCAGAACACCCAGATGCTTATGCAGATGATGCAGCAAATTCAAGCAAATCAAGCAAATCAGGGTGCTCATGGGAACCAAGGCAATATGTTCAGATATCAAGAAGCATTTCGAGTGCAGCAACGTAAGGCCCGAGGACTATGTGAAGTTTGCAGCCTTCCAACTCAAGGACCAAGCAGCTGATTGGTGGCAGCAGTACAAAGACTCCAGAGCAGGGCGTGAAATCTCCTGGGATGACTTCTCTAAGGACTTTTGCTCTCACCACATTCCAACAAGTGTCATCGAGGGTATGCGTGAGCAATTCCGCAACCTGAAGCAAGGCTCAATGACTGTCTACCAATATAATGTCAAGTTCCAGAACCTTGCCCGCTATGGAAAGCAAGACATCCCAGATGCCAAGAGCAAGATCTATCAGTTCCGTGGTGGTCTGAAGGATGAACTCCAACTTGCTCTCACCTTGTTCGAGCCTGATGAGTTTGATAAATTCTATAATATGGCGCTTAAGCAAGAGGCAGCCCAGCTCAAGATGGAAGCTTCCAAAAAGAGGATCAGAGACGTTGTTCACTCCTCCTCTTCTTCTCAAGTGGTCGTGAAGCAACAGAAGTTTTGGCTTCCACCTCCTCCAGTGATCCGAGCTCCCTACAACAACAAAAAGAACTCTAGTGGCCGTGGTTTTTCCCACACACCCAACCCAAGCAACCAGTCAAAGAATCAGTTTCAAGCTTCCAAGTCAAGTGCTCCTCATTTCCGTCCTCTCTCAGAAGTGGTTTGCAACAAGTGTGGCCAGAAGGGTCATTATGCTAACAAGTGCCCCAACCCAAGGCGCCTTCCGCCTCCTCCACCTGTCAGCACTGCTATTGTCAAGCACAATCCCAAGGTTGCAAGAGTGAATCTGATGAATGCAGCTCAAGCAGAGAACTCTTCAGATGTGATACTTGGTAACCTTCCAGTTAACTCTATTCCTGCGAAAGTATTGTTTGATTCGGGTGCATCGCTTTCTTTCATTTCAAGACCTTTTGTTGCCAAGCATGATTTTGTCACTCAAGTGTTGCCAAAGCCTTTGAGCATTATTTCTCCTGGATTGCAAATGTCCTCTCGGGTGCATGTTCCGGATGTATCTATTCGCATGGGTGATTACCGCTTTCTGGCTAAACCGGTTGTTCTCGGCAATTCCGACATTGATCTTATTCTCGGGATGGATTGGCTTTCTCAGCATGATGCTCACATTGATTGTGCAAATAAGGAAGTCAAGATTACTCATCCTAACGAAGACGTGATTATGTTCGCCTCTCGAGATAACACAATCAGGCTATTCTCTCTCAATGACAAGGGTGAGATTAATGCCATCTCTCAAATTCCGGTGGTAAACGAATACGAAGACGTTTTTCCTGAAGAACTTCCAGGCATGCATCCGCATCGTCAAGTTGAGTTCGTCATTGAACTCGAGCCTGGTACTGAGCCAGCATGCCGGCGTCCGTACAAGCTCTCCCCTGAAGAGTTGAAGGAGTTGAAGAAACAGCTTGATGAACAAGAGCGTATGGGTCTGATCAGGCCTAGCACGTCTCCTTGGGGCTGTGGTGTCTTATTTGTCAAGAAGAAGGATGGCACGGAGCGCCTTTGCGTCGATTACCGGCCATTGAACAAGAAGACAATAAAGAACAAGTATCCGCCCCCCAACATCAATGAATTGTTCGAGCAGCTCAAAGGAGCAAAAGTGTTCTCAAAGCTCGATCTCCGAATGGGCTATCACCAAATTCGCATTCGTGAAGAAGATATCCACAAGACTGCCTTCAGAACGAGCTACAACTCCTATGAGTATACAGTCATGTCCTTTGGCCTCGCTAATGCTCCACCTACCTTCTCGAGAATGATGCACTACATTTTCAACCCCTACACCAACGAGTTTGTGCTTGTGTATCTGGATGACATCTTGGTATTCTCCAAGAATGAAGAGGATCACGAAAAGCACCTCCGTCTGGTTCTCGACAGACTCCGTGAACATAAGTTCTATGCTAAGTTCTCCAAGTGCGAATTTTGGCTCGATAAGGTCTTATATCTGGGCCATATCATCTCCGCTGACGGTATTGCTGTGAACCCCGAGATAGTTGAAGCGATTGTCAACTGGGAACCTCCTCAGAACGCCAAGCAACTCCGAAGCTTCCTTGGTCTTGCTAGCTATTGCAGAAGGTTCGTTGAGAACTTCTCCAAGATTGCCAAGCCTCTCTCCAACTTGCTGCACAAGAATGTCAAGTACAACTGGTCTCCGGATTGTGATGTGGAATTCAAAACTCTCAAAGAAAAGCTCATCTCTGCTCCAGTTCTCACTCCTCCAGATGAGTCCAAGCCCTATGAAGTATTCTGTGATGCTTCTCTTCAAAGACTTGGTGGTGTGCTAATGAAGGACAAGAAAATTGTGGCATACACTTCTCGTCAATTGAAGCCAAGTGAGAATAACTACCCCACACATGATCTCGAGCTAGCAGCTGTGGTACATGCTTTGATCATGTGGAGACACCTTCTGTTGGGCAGAAAAGTCGACATCTTCACCGATCATAAGAGCTTGAAGTACATCTTCACACAGCCGAACCTGAACCTTCGCCAGACTCGTTGGGTTGAAATGATCCAAGAGTATGATCCAAGCATCGAATACACACCTGGCAAGGCCAATGTCATTGCAGATGCTTTGAGCAGAAAGGCATATTACAACAGTCTCCTTATCAAGCCGTTTCAGCCTGAGCTTTGTGAAGCATTCAGGAAGCTCAACCTCCAAGTTGTTCCGCAAGGCTTTCTTGCAAATCTTCAAGTTGCTCCTACCTTGGAAGATCAGATTCGTGAGGCCCAACTCAGTGATGCTATGATGCAGAAAGTGAAACATGGTATTGCAAAGGGTACTCCCAAATACAAGTGCTCTCGTGTTGATGAGAGAGATACCTTGTTCTTTGAGGACAGACTTGTGGTTCCCAAGGGTGATCTCAGGAAGCTCATAATGAACGAAGCACATGATTCCCTCCAGTCGATTCATCCTGGAAGTTCCAAGATGTACCAAGACCTCAAGCAATCTTACTGGTGGACTCGCATGAAAAGGGAGATTGCCCAATTCGTGAATGAATGTGATGTCTACAGAAGAGTGAAGGCGGAGCATCAACGTCCAGCCGGTCTTCTCCAACTTCTTCCTATTCCCGAGTGGAAATTCGACCACATTGAAATGGATTTCGTCACTGTCTTTCCTAAGTCCAAGAGAGGGAATGATTCTATCTTTGTGGTGATTGACAAGCTTACCAAAGTCGCTCACTTCCTTCCAGTCAAAGAATCCATCAATGCAGCTCAACTGGCAGAGTTGTACACGTCCAGAATTGTGTCCTACATGGCATTCCTCAAGTTATCTCCTCAGACCGTGGAAGTTTGTTCACTTCCAAGTTCTGGGACTCCTTTCAGTCAGCCATGGACACTAAGATCCGTTTCAGCACTGCATTTCACCCTCAGACTAGTGGTCAAGTCGAGAGAGTGAATCAGATTCTAGAAGACATGCTCAGGGCTTGTGTCATATCTTTTGGCATGAAGTGGGAAGATTGCCTTCCGTTTGCCGAGTTCTCTTACAACAACAGTTTCCAAGCTAGTGCCGGCAAAGCTCCGTTTGAAATTCTCTATGGCAGAAAGTGTCGTACCCCTCTCAACTGGTCCGAGACTGGTGAATGTCAACTTCTTGGCAATGACTTGATCTCAGAAGCCGAAGAAATGTGCAAAGTCATACGTGAGAATCTCAAGGCCGCTCAGTCGCGTCAAAAGAGCTACTATGACGGTAAGCATCGTGATTTGGCGTTCAACATTGGGGATCATGTCTATCTCCGTGTTTCTCCTATGAAAGGCACCCAAAGATTCGGTATCAAAGGAAAGCTTGCTCCTAGATACGTGGGCCCTTTCAAGATCCTTGGCAAAAGAGGCGATCTAGCCTATCAACTTGAGCTCCCTTCCAACTTCGCTAATGTTCATGATGTGTTTCATGTGTCTCAACTCCGCAAGTGCTTCAAGACACCTGAACGCACCATTCCGTTTGAGGAGATTGATCTTCAACAAGACTTGTCTTACCGAGAGCATCCCGTTGCTATTCTCGAAGAAACCGAGCGCAAGACCCGCAACAAGTCAATCAAGTTCTTGAAAGTTAAGTGGTCACACCATACCGACCGAGAAGCTACGTGGGAACGAGAAGATCACCTTCGTTCCGAGTACCCTTCCTTCTTCCAGTCCTAGATCTCGGGACGAAATCTTTTCGTAGTAGAGGAGAGTTTGTAATGCCCCGGATGTAACACTTTCCCTATATGGCAATATATAAACTTTGGCTTCACCAGTTCCATTCCGGGTTCTTCGTCTTTTCGGGTTTTCATCGTTTTGTCGTGTGCGTGTGTGCATTCATCCATGTCATGTTGTCATGTGCATTGCATTGCATTTGTGTTGTCTTTTGCATCCGGTCTCACTCGTCCCTTCCCGTTGTCCGTTTCGAGTTCCGACGCTCTCACACGTGCCCGTGGCTTCCCCGAGACCTTCTTTCGTGTTTGGCCGTGTAACGTTTCCGGATTGGCGTGAGACTTGTCGTGCGATGTTGTTTTGATACGTGTAACCCGCCTGTCAAGTTTCGTCGCGTTTGGAGTTCCTTTGATACCCCAACGGGTAACCTCGTGGGCTAAAAGTACCTCCTCTTTGAGGCCCAAGACCCCCTCCACAACAGCCCAACAACCCAGCTCAAACCCTTCCCATCATCCAGGCCGTTCAATTGTGACCGCGTGGCTGAAAACCGCTCCTCATTTGGACTCTCCTAGCTCCTTGTTCCTATATAAACGTCCACCCCCTCCAATTTTGCGTCCAAAAACCCTAGTGCTTCCACCGCCGCCGCACAGTGCTTCCACCGCCGCCGCTCAGTGCTTCCACCGCCGCCGCACAGTGCTTCCGCTCCCACCGCGCGGGCCCGCGGGGCCCGAAGCCAGCCCGCCGGCCCGGCCGACTCCCGCATCGCCCCGCCGCCAGCCTCCCGCGCCCCCGCACCTTCGTCCCCGCCTCCGGCTCGGCGCCGCCGCCGCCCGACCTTCCGCCGCCGCCGCCCGGTCGCCGGTCGCGCCCCGCCGTCCTCCTAGCTCCCCGCCGCCGCGCCATCTAGAGCCTAGGCTCCACCGACTCGCCGCCTCGGCCACCCCTCGCCGCCGGCCCTCACCACCCCTTGCCGCCGGGAGCCGAGGCCAGCCGCCGGCACGCCGGTTTCTTCCCGCCGGCCGGCATCGAAGGAAGCCGCCGCATCGAAGACCCCGCTGCTGCTTCGATCGATCGAGGGATCGAAGGCGATCCGATCCAGATCGGGCGCCTGGGAGAACCCTAACGGGCGGTTGACCTCCGACCCGCGGACCCGGCGCCCGATCCGCTCCGACCCGCTTCCCGGCCAGACCCGACCCGCGGAGGTTGACCCTCGTTTTTTCTTCTAAGTGTTTAGATTTTTCCTTGTTTGATGCATTTTTGTGTGAGGATATACTGTGCTGGTCCGTTTTGAGCATATTATATGTCAAAATGATCGTGGTGACTTGTACTATGTTTTGTTCCATTGTGTCATGCATGTTGATACGGTGTATCCTAGGGCCATCACCATGGACCCTCCTTCACCCCCTCAAGTGCCTCAAGGACCGATGACACGTGCTCGTGCTAGAGCTTTTGAGACCGAGGTGACGTCACTCCTAGCCCAACTCCCTTATGAATCTTGCGAGACATGGTTGCTACCTCAAGCGAGTGTGCTTTGTGTGCTCAGGTGTGAAGGAGACCACTTCGGAGAAGAGCTTGAAGATGGACAAGTCCCCAAGGCCACGGACGAGCTGATGCATCGAGAAGGGCAGAAGAGAGCTCCAGGACCCGGACATCCGGCCCCCTGGCCCGGACATCCGGCCCCTGGGCATTCACCTACAGAAGGCCAACAGCAGCCGAGGCTACAGGGCCCGGACATCCGGCCAGGGCCCGGACATCCGGCCAGGCACGGCCCGGACATCCGGCCCCGCGCCCGGAAATCCGGCGCCTCTGTCCAGAGAGCACCCGAGGCGCGTCCACCCCCGCCCGGACATCCGGGCCCCCCGCCCCGGACATCCGGCGACCCATGAAGCCCCGGACATCCGGGCCGTAGTCCGGACATCCGGCCCCTGATCTGCCTGCGTGCAGCCCCTGGGCCGAGGCCCATGTACCCATTCGCCCCGTAGACTATATATACTCCTCTCCTCTTTCCGTTTAGGGTTAGCTGTGGTTTTAGCTCATTTGACACTTGTGTGGATTTCTCCCACGAGACCGGTGCGCCTCTACGGAGAAGATCCACCTCTGGATTCAAGACCCCTAACGGGAAGATCCCACGGGATTCCAAGACCTCCTCCGGGAGAAGACTATCTGTATCACCGTTGTTGACTTTGGATCATGTATCTCGACCTTGTATCGCGAATCTAGCACTTGTGTGATTGCTTCCGTGTTGATTTGAGTGTTCTCTCTTGTGTTTTCCCCATCTTTCTCCGTGTTTTCCCCGTGTTCATCGTGTGCCAACCTCCAAACGTGAAAGATCCGCTGATTAGGGTTCCACCCTACATCATTATGGTATCTAGAGCAAAGGTTTCTCACGATTTTGGAGCCCCACACTTTGTTTTCTAGCCTGTTTTTGTTGTGTTCTTCCTAATTTCGAAAATTGCCCCACAAAAAGAGCCCCAAAAAAAAATTTTCTGTGATCTGTTGATTTGGCAAGATTTTGTTGAATTTGTTCCATGGATTTGCTGTGCCACGTGTGGATCTAGCTTTTCCTCCACTTTTCCCCAAATTTCACCCGAAAAATCCACCGAATTTTTGCCTCGCAAACCCCCTTTTTGCCACGTGTTCTTGCTGGCTCGGGCACCCCGGACATCCGGCTCGTGCCCCGGACATCCGGCCCGGCCCGGACATCCGGCCCCTGGCCCGGACATCCGGCCTCCCGCAGCCATTTTGCCCCACTACACTTCCCTCCTAGCAATCATCCGCCTCTTCGTTCGGTGATCCACTCACCCTTCCGCAAACCACCACCGATCTTCCGCAACAACCACCATCGCTTCACCGCTTCGAGTTTGGAAAATTTGTCTCCATTTGCCGTGGATACTTGAGTTTTGGTTTCACCGTTTCCTTGGATGTTTCGGCTACCTTGGGACGGCAAGACTTCGACGACACCACCGCTCAACTTCGGAAAGGACGGTAACATCGACGACACTTCGATCATTCTATCTTGCAATTGCATTGTCACCCTATGAACCATCTTTGCGTAGCTTTCCCATTGAGACTAGCCATTTGAGTATTGCCGGGCCACGACACTTGTGCACATTAGTGATACTCATATATATTGCATACCACATCATCTTGGTATATTGCATATCTCCTTGTGCCACAAGAGTGTTCCGCATACACAATAGCTACCTCGATACGAGAAGCATACATATGTGCCCAAAGAAAGAGCTCAAAAGCTTTGAAGCAAAAGAGACAATCCAAGCAAAGAAACAATAGCATCATACGCCTTGCATCCAAAGAGATCATACAACATAGCAACATCATCTTGTGCTCAAGCATCGGCACATCATACACTCATAGCATACTTGTGATAGATAGTCGTTACGTTTTGCCCATATAGGTCGTGCACAAGTGCGTATCCGCCTATTAAGCAATCGGTTAGCGTCTCTCTAGCGTTGTGCAACACGAGCATTTTCCGTGGTTTTCCACATTTGATACGGTGTATCCTAGGGCCATCACCATGGACCCTCCTTCACCCCCTCAAGTGCCTCAAGGACCGATGACACGTGCTCGTGCTAGAGCTTTTGAGACCGAGGTGACATCACTCCTAGCCCAACTCCCTTATGAATCTTGCGAGACATGGTTGCTACCTCAAGCGAGTGTGCTTTGTGTGCTCAGGTGTGAAGGAGACCACTTCGGAGAAGAGCTTGAAGATGGACAAGTCCCCAAGGCCACGGACGAGCTGATGCATCGAGAAGGGCAGAAGAGAGCTCCAGGACCCGGACATCCGGCCCCCTGGCCCGGACATCCGGCCCCTGGGCAGTCACCTACAGAAGGCCAACAGCAGCCGAGGCTACAGGGCCCGGACATCCGGCCAGGGCCCGGACATCCGGCCAGGCACGGCCCGGACATCCGGCCCCGCGCCCGGAAATCCGGCGCCTCTGTCCAGAGAGCACCCGAGGCGCGCCCCCCCCCGGCCGGACATCCGGGCCCCCGCCCCGGACATCCGGCGACCCATGAAGCCCCGGACATCCGGGCCGTAGCCCGGACATCCGGCCCCTGATCTGCCTGCGTGCAGCCCCTGGGCCGAGGCCCATGTACCCATTCGCCCCGTAGACTATATATACTCCTCTCCTCTTTCCGTTTAGGGTTAGCTGTGGTTTTAGCTCATTTGACACTTGTGTGGATTTCTCCCACGAGACCGGTGCGCCTCTACGGAGAAGATCCACCTCTGGATTCAAGACCCCTAACGGGAAGATCCCACGGGGTTCCAAGACCTCCTCCGGGAGAAGACTATCTGTATCACCGTTGTTGACTTTGGATCATGTATCTCGACCTTGTATCGCGAATCTAGCACTTGTGTGATTGCTTCCGTGTTGATTTGAGTGTTCTCTCTTGTGTTTTCCCCATCTTTCTCCGTGTTTTCCCCGTGTTCATCGTGTGCCAACCTCCAAACGTGAAAGATCCGCTGATTAGGGTTCCACCCTACATCATTATGGTATCTAGAGCAAAGGTTTCTCACGATTTTGGAGCCCCACACTTTGTTTTCTAGCCTGTTTTTGTTGTGTTCTTCCTAATTTCGAAAATTGCCCCACAAAAAGAGCCCCAAAAATTTTCTGTGATCTGTTGATTTGGCAAGATTTTGTTGAATTTGTTCCATGGATTTGCTGTGCCACGTGTGGATCTAGCTTTTCCTCCACTTTTCCCTAAATTTCATCCGAAAAATCCACCGAATTTTTCCCCAAACACCACCGGTTGCAAGGAATTTTTCCTGGCTCGGGCACCCCGGACATCCGGCTCGTGCCCCGGACATCCGGCCCGGCCCGGACATCCGGCCCCTGGCCCGGACATCCGGCCTCCCGCAGCCATTTCCACACTTCTCCGCCATTTTCGTTCGGTGCTCCACCATTTCTTCCGCATACCACCACCTTTTCCGCATCCACCATCGCTTACCCGCTTCGAGTTTAGAAAATTTGTCTCCATTTGCCGTGGATACTTGAGTTGTGGTTTCACCGTTTCCTTGGATGTTTAGGCTACCTTGGGACGGCAAGACTTCGACGACACCACCGCTCAACTTCGGCAAGGACGGTAACATCGACGACACTTCGATCATTCTATCTTGCAATTGCATTGTCACCCTATGAACCATCTTTGCGTAGCTTTCCCATTGAGACTAGCCATTTGAGTATTGCCGGGCCACGACACTTGTGCACATTAGTGATACTCATATATATATTGCATACCACATCATCTTGGTGATACGGTGTATCCTAGGGCCATCCCCATGGACCCTCCTTCACCCCCTCAAGTGCCTCAAGGACCGATGACACGTGCTCATACGAGAGCTTTCGAGACCGAGGTGACGTCACTCCTAGCTCTACTTCCTTATGAATCTTGCGAGACATGGTTGCTACCTCAAGCGAGTGTGCTTTGTGTACTCAGGTGTGAAGGAGACCACTTCGGAGAAGAGCTTGAAGATGGACAAGTCCCCAAGGTCGTGGACGAGCCAATGCATCGAGAAGAGCAGAAGAGAGCTCCAGGCCCCGGACATCCGGCCTCCTGGCCCGGACATCCGGCCCCTGGGCGTTCAGCTACAGAAGGCCGCGTGCAGCAGAAGCTACAGGGCCCGGACATCCGGCCAGGGCCCGGACATCCGGCCAAGCACGGCCCGGACATCCGGCCCCGGGCCCGGAAATCCGGCGCCTCTGTCCAGAGAGCGCCCGAGACCAGACCGCTCCAGCCCGGACATCCGGCACCTCGCCCCGGACGTCCGGCACCCCTCGAAGACCCGGACATCCGGGCCGCCGCCCGGACATCCGGCCCCTGATCTGCCTGCGTGCAGCCCCTGGGCCGAGGCCCATGTACCCATTCGCCCCGTAGACTATATATACTCCTTTCCTCATTCCGTTTAGGGTTAGCTGTGGTTTTAGCTCATTTGACACTTGTGTGGATTTCTCCCACGAGACCGGTGCGCCTCTACGGAGAAGATCCACCTCTGGATTCAAGACCCCTAACGGGAAGATCCCACGGGATTCCAAGACCTCCTCCGGAGAAGACTATCTGTATCACCGTTGTTGACTTTGGATCATGTATCTCGACCTTGTATCGCGAATCTAGCACTTGTGTGATTGCTTCCGTGTTGATTTGAGTGTTCTCTCTTGTGTTTTCCCCATCTTTCTCCGTGTTTTCCCCGTGTTCATCGTGTGCCAACCTCCAAACGTGAAAGATCCGCTGATTAGGGTTCCACCCTACATCATTATGGTATCTAGAGCAAAGGTTTCTCACGATTTTGGAGCCACACACTTTGTTTTCTAGCCTGTTTTTGTCGTGTTCTTCCTAATTTCGAAAATTGCCCCACAAAAAGAGCCCCAAAAATTTTCTGTGATCTGTTGATTTGGCAAGATTTTGTTGAATTTGTTCCATGGATTTGCTGTGCCACGTGTGGATCTAGCTTTTCCTCCACTTTTCCCCAAATTTCATCCACAAAATCCACCGAATTTTTGCCCCGAAACCCCCCTTTGCAACGTGATCTTGCTGGCTCGGGCACCCCGGACATCCGGCTCGTGCCCCGGACATCCGGCCCGGCCCGGACATCCGGCCCCTGGCCCGGACATCCGGCCTCCCGCAGCCATTTCCCCCCACTACACTTCCCTCCTAGCAATCATTCCCCCCTTTGCGTTCGGTGATCCACCCACTCTTCCGCAAACCTCCACCAATCTTCCGCAACAACCACCATCGCTTCACCGCTTCGAGTTTGGAAAATTTGTCTCCATTTGCCGTGGATACTTGAGTTTTGGTTTCACCGTTTCCTTGGATGTTTCGGCTACCTTGGGACGGCAAGACTTCGACGACACCACCGCTCAACTTCGGCAAGGACGGTAACATCGACGACACTTCGATCATTCTATCTTGCAATTGCATTGTCACCCTATGAACCATCTTTGCGTAGCTTTCCCATTGAGACTAGCCATTTGAGTATTGCCGGGCCACGACACTTGTGCACATTAGTGATACTCATATATATATTGCATACCACATCATCTTGGTATATTGCATATCTCCTTGTGCCACAAGAGTGCTCCGCATACACAATAGCTGATGTAGGGTGGAACCCTAATCAGCGGATCTTTCACGTTTGGAGGTTGGCACACGATGAACACGGGGAAAACACGGAGAAAGATGGGGAAAACACAAGAGAGAACACTCAAATCAACACGGAAGCAATCACACAAGTGCTAGATTCGCGATACAAGGTCGAGATACATGATCCAAAGTCAACAACGGTGATACAGATAGTCTTCTCCCGGAGGAGGTCTTGGAATCCCGTGGGATCTTCCCGTTAGGGGTCTTGAATCCAGAGGTGGATCTTCTCCGTAGAGGCGCACCGGTCTCGTGGGAGAAATCCACACAAGTGTCAAATGAGCTAAAACCACAGCTAACCCTAAACGGAAAGAGGAGAGGAGTATATATAGTCTACGGGGCGAATGGGTACATGGGCCTCGGCCCAGGGGCTGCACGCAGGCAGATCAGGGGCCGGATGTCCGGGCTACGGCCCGGATGTCCGGGGCTTCATGGGTCGCCGGATGTCCGGGGCGGGGGGCCCGGATGTCCGGCCGGGGGAGGACGCGCCTCGGGTGCTCTCTGGACAGAGGCGCCGGATTTCCGGGCGCGGGGCCGGATGTCCGGGCCGTGCCTGGCCGGATGTCCGGGCCCTGGCCGGATGTCCGGGCCCTGTAGCCTCGGCTGCTGTTGGCCTTCTGTAGGTGACTGCCCAGGGGCCGGATGTCCGGGCCAGGGGGCCGGATGTCCGGGTCCTGGAGCTCTCTTCTGCCCTTCTCGATGCATCAGCTCGTCCGTGGCCTTGGGGACTTGTCCATCTTCAAGCTCTTCTCCGAAGTGGTCTCCTTCACACCTGAGCACACAAAGCACACTCGCTTGAGGTAGCAACCATGTCTCGCAAGATTCATAAGGGAGTTGGGCTAGGAGTGACGTCACCTCGGTCTCAAAAGCTCTAGCACGAGCACGTGTCATCGGTCCTTGAGGCACTTGAGGGGGTGAAGGAGGGTCCATGGTGATGGCCCTAGGATACACCGTATCACAATATCAATGTACCTTAACCGAGGTTGAAAATGGATCAATGATCACTCAACAATGTAACCCGGAAATAGCACTATTGGTATCACTTCGTGTCGATTCTCACACCTACACAAGTAAAGCTTTGAGAGGAGCTCGGTTAGGATGTGGCACAAATTCAATGCAATCGTAAAAATGACTCAAAGATGTTGAAAATGGTTCACAATTTGCTCATGCAACAAGTAGATCACTAGCAAAGAGTAGCACACGGAACACACGCACGGATAGATAAATGTGGTTGTGCAACCAAGGATGAGCGAAAAATGTGGAAAACCACGGAAAATGCTCGTGTTGCACAACGCTAGAGAGACGCTAACCGATTGCTTAATAGGCGGATACGCACTTGTGCACGACCTATATGGGCAAAACGTAACGACTATCTATCACAAGTATGCTATGAGTGTATGATGTGCCGATGCTTGAGCACAAGATGATGTTGCTATGTATGATCTCTTTGGATGCAAGGCGTATGATGCTATTGTTTCTTTGCTTGGATTGTCTCTTTTGCTTAAAAGCTTCTGAGCTCTTTCTTTGGGCACATATGTATACTTCTCGTATCGAGGTAGCTATTGTGTATGCGGAGCACTCTTGTGGCACAAGGGGATATGCAATATACCAAGATGATGTGGTATGCAATATGTATATGAGTATCACTATTGTGCACAAGTGTCGTGGCCCGGCAATACTCAAATGGCTAGTCTCAATGGGAAAGCTACGCAAAGATGGTTCATAGGGTGACAATGCAATTGCCAGATAGAATGATCGAAGTGTCGTCGATGTTACCGTCCTTGCCGAAGTTGAGCGGTGGTGTCGTCGAAGTCTTGCCGTCCCAAGGTAGCCGAAACATCCAAGGAAACGGTGAAACCAAAACTCAAGTATCCACGGCAAATGGAGACAAATTTTCCAAACTCGAAGCGGTGAAGCGATGGTGGTTGTTGCGGAAGATCGGTGGTGGTTTGCGGAAGGGTGAGTGGATCACCGAACGAAGAGGCGGATGATTGCTAGGAGGGGAGTGTAGTGGGGCAAAACGGCTGCGGGAGGCCGGATGTCCGGGCCAGGGGCCGGATGTCCGGGCCGGGCCGGATGTCCGGGGCACGAGCCGGATGTCCGGGGTGCCCGAGCCAGGAAAAATTCCTTGCAACCGGTGGTGTTTGGGGGAAAATTCGGCGGATTTTGCGGATGAAATTTGGGGAAAAGTGGAGGAAAAGCTAGATCCACACGTGGCACAGCAAATCCATGGAACAAATTCAACAAAATCTTGCCAAATCAACAGATCACAGAAAATTTTTGGGGCTCTTTTTGTGGGGCAATTTTCGAAATTAGGAAGAACACGACAAAAACAGGCTAGAAAACAAAGTGTGGGGCTCCAAAATCGTGAGAAACCTTTGCTCTAGATACCATAATGATGTAGGGTGGAACCCTAATCAGCGGATCTTTCACGTTTGGAGGTTGGCACACGATGAACACGGGGAAAACACGGAGAAAGATGGGGAAAACACAAGAGAGAACACTCAAATCAACACGGAAGCAATCACACAAGTGCTAGATTCGCGATACAATGTCGAGATACATGATCCAAAGTCAACAACGGTGATACAGATAGTCTTCTCCCGGAGGAGGTCTTGGAATCCCGTGGGATCTTCCCGTTAGGGGTCTGATACGGTGTATCCTAGGGCCATCACCATGGACCCTCCTTCACCCCCTCAAGTGCCTCAAGGACCGATGACACGTGCTCGTGCTAGAGCTTTTGAGACCGAGGTGACGTCACTCCTAGCCCAACTCCCTTATGAATCTTGCGAGACATGGTTGCTACCTCAAGCGAGTGTGCTTTGTGTGCTCAGGTGTGAAGGAGACCACTTCGGAGAAGAGCTTGAAGATGGACAAGTCCCCAAGGCCACGGACGAGCTGATGCATCGAGAAGGGCAGAAGAGAGCTCCAGGACCCGGACATCCGGCCCCCTGGCCCGGACATCCGGCCCCTGGGCAGTCACCTACAGAAGGCCAACAGCAGCCGAGGCTACAGGGCCCGGACATCCGGCCAGGGCCCGGACATCCGGCCAGGCACGGCCCGGACATCCGGCCCCGCGCCCGGAAATCCGGCGCCTCTGTCCAGAGAGCACCCGAGGCGCGTCCTCCCCCGGCCGGACATCCGGGCCCCCCGCCCCGGACATCCGGCGACCCATGAAGCCCCGGACATCCGGGCCGTAGCCCGGACATCCGGCCCCTGATCTGCCTGCGTGCAGCCCCTGGGCCGAGGCCCATGTACCCATTCGCCCCGTAGACTATATATACTCCTCTCCTCTTTCCGTTTAGGGTTAGCTGTGGTTTTAGCTCATTTGACACTTGTGTGGATTTCTCCCACGAGACCGGTGCGCCTCTACGGAGAAGATCCACCTCTGGATTCAAGACCCCTAACGGGAAGATCCCACGGGATTCCAAGACCTCCTCCGGGAGAAGACTATCTGTATCACCGTTGTTGACTTTGGATCATGTATCTCGACCTTGTATCGCGAATCTAGCACTTGTGTGATTGCTTCCGTGTTGATTTGAGTGTTCTCTCTTGTGTTTTCCCCATCTTTCTCCGTGTTTTCCCCGTGTTCATCGTGTGCCAACCTCCAAACGTGAAAGATCCGCTGATTAGGGTTCCACCCTACATCACATGTTTGAGTCCATCTAGATGTCTTAATCTTCATGAGAAGAGTGCTACTTGTTATAAACTGCTGCTATTAGTTGTTTTCATGCCATGTTTCATATGTGATAACTTGATGCATGTTTATCCAAATGAAGCAAATGATATGTCCGCATGTTCATCATGAGTTGCTCTACATGTTGGCTGCTATAGGATGCATGATAGAATTCATATTGCCATGTTTATCTCCTTTGCAGAAGTGCTTGTGGCTGTTAGTTTGTTAAACTTGTTACGAGATGCCTAGTTGAGGAGCTCGTTGCTAGTGATGTGGTTGTCCCCATGTTGCGTGCTTATATGTTTTGGACTCCCCATCATGTGTACTTTGCTGTGGTGCAAACCACTTGCCATGTTATGCTTTGAGGTGACTTAAACATGCTCACAAACATGCGATGATAAACTTGCTGTTTTAACACTTTGTGAAATTTCACTAAGTCTGGAATCTGTAATGTCCGGATGCTATGTTTGCTTGTTGTTCTAGGCAAATCCATGATAGTTTTGGGGTGACTATTGATGATTCCTTGTTGTATATGTTGTTGTCTATCCATCCATGCCCTAACATGCTCAATTGGGTGCCTGTAGCATATTTATTTCTTGCTCCCAAGTTGCTATAAAATACTGCTGTCGGGTTTTTGTTGTCATGTTCAAAATGTTGTAGCTTGTTGCTATTGATCCATGCTTTCTTTGGAGATGCTCCAATGGAATTGTTTGCTGTAGGATATGTCTACTTCATGTCCATGCTTGTTGTCACCATGTTTGAGTGCTGTAGAGTATATATTTCTTGCTCCAAAGTTGCTATATGGCTGTTAATTTCAGCTTGACATTGTTTATTGTTTCGGGTGTATCTTTTAGCCCGTTGCTCCGTTTTGAGCAGTCCTATATGAAACTTGTGTGATTTTGCATGTAGATTCATATTATCGTCTTGTTAACATGTTTTGAAGTATCTTGCTTGATGCATATTGTCATGTTCCTTGTGTTGTATCTCTGTGTTTCCTATGTTGTCTTGATGTGCATCCTAAGTGCATCTGCAGTGCTTCCTTAGTGCATCAGACATGCATCCTGTAGTTTGAGCATTGCATCTTGTTTGATTTCGTGCCTCGTGTGTTCTTGTGTTGAGTAGAGCCGGAGGCCGAGACCGAGTACGAGAACGAGGTTACTACCGAGGTTGAGAATGAGGAGCCCTCTTACGATCCCATCGACGACTCAACAGGCAAGATGACCTGACCCAGATATCATTACTATCTTTGCCTATTGCTAGATGTCTCACTCTTTGGCTTATTGCCTCGATGCCCATGTTTTCCTATCAGCCTCCTATTGTAACCATGAATCTGTCTAACCACCCTACCTATGCAAACCCATGTTTGGCTAAGTAAGCTTCGCTCAGCCCCTCTTATAGCATTGCTAGTTGCAGGAGAAGATTTGGAGATTCTTGCTTCATCTTGAAGCTTGTTGGGATATCACACTATATAAATTCTCAAATGAAATCATCTATATATTGGTAATGGGTGGAAGGCTAAGCCTCTTGCTTGGTGATTTGTTCCACTCATGCCGCCCTAGGAACCGTATAAACCGGTGTTATGTTCCTTGATTTTGCGTTCCTCACACGGTTGGGGTTATGGGACCCCCTCGATAAACCGCTTAGCGCTAAGTCTTTTCCAGCAAGTCCCAACATTGGTACTATTTGCCTAAACAACTAAAACTTGCCGAGGGAGTAATTAACCCGAGGTTTAATTAATCAACCCCCCTGGGCCAGTGCTCGATTTGAGTGTTGGTCCAAACTAGAGCCACTTGCGGTGCCACCCAGTTCGCTGGGGTCTTCGGTATCTGTACGTACTGCTCATCCGGTCGTGGCCTGAGACTAGATACGCGCGGCTACTGTCAGGGTGTCGGCACGCCAGGAGGATTTGCTGGATTAGCCTTACCTTAGTCGGAGTATCTTGAGCATGGGATTACGAGAATACTCGGGCCTTCCCACCTTGGAGTTGCGACTCCGCGGATCGTGGGCTTGTCATGGGCCAAGTTGGAACACCCCTGTAGGGTTTTGAACTTTTGAAAGCCGTGCCCGCGGTTATGTGGCAGATGGGAATTTGTTAATATCCGGTTGTAGGAAACTTGACACCATGTTCAGAACACACTACCAGCGTGAGTACCGTGACGGTCATTTTCCGAAAGGGGTTCGGGAAGTGAACACGGTGGGGTTATGATTGCCGTGCTTAGTTAGGATCACTTCATGATCACTTTATCCGCTCGTGGCACTTCTCTTCTCGCTCTTATTCACGTAAGATAGTGCTAGTGCAGCTGCAGCCTTTTATTCTTTCTTCAGCCTTGTTCCACACCCAAGGCTTAGATAGTTCTGTTACCCGGGAACGGGATTGCTGATTCCTCTGTGGCTCACAGATTCTACACCACACCAGATGCAGGTACTATGGTGAGCTATTCAGGTGACGGTACCGAGCTATACTGGGAGTACGACGAGGAACGTAGCCGTTACTATGTGCACTATCCCGATTATCAGTAGTGGTTTCTACTAGCGGCGGTTCGGACATGTGGCTTTATGTATGTTTGGTATCTTTCATTTGGATCTTCACCCATAGACGGGTTGTGATGTTATTTGAATGATGTTTGGCTATGTAATGAATTGTGTGACGTGGCGAGTGTAAGCCAACTATCTCTTTTGTTTTCCATCCCCATTTTTACACGAGATGTGCAAAGATACCGAACTTGAGATCATTCCAGAATGGGCTTATACCTTTAAGCCGTGCCTCGACACGTAGGAGGTATAGTCCCATCCTAGGCATTACATCGGCCTTCTTCCCGAGGATTACCCCATGGAACCTCATGTTACTTTCCCTTAGCTTGGACATTGGAATGCCCATATCCCGGAGGGTTGCAGCATACAGGATATTCAAGCCACTGCCTCCATCCATAAGAACCATGGTCAGTCGAGTGCCTTCGACCACTGGGTCGACCACCAACGTCTGCCGCCCAGGGGTGGCTATGTGCGCTGAATGATCGGACTGGTCAAATGTGATGGGGGTCTTCGACCATTTTAGGAACGTGGGGGTCGCTGGAGCAACCATGTTCACTTCTCTGTTGATGATCTTCAGTCGACTCTTGCTCTCGACGTCCGCGAAAATCACCAAGGTGGAGTTGATGCGGGGGTATCCTCCGTCCCCTTCCTTGTCTTCGGACTCTTCCGATTCCTTCTCTTTCTCAGTGGACTGGTCCTTCTGGAAACTCTGGATCAAGAGTCAACATTGTCAAGTGGTGTGCTTGGGGTATACCAAGTTTCCCTCTCCGTCCTTCTTTGTGTGTATGGGACACGGCTGGTCGAGCATATCATCTCCAGCCTGACCCTTTCCTTTCTTGGGGGCCCAGGAGCCTTTGGGCTTTCCTTTGCCCTTCCCTTGGTTGACCACCGCGGCCTCTCCTTGAGCAGCTGGGTCGGCCTTACGCTTGTTCTTCCGATTGTGATTCTGGTCGTCCTGCCCGACTGGTTTCTTGCCGCTACGGAGCCGATCGGCCTCTTCACCATTGGCGTACCGACTGGCAATTTCCATCATTCGCGACAGGGACATGTCGCCTGTTCGCCCAAACTTCAGATTCAACTCCCGATTGCGCACGCCTTCCTTGAAAGCGCACACCGCCTGGTGCTCGGATACGTTTTCCACCGTGTGATGCAAAGTGGTCCACCGCTGAATGTAGTCCCTCAAAGTTTCACTCGGCTTCTGCGTGCAATGCTGCAGCTCGGCGAGCCCGGCAGGTCGTTTGCAGGTGCCTTCGAAGGTCCGAACGAACACCCGAGCGAGCTCTTCCCAACTGTATATGCTCCTGGGGGCTAACTGGTTGAGCCACGCTCGAGCGGAGCCTCCCAGCATAAAGGGGAGGTGCTTCATGGCCACGTCGTCGTTGCCTCCTCCGATCTGCACGGCCACTCGGTAGTCTTCCAGCTACGTGTCTGGCTTCGACTCACTGGTAAATTTGCTTACTCCGGCCGCCAGCCTGAAGTTCGGGGGGATCTCTGCAGCCCTGATTGCGCTGCAGAAGCACTCGGGCCCGGAGGCCGGCGCTCGGCTGCCAGAGGGTTGGTCTCCGCCTCGCTCATCCCTGGATGCCCGGTTACGGTCGACCCGGCCCTGCACAAGGATGGACCTCGCGTCGAAGCCTGGCCGCCGGGGATCCGGGGGAATCCTACGCTCGTCGTCTCGCAGGCGCCTGCCCACGTGCCGCGGAGGCGAGTGTGACCCACTCCCCGGAGGAGGGGTAGGCGCTCGACGGCGGTCGTTGCGTCCGTGTCGACGGTCGAGTGGGTCGTCGTTCCGACCCAGGTGCCGGTCATGCCGCGGACCACGTTCCTCACGCCTCAGGGGCGATCTTGGACTGTGGGCCGACCATACGTGATATAGGGTGGAACCCTATGTGGCCGATCTTTCACGAAATGGAGGGGATCCCACGATGAACACGAAGAACACAAAGGGAAATCACGAGGGAAACACTCAAGAACAAGTCCAATCACACATCCACTAGACAATCAAACACACAAGATCACAAGATACATGAACAACAAAGGGAAAGATACATGGGTAGAGTTCATCTCCAAGAGGAGGCCTTGAATCCGTGAAGGATCTTCCCGTTAGGGGTCTTGAATCCAAGGTTGATCTTCTCCGTAGAGGGGCCGCAGTCTCTCTCGTGGAGTAGATCCGGTATGGATGAGCAAAGCTCTATCTCTCATATGAGCTAAACCATTGCCAACCCTAAAATGGTGGAGGTGGAGGAGTATATATAGTCTAGGGCCACGAAGGGGTAAGTGAGGGGCGAAAGGGGTACATGGCCAAAAGGCCCGCGGCTGCGCACAGGCAGGGAGCGAACGTCCGCTGGGCACCGGACGTTCGGTGGCTCGGGAGGGACCGGACGTCCGGTAGCTCTCGGACTTCCGCTATTTTGGTTCTGTTGCCGATGTCATGGAAGTCCGATGGCCTCCGGTCGTCCGGTCGCCTGGGACGCGTCGGACGTCCGGTAAACGCCGGTCGTCCGGAGCCTGTAGCTTGCAGCAGCTCCGTTTCTTTCGTCTTCTCTTCCACGCTTCCCTCGCGGATGGTGTAGGTGATCCTTGGCGCTTGCACTCCTCCTCGTCATCCGTGAAGCTCCGACAATACCTATGCATGCACACGAGTGGAGTGTCAAGTAGTATACCATCCTCGAAGGGGTCAAGTGGACACATGTAAAGGAGATGATTCACCTTTTTGTATGAGAAGTAGAGGTCACACGTGTCACATGCCAAGTAGACTCTTGACATGGTGATGTCCATAGGATACACCGTATCATCCCCTTCCCCTTGGGAAAGATCCGACCTCGGATCGAAAACCAAATCACCATGGGAAAGAGATGGCGTCGTCGTGTAGATGTGGACCATCACGAAGTGCTCATCATCTTGAAGCTCTACATGGGCACTCTCCAATGTCGCACCGTCTAGTGATTCCGTCAAAAGGAGCAAGGACAACAAACACTTGGAAAAACAAATGTGGTTAGCGTTAGTGCAAAACCAAGCATTCAAGAGGTGATTCACCCAACAAGTGTTGTCATCAAGCATAACATAGGGTGTGACAAAGGGTTGTGGCATGGCATTTAAGCACATCAATTGAGCACAATCAAGAACATCATTGAAACAAGCGCGCAAGAGTGAGGTAGAGATGCAAATAGGTGTGACAATTGAAGAAGCATCTACCTCATGGTCATAGAAAACAAGATCAAAGCGCTCAATGAAAGGTCTATGGTAGGCATAGGAATCATTCACAACACCACATAAGAGTAGACGTCTAAACACCTGGGGTAAGTGCATAGGGTGTAGTGAAGATAGTACGGCACTCAACACAATAGACAGAGCAATTGTTCATCATGTGTGAGGCAATCAAGTCAATCGTGTGAAAAGCAATGGGACATGGCATATGTGAAGAGATGACATTGTTGCAACCAAGCATATGATAGGGACAAGTAATCCACAAGTTGGATGCAACACACAAGGCATATATATCATGATGCATGAAGATGTGTAAATGGCAAGTCAAATCAAGATCTCTAACATGTGTGCAAATAAGTCTCATGGTGCAAGCAACACAAGTAGTATGATCCACAATATTCATGCTCATGGTTTGTTGTTTCTCGAAAGAGAAGGATATCACCTTGAAAGCATGTCCTTGTGCGTCCTTCACAATGCCGAAGCACAAGCAAGTGCGATGTAGAAGCGTCATGAACAAAGGTGGTTCGCTCTCAAGAGCTCGAATGGTCAACTCACGTGAAGTGGAAGTCGACACGATGTCCAAGTATCCTACACATGCACACAACAAAAGGAAGAACGTATACGCATGGTAGATAAACACATCATCCATCATGATGGTTCTCTTCTCTTGCACATAACCATTAGGAGCAAAAGTGCATGAATAATATGATGCAACAATGGCTATATTCATGGCACTAGGCATATGGTGCACAAGAATGATGTCATAATCTCCAAATAAATGCGAGAATGCTATCGGGGCAATCTCATTGGCAAGACTAAAATCATGGTTGCGCTCAATGCATGGACAATCATATAGCATGAGAGAGGCAACATGTGGAGACATATGACAACAAGCAATATCAATCATGTGCAAAGCATGGCAATGGTTGACATCAACCGCATGAAAGGGGCAAGTATGAATCATCGGTGATGCAACATAAGCAAGCATATAAATCATGTCGTGCAAACTAGTGGAGCGAAGATGCAACACACTAGATGAGTTCATAGCAATCATGTCATGTGAGCCAATAGTAGGCATAAGCAATGCACATGACATATCACAAGCACGATCACAAATCAAGATCAAAGCATCATAATAGGCATGGGGTACAAAGGCATCATGGCAATAACAAGCAATATCTCCACCAAGCTTGCAAATACACATACAATTATGAGAATCAATCATCATGTGTAATGCAAAGCATGGGTCACAAATGCATGGCAAAGGCATATAAATGAGCATATCATGCAAAGTGAACATGGCAAGAGGGGCATAAGAGATATAATGGACAATAACCCATAACCATGTGAGGGCCATGTAGAAGAGATGCGCGAAGTCTTTGCGCGAAGTGAGCGGTTGGAAGGATAATCCATGGAATCCGAAGTAGTCGTTGCTCTCTAGAGCTCGTTTCGTCAACTCGTGCTCTTGCGAGGTTGACGAGTAAGTATGGGGACCTACACAAAAGACACACAAACCAAAGAAATTGTGCGCGTGGTAAATGTACACATCATCCATCATGATGTGTATGTGCACGTTAGAGTTAGCACAAGATAAGCATCTCTCAAAGAAATTCGATGCATGGTATAAGAACATGTCATCCATCATGAATGAATAGTTATTGTGTATAGCATGATGTGGATGCAAATTGAGCATACAAGTATGGGGATCATGCAATGGATGGGATGGATCAAAATCTCCTAAATTGTATGAAGAAACTATGGGGGTCTCCTCATGAGCAATATCGAAATCATAATATGGAGAAGTGGAACAACATCCAAAACAATGCATGTCGGAAGCTAGGCAATCATGGCATGTCATATGATGGATATGATGCGAAGGAAGCATGTCAATATCATCACAAGAAAAACAAATGCCAATAACCATGGGCTTGTCATCTATGCCATATGTGCAAATTGGGTTTATCTTAATGGCATATGCATAGTTACTACGAAGAGATTGCAAATGTAACATATGGTTGATCTCATTCATAGCATATGACAAGTCAAGCGGATTGTCAAACATGATGTGACCGAGAGAAGTATCACATGAAATCCTATGCAACATGGCATCACAACTAATAGACTCCACATGGCAATCATCAAACTCATCATAAATGGGTAAATCATCGCATGGGGAAATCATACTAGCACGAAGCATGGCAATAGGTGGATCAACATCCTGCAAGCAATCAATGTTAACATAGTCCACTAGTGGGACGAGATCATCACCTTCACCTTTGTTACCTTTCTCATTCCACTCATGTGGTGTAGGTGAGGTGGGAAAGACCAAATGGTGGTCACCATCTTCATCTTGATGGAACCATGTGGGGGTTGCATAATATTCCACCATGGCCATCGTCTTGTCCAATGGAAGGACGAAGTCGTCGTGAATCGGCGCGTCATCATAAATGGGACCTAGCACCAAATGAGTAGACACAATAGAGGTGGATGTTAAGTTGTTAGAAATCGAAATGGCCGCACATGCCCTATCAACTTCCTCACTCTCTCTATGTGGTGGTGGCTCACTCACTCCCTCAAGGTAGGTGCACCCAATGTCACATATGGTGGAGTCACTCAAATCACTCAAGTGGTGGTGATGGTAACTCTCCTCGCATGGGAATTGTGGCAACTCATCATATATGGGGCTAGTGGTGAAGTCACTCTCACTCTCAATATGGTGGCACAAGTCACTCAAGTCATCATACGCCGCCGTGGTCGAAGGGAAAGTCCCATGCTCAACCATCTCCTCATCGTCGTCGTGGATGAAGGCCGAAGATGGCACATCATCACTCTCGCCTCCTAAGATGGAAGCATCATCCTTGCTCGTCACCATGTCGTTCGCCTTCAAAGCTTGGTCCTCGAATGGCTCCGTAGTCGTAGTCGTCGCCGCACCGTCTTGAAAAAGAGTCGAAGTAGACTCGGCATCATCAATGCCACAAAGATGGATGGCGGTGGAGTCGAACTTGGGAGCATCGTCTTGGAGCTCGTTGGGCTTGGACATCGTGGTGGTACTACCCTCATGCTCGTCGTCTTGGAGCTTGGTCTTCGAGAAGTTTGCTTGCGGTGGAGAAGCCTTGGCCTTCATTAGTTCTTGTTCCGCCTTGAGAGCACCAATGTAGTTGTCGTCGAGGGACTTGTAGTTCTCGAAGAAGATAGTCTTGTAGATGTCATTGTGCAATCCCATCATGAAGTGGAGCTTCATTAAAATGGGGTCGTCCACGCCGGCACGTCGCAAGGCATTCTTCATCTCCTTGAAGTACTTGTCGGTGGACTTGGATCCTTGAATGGTGTTCTACAATTGGTGTAGAAGTTGTTCCGTGTAGGTGGGAGGCACGAACTCTCTTCGCATAGCTTTCTTCGTCTTGGGCCAATTCATGTTGAAGCTCGTCGAAGGTGTGTGATGCCACCATGTTGACGCGTTGTCGTGGAAGTTTCTTGTGGCGCACTTCACTTGATCTTCGTAGGGAACTGGATGTAGCGTGAGGTAGTCGTCCATCTTGCGCTCCCACTCGAGATACTCCTCGGGGTCTTGAGTCCCATAGAAAGGAATCTCATGGTCGTTGTTGAGGTCGTTGTAGCTCGTGGAAGTCGCGGACTTGAGCTTGGGGAGCTTCTCTTGAGCATAAGCTTGGGGTGCTTGTTGGCGAAGATGCCGTATGTCCAAAGGCGAAGATGCCTTGAAGTCGCTTGGCGAAGATGCCAAGGTACATGGTGAAGTCGTTGAGCGGTTGTTGGTGTTGAGCTCATGACCTTCACGTTCTTGTCGTTGATGTTGTCGATGCCGATGTGATCTCGCCGAAGATGGTAGCTCGGAAGGATGTGCACTTGAGCGTCTTCTCGAAGATGAGGGAGACCTCTTGCGGTTCTTGATGAGGGCTTTGAGCTCCTCCATTTGAGCATTCATGTTGGCGCACAAGTTGTTCGTCATGGCATCGAACTCGTCGTTGTTGTTGTAGACCGAAGATGAAATGCTTTGCCTATCCATCACAAGACTCGAGCAAAGGTGAGTAGGAGATGAGATAAACAATACCAAGTTACCTTTTCCCAACGTTGAGGATGTATCCCGTTTCACTCAATGTGAAATGAAAGAATAGTGTAATTGGTACCGGACTTGTTCACTCACACCTATCAAGTAAAGCTTTTCGAGTGGCTCGGTGAGGATAGTGGCACAAAAATTTGATGCAAAATGTTAGAAAGAGTCAATAATGTTGAAAGAGATTCACAAATTTGCAAATGTAACAAGTAGACCAATAGCAATATGTGGCACACGGAAACACACACATGGATAGATAGATGGGGTCGTTTAACCAAGGAATGAGCACAAAATGTGGAATCCACGGAAAACGCTCGTGTTGCACAACTCAAGAGAGACGCTAGCACGATTGCTCTATAGGCGGATACGACACTTGTGCACAACCTATAAGATGCAAATGTATGAACTTTCTATCCCAAGTATGCTATGTATGTATGGTTTCGGTGCTTTTAGCACAAGATGATCCAAGATGATCAAGTATGATATCATATGATGCGATGCTATGTCTCTTGCTTACAAGCTTCTTTGTCTTTCTCTTTTTGCTTAAAAGCTTATTCGATCTCTTTTTTTTTGTATGGCCACGATGCACAAACCAAGATAGCAATTGTGTATATGCGGGAACAATCTTGTGACACAAGAGATGATATGATGATACCAATATGATATGATATATATGCAATGGAAGAGCGGATCGATGATCACTAATGTGCACAAGTAACGTTGCCGGCAATACTCAAAGGCTAGTCTCGATAGGCAAGTGACGCAAAATGGGCTAGGGGTTAACAATGCAATTGCAAGGGGAATATACAATGATGTCGTCGAGGTTACCGTCCTTATGTACGATGACGACCTCGTGGCGATGATGAGTGTTGGTGTTCTTGATGTAGACCCGTTCCTAATTAGCCGAAACACCTTAGGAAACGGAAAAACCACAACTCAAAATCTCAAGGACAAATGTCAAATGGTGGTAGCGGACATGGAAAGATGGGCTATACATGATGTCGGAGTTGAAGTGATGGTCCCTAAGTAGCCAAAACACCTTAGGAGACACGAGCCACAACTCAAACAAGCTCACACAAAATTTGGTTAAGTTGGGTTGGCTATGTATAGTGGGCTATGCTATGCGGAAGTGGTGGTGGTGGTTAATGAAGAAGCAATGGTCCTTAAGTAGCCTAAACACCTTAGGAGACTCAAATCACTACTCAAGCAACCACAAATGCTATGGGGGACAAAATGGTTAGGTTGCGGAAGTCGGTGGTGGTATAGCGGATGATGTGGTGGAGGCCCTAGGCAAAGATGCCAAAATCCACAAAATAAGATGAAGTCAAATGAATATGGTTGTATTTTTCTGGTATGGGGAATGTCAAGAGCTTCGAAACGAGCTAAAGAATGTCCAAATCGGAGTTCGTATGAATTAGTTATCGACAAAACAAAAATCAGCCGAATTCAAAAACTGGGTGTACCGGACGTCCGGAAAAGACCGGAAATCCGGTAATTTTTGCTGTATAGGTGGTTCCGGTCGTCCGGTGAGTTCCGGACGTCCGGTGCTTCGAGAGGGTCCGGACGTCCGGTAAAACGCCGGTCGTCCGGTGGGTCGGGGTCAACGCGAGATTTGAGAACCGGGACGCGATTTTGGGCGGAATTTGATGATTTTGGGGTCAAAATTGATGAGATTTCGTGGATGAAAGATGGGGAAACTTGGGGAAATGCTAGACCCACTTGAAACCAAGCAAATCCATAGATCAAAATCAACAAAACGTCATGAAAACAACAGATCACAAAATTTTTTGGGGCTATTTTTGGTGGGGAATTTTCGAAATTGGGGAAGAACACAACAAAAACAAGCTAGAAAACAGGGTGTGGGGCTCCAAAATCGTGATCAACCTATGCTCTGGATACCAAGATGATATAGGGTGGAACCCTATGTGGCCGATCTTTCACGAAATGGAGGGGATCCCACGATGAACACGAAGAACACGAAGAACACAAAGGGAAATCACGAGGGAAACACTCAAGAACAAGTCCAATTACACATCCACTAGACAATCAAACACACAAGATCACAAGATACATGAACAACAAAGGGAAAGATACATGGGTAGAGTTCATCTCCAAGAGGAGGCCTTGAATCCGTGAAGGATCTTCCCGTTAGGGGTCTTGAATCCAAGGTGGATCTTCTCCGTAGAGGGGCCGCGGTCTCTCTCGTGGAGTAGATCCGGTATGGATGAGCAAAGCTCTATCTCTCATATGAGCTAAACCATTGCTAACCCTAAAATGGTGGAGGTGGAGGAGTACATATAGTCTAGGGCCACGAAGGGGTAAGTGAGGGGCGAAAGGGGTACATGGCCAAAAGGCCCGCGGCTGCGCACAGGCAGGGAGCGAACGTCCGCTGGGCACCGGACGTCCGGTGGCTCGGGAGGGACCGGACGTCCGGTAGCTCTCGGACTTCCGCTATTTTGGTTCTGTTGCCGATGTCACGGACGTCCGGTGGCCTCCGGTCGTCCGGTCGCCTGGGACGCGTCGGACGTCCGGTAAACGCCGGTCGTCCGGAGCCTGTAGCTTGCAGCAGCTCCGTTTCTTCCGTCTTCTCTTCCACGCTTCCCTCACGGATGGTGTAGGTGATCCTTGGCGCTTGCACTCCTCCTCGTCATCCGTGAAGCTCCGACAATACCTATGCATGCACACGAGTGGAGTGTCAAGTAGTATACCATCCTGGAAGGGGTCAAGTGGACACGTGTAAAGGAGATGATTCACCTTTTTGTATGAGAAGTAGAGGTCACACGTGTCACTTGCCAAGTAGACTCTTGACATGGTTATGTCCATAGGATACACCGTATCAATACGGTTTCTGCAGCCACCGATCTGCTGTGAATCCTGTTGCGCGACTGAGAGACAACCGCGTTTTGCTTTTCAGCCGTTCGGAGCAAAGCTCGGATCTGCTGAAGGCCTCTTCCAGCTTCCGACTGGGAGGGTTGAATCGACATCACGATACGGGCCGCGGCTTTGAGGTTTTGTACTGGTGTGCGGAACACCTGAGTCTCACGCTGACGTGATTGCCGTGGCCGTCGACTGGACTCGGGGGCCAGTCGGCGGGCCTGTTCGTCGAGTGACCGTTGGATGTTTTCCAGGCGTGCGCGCTCGGCCAAGGTGGCCACGCGCGTGGCTTCGAGAGTCAAAGCTTCTGGGGAATCCCCCACGATGGGGGTGAAGAGCGCATCTCCGTTGCGGCGACAGAGCTCAGCTCTCTGCTTGGAGGTAAGGGGCTGAGGGATGTAACCGTCGTTGTCGTGCGCCCGATCGCCGCCGCTCCCGCCGTTCTCCCCGAGAGGAAAACCTGGCGGGCTACGGCGTGGATCGACCATGAGGATTTCCGCCATGGGGTCGCTGCTTCCGCACTCGGAAATGGAATCTTCGAGCCCCGTCGACTGATCGGCCGGCCCGTAAAGGTAACCATCGGGCTCGATGGCCGCGACTTGCGGGGTGGCCGTTTGACGAGCCACCGCATGTTTTACCCACCGCTACAGCCGCGAACGACCGGATCGCTTACGGCGGCGCCCAGCGGGGATGGTGGACGGTGAGTACCGGGTCGACGGCTGCAGAAGGAGGACGCCGCCAGCTCCGGCGCGAAAGTGAGTGGCTCCGCGGGCGGGCAGAGCCTCAACGTCGAGCGGGGCTTCCTTAAGCCACGCAGAGTCGTCGGCGACGAAGGCCAGTGCGCCGAGCCGGATCTCATGGCCCGACGCCAGAGCGCCGCCTGACACCATGATGAAAGCGGTCGGGAAATGGATTGCAACTTCACCAAATGTCGCTAAGACGCCTTGCCCCACGGTGGGCGCCAACTGTCGTGGTTCTAAGTCTGACAGTGAGGGTAGGGGGTACGAATGGAGAGGCAAGGTTCTAGCTATGGCGAGGTTGTACACAGAGTGTTTTGCGAGTTCAGGCCCTTCTCGGAGGAAGTAAAAGCCCTACGTCTCGTGCCCAGGGGCTTGGTCGACTGATGTGTGTATGTATGTGTTACAAAGGTGCGAACCCTTGTTCTGGAGGAGGGGGCTGGCTTATATAGTGTGCCAGGACCCCAACCATGCTCCACGTTACCAAGGGCTTAAAGGTACTTTAAGGCAGGCGTTACTGATAACGCCTGCAGTAAAGGGTAGTTAAGGGGTTTTACTACAGTGAGTAAATATACGACCGTTGCCATTCTGAGAGGCGTTTAGTCTTCGGAAGTCGAGTGCCTGATTCAGTCGAGTGGAGTTGAGTCGTCCAGGGTACACGAGTCAGTCGAGTGAAGTACCACCTTGGACCGTCTCAGTCGACTGTCTCCACTGCTGTGGGTCTTGTATTTTGATCTCCTAGGATAGTGACCTTGGGTGGGGCCCTTTGGGCAGGCCTATGACCTTACCCTAGGTCCGTAACCTAGTCTCGCCACCAAACAGACCCTCACCCTGCGCCAACCCGGTCACGAAGCTTCCCACGCCGTCTCACCACGGTACCTTGAAGCATGGTCTGCACAAAGTAGAAGAGGAGCCGGGACTAGGGCAGTAGCACCGTCGGCACGCGGGAAAGCCCCACCTCCACCGTCGAACACGATAACTGGCTGGACACAATAGCAGGAACATACCAGGCTCGTGGCCATAGAAGCCCGACCGGGATCTCCGAGGCTCGTAAAGTTTCCGCCTTTGCGCTGCAGCCGACACGCCGTCGACTCCGCCGCCCCGGTCCAAGCCACTGCCCTGCCTTCCCGCACAGGTAGCCGCCAAGTGGAAGCACCACCTCCACGCGCACCGCCGACCACCACCACCAGGTCACCGGACCGCCATCGGCCGAGCCGCACCACCATCGCACACCCGTGACGAAGAGGAACCAACACAGCCGCCGGGGGCCCGAAGCCGGACTCCAGCCATCGCCCACGCCGCCCGCAGCATGCGCCGCCTGCCGAACGGATCCGACCGCCACGGCGAGGCGCGCACCACTGCGCAGCCGGCCACGCAGCACCACGCCCGCCAGGAGACCGCGCGTTGCCACGCCGCGGTGACCCTCGCCCGCACCTAAAGAAGTGGCCCACGCCGCCCCGTCGCGCCGGGGAAAGAACAGGCCCCGCCACCGCCTCCGCCGGTCGGGCTTCGCCCGACTGCGCCCCCGGCGATGGTGAGGGAGGAGGGAGGAGGAGAAAAGGCTCACGGCGGAAGGATCTGGGGGCCCTCGCCGGTCGCCTCGCGCGTGGCGGCGCGGGAAGGGAAGGGTTTCGAGCAATCAACGGGACTACTGGATCCGGTCCTTAAAGTAGCTATAAATTGGGCTATTAGTTCTTTTTACACGAGTTAGCAGCTCGGGAGACGTCCGTGTGTGTTTGGGCCATGGGCTGGGTAATAAGTACATTACTTCTTAATCTTGCCGCATAATTAATCTAGGCATGTTTCTAAAAAAAGATCTAGGCATAATCCACGCATGCACGTAGCTAGTACCTACACCATGCATGCACGTAGCCTTTTGTATACATGGGCTAGCTAGACCAAATATCTATCTTCAATGGAGCAGTTGGTAGTCTTCGTTGGTTTTTCTCATCCCATTTTCGTCATTTTTCTTCGTCCTCCTCCTACGTCACACGTAACTATTTCGTTGCACCTAACGCACGCATGAAAATAACCCGAACCAAGACCACATAGCGAGGCGCCTCGAACGAAAAAAAAGCGAATGAAAAATGATGAGGAGATCACTAACAAGGTTACACCCACAGCCCCAACTGACACATATACAGGACCAATTACTAGAGCTCGCGCACGCCAATTAAATTACCAGGTACTTTCGTTTCTTGGTAATGATTCTAATGTTCAAGAGAATATGATGCTGCATAAATTGGATACATTTGTCTTGCTAACAAATGAAGGGCCTAGCTTGGACAAGAGGGATGAACACTGGAGGAAGATCAAGCATGGAGATGATGGCATGCGCAAGGGGAACAAGAACGGAGTTACAAGTGATGATTTCAGGACTTTGAAGCCACCATAATGAGTGCGTGAAGCCTTGGACGAAATATATTGGGTCCAGAGGCTATTATTCGTGCTGCGTCACCTTATTATTGGGTCAGGCCCATGTAATTTCGAAATACTTGAGTATAGGATGTTTTTAGAGTCCGTATGTGTGGGGAAACAAGAGTTAGGGTTGGTTTCGGACCCCTCCTGATGAGGACATCACTAATAAGGTTACACCCACAGCTCCAACTGACACATATACAGGACCAATTACTAGAGCTCGCGCATGCCAATTAAATTACCAGGTACTTTCGTTTCTTGGTAATGAATCTAATGTTCATGAGAATATGATGCTGCCTAAATTGGATACATTTGTCTTGCTTACAAATGAAGGGCCTAGCTTGGACAAGAAGAATGAACATTGGAGCAAGATCAAGCATGGAGATGATGGCATGCGCAAGGGGAACAAGAATTGATGTAGGGTGGAACCCTAGATGGTCGATCTTTCACGAAATGGAGGGGATCCCACGATGAAAACGAAGAACACGAGAGGGGAACACGAGGGGAATCACGAGAGAATCGCTCAAACCAACAAGAACAAGTCACACATATGCTAGATCCTCGAAACACAAAGAGATACAAGATCCATGATCAACAAGGGATGATACAAAGGGTAACCGGTTCTTCTCCGTGAGGAGGTCTTGAGATATCCCGCGGGATCTTCTCCGTAGCGGAGGTCTTGAATCCGTGTGGATCTTCTCCGAAGAGGTGCCGCAGTCACTCTCGAGGAGATGAACCACTAGATGAGCAAAGCTCTAGGTATCAAATGAGCTATCACTTTGCTAACCCTCACTAGGAGGAGGTGGAGGAGTATATATAGTCTAGGGCCAAGAAGGGGTAAGTGGGAGAGGGATACATGGGCCTCTGGCCCGATAACTGTGCGCAGACATCATGTAGCGGACGTCCGACGGCTACCGGACGTCCGGTGGCTCGCGAGGGTCCGGACGTCCGGAAGTCTTCGGACTTCCGCTATTTTCCTTCTGTCGTCGAAGTCACGGACGTCCAGTGGCCTCCGGTCGTCCGGTCGCCTGGGAGTCGCCGGTCGTCCGGTAGAGGCCGGACGTCCGGAGCATGTAGCTTTTCCAGCAGCTTCTCTTGATCCTTGTACTTGGTGTCCTTGCCGTCTTGTCCAATGCTCCTAGTTTTTCCATGGCCTCCCTCTTGGTTCCTGGTCATGCATAGCACATATATTTGAGGTAGTAGCCATCTCTCACATGTAGAAAGTGGAGGTTTGGAGAGGAGCGAGTGAACCTTGTGTCCAATTGTGTGTAGTTGAGGTCTTGTCGAAGTGAACATGGGGATGATCATGGGATGCTCCGCATCATCTCCCCTCCCTTGAGAAAGATCCGACCTCGGATCAAAAACCTCATCACCATGGAAACTGTAGTCGTGAATGGACTTGTAGTTGGACGAAGTTGAGTTCATGTCGCAATCCAAGTACTCCAAGGTGTCTCCGGTATGTGGTACATGCAAAATGAGAAAGCACAAAGTACACTTGGAAATACAATGGTTAGCGCACACAAAGTGTCCACCATGTAAGAATGAGTCCGTGTGACAAGGTACATGAAGCTTAGGAAGATGATAAAGCATTCATGTGATCAAATGCAATTGTGGTGCACACAAAGGTGTTGTTAATGTGATCAATGCAACCATTGTGCAAAATGATGTCATAGTGTGATGGTTTATCAAGAGCATGAACATTGCAATGGATGCTCAATATGTGTATGTTATCATGCAATTGATGGAGGACAAGATGATCATGATGTATGAATATGCCATCAAGAAAGATCACAACAAATTTGCTAAGGAAATGCACAAGCTCATATATCATGGATGACATGGGAATACAAAATGCAACAAGGCAATCATAATGTGAGTCAATCCATGGGCAAGATGCAAATTTGTTATGGGAATGATATGTCCATGGAGCATGGCATGTGAGCACACAATCAACAAATATGAATGTTTTGGTGCAATGTGTCAAAGGGGTTTTGACATACCAATGCTCGATGTCGTGGCAATAGTGGTAGACCGGTGGTGAATCCATAGGGTCCATCTTTAATGTCGGTCCTCCATCCCGTAGATGTATCATGTAGACAACAAGAAGGAAACAACAATGAAAGTATGGCCCAGCCAATATGCATATGTGAGGATGGCTCACAAAGAAGGAATTCACCTTATGTATGTTCTCGAATGTGTTGGTGTCGCGCAACGTGTATGCCTTCACATGCCCAAGATGCCTCGTGATGGTACCGCCTTGTGAATCCTTCAAAATGAAAGAACATGACAAACACTCGGAAAAACAAATGAGGTTAGCTATAATGCAAAACCTAGCATTCGTGCGGGAAAATACCCAACAAGTGCTTGCATCATTCTTATCATAAGAAAGTACAAGGGAATGTGTCATGGCATGTAAGCGTATGATGCGATAACAACCAAAGACATTAGGCTCAAACAAACAATCATGCATCACAAGTATGGTGTACAAGTCTCCAAGATCAACAAACATAGCATTGTTGCACTCAATACAAGTGATGAGAGATGCAACTAGTGTTGACAAATGACAATGATCAAGATATATCATGTGAGTGTCATGAACATATATGTCATCAACCCAAGAAAGCAAGTAAGAGAGGAACATGGGTGATGCAACATAGCAAGCAATCATAGTGATCAAGTCAAACAAGCTAGTAGTGCGAGGATGCAACGTACTAGAGGTAATCATGGCAAGCATGTCATGTGTGCAAATTGTAGGCATGAATAATGCACATGGCATAGCACAAGCATGAAAGCGAGATATGAGCAAAATAGGATGATGAGGACATCACTAACAAGGTTACACCCACAGCTCCAACTGACACATATACAGGACCAATTACTAGAGCTCGCGCACGCCAATTAAATTACCAGGTACTTTCGTTTCTTGGTAATGAATCTAATGTTCATGAGAATATGATGCTGCCTAAATTGGATACATTTGTCTTGCTTACAAATGAAGGGCCTAGCTTGGACAAGAAGGATGAACATTGGAGCAAGATCAAGCATGGAGATGATGGCGTGCGCAAGGGGAACAAGAATGGAGTTTCAATTGATGATTTCAGGACTTTGAAGCCACCATAATGAGTGCGGGAAGCCTTGGACGAAATATACAAGATGCCACTTCATAAATTTCGTCCAGAGGCTATTATAGGTGCTGCGTCACCTTATTATTGGGCCAGGCCCATGTAATTTCGAAATACTTGAGTATAGGCTGTTTTTAGAGTCCGTATGTGTGGGGAAACAAGAGTTGGGGTTGGTTTCGGACCCCTCCACCAAGGGCCACGAAATTCCCCCCTCTTTCCCTCATATATACAGCCCTTAGGGCGTCGTTTAGACTTTGGGTTTTGTTTAGATTAAAAGTTCGCCATAGCTGCAACTTCGCGTACTTCGTTTGTGTTCAACGACCAGACCAAGGCGTCACAGAACCCCACCTTGATCAATAAAGCTTTCCTCTTATATTCGCAATATCCAGATTGCAATCTTAGTTTCTTGCTTGTTCTTCGTTTGCCTGCAGGAAACAGACCTTCGTGGTCAGGTTGATCGTGCTCCGGCGTGGTCAACAACCTCTCGGAGTTGGTTTAGCGATTGCTAAGGCGCGACGTCCTCGCACGCTCGTAGTCGGATCGTCAAAGTCGACTTCCTCCAAAACGATAACCACCATCTCATCGAAAGACGGGACACCATTGCCTCTATCAAGTGGTATCAGAGCTCCAGGTTGCTCGGTGAGATTTTACAGTTTTTCATAGTTTAGATCGAGTCTGTTCTTCATACCTATAGTCCACGAAAAAGCCAAAAAAAAATTAGGGTTAGTTCATCCCATCCGAACCAATCTGAGCCTTTGCATAATCTTTTCTGTATTTGCTTTGTTGAATTGGCGGTTGCATCGTCGTGTCCAGTTGCTGGTCTTAGCGTCTAGTCTTTTAGAGTTTCGAGTTCTGGTCATAAGTTGTCACGCCGCCGCCGCAACATCTTCATCACTACTGCCACATACCACCACCGATCCGAATCCATATACCACCACCAATCCGAATCCATATACCACCACCGCTGCCATAACCTACCACCGCTGCCATATCCTACCACCATATATCCACCACCAATCCGAGTTCTTTTCATATTAGGTTTGTTCTCGAAATCCATCTAGGTTTCGGATTTGTGTTTCCTTGCCTGCGTAGGTCTCGGAAAAAAAAAATCGACAGGTGAAAATATTTTTTCCCTATCCTATTTTTGAGCTTTTCTGAGTCTTTTGAGACACGTGTCATCATACTGATTTTTTCCCGCACTTTTTCGTCGTCGCTGCCCTGATTCCGAAAAAAAAAATCGTCAAAAAAATTTCGTGCCTATCATCTTAGTTTGACTTGGGAAGTGTTTTGAGACACTCGCCATTATAGTGATTTTCGGCAAAAAAAAAAACAGCGCAAAAAACAAAAAAAAAAGAGGCGAAAAAAAAATTCAGAGTGTGCTTTCCCCTTGATTACGTGCAGCGCCGTGATTTCGTTAGTGTTCTAGGCTCGCGTCTCTAGTACGGTCTAGCCTAGGACCAGCACAGTACCGTCGTTGAGCGTTTATTCACCTTTGCATCTCTGAATTGATTATTGCTGACCCTTTTTGCTACCATATTATAAGCCTTCCCAGCTCCACATACATCTACATCGTGCGTTTGACTCTCCCTGGTAATCGCTCTATCCAAGCTTTGAGAGTTTTGACTACATCGGTTGCCGATCACCGCCTGCTGCTGGGTAAGAACTGGTAAGAATTTGAGATTTGCTTGTCGGATTTGTGACACCCGCCACCCCCACCACTTCTTAGTAGTCTGTAGGATCATATTCTTGTGTGTTTCTATTGCTGCTAACCATGCCAGGATCACAAGTCGACGAGACTGACTGGGAGAACTTGACGAACAAGGAGCTTCATGATAAGTTTCAGCAAATAATGAGTGAACAGGTGCAAGATGTGCTAAACAGATTTGACGAGGCCATGGAGAAGATAGATGGCATGGAGAAGACGTTTGACACAAAGCTCGATAACAAGTTTGCTGAATTGCTTGCGCGTTTTCCACCACCACCGGCTGCTGCAGCTGTCCCACCTCTTCAACAACAACAACGGCGCCTTCCGAATCAAGTGGGACGAGCACAGCGCGTTCCCCTTGAGACTGGTCAAGCTTCTGGTGCTGCTGTTGATGTTTCTGTAGCTCCTGCTGCTACTGCAGAGGTGGAGGACCATTACGAGGATGAGGTTGACCAAAATCAGAACTACGTGCAACAACCAGCACCACCACCACCAGGTCGTCCTCATGCATATCATTGCAACGGTAGGGCTGCACCACCACCTGAGGTACATGACCATCTTCCTAAACTGAAATTGAATATTCCACCATTTGAGGGTAGATATGTTCCTGATATATATCTTACTTGGGAGTTACAAACTGAACAACGTTTTACATGTTTAAACTATCCCGAGGAGAGACGTGTCCCTGCTGCTGTTTGTGCTTTCACTGGTTTTGCATGTGTTTGGTGGTCTGAACATTGTAGATTATATCCTATTCCAGCTACTTGGACTGCTTTGAAAACTGCTATGCGTACTCGTTGGGTTCCACCATATTATCAACGTGAATTACTTCAAAAACTGCAGCGCTTAAGACAAGGAAAAAATTCTGTAGAAGAATATTATCAGCAATTACAAACTGGCCTGATTAGATGTGGTATTGTTGAGGAGAATGAAGCTATGCTTGCACGTTTTATGGGTGGATTAAATAGAGAGATTCAGACCATTCTAGAGTATAAGGATTATACTACTATCACTCGTTTATTCCATCTTGCTTGTAAAGCTGAACGTGAAGTGCAGGATCGACAGGCATTGGCGCGGACTAACTTTTCTGCAGGACGACCTTCATCATGGACCCCGCGTGCATCCTCTACTTCTTCACATTCTACTGCACCGACACCTCCATCAGCTGTTACCTCCAGCCATGATACAAGGAAGCAGGCACAACCACCATTATCTGCCAAGAGCACACATATTGGGTGATACAGGGTGGAACCCTAATCAGCGGATCTTTCACGAAATGGAGGGGATCCCACGATGAACACGAAGAACACAAAGGGAAACGGGGGAAACACGAGAGGAAACACGAGGGAAAACACGAGAGAATCACTCAAACCAACAAGAACAAGTCACACATATGCTAGATCCTCGAAACACAAAGAGATACAAGATCCATGATCAACAAGGGACGATACAAAGGGTAACCGGTTCTTCTCCGTGAGGAGGTCTTGATATCCCTGGGGATCTTCTCCGATGAAGGAGGTCCTGAATCCGTAGTGGATCTTCTCCGTGGAGGGGCCGCAGTCACTCACAAGGAGATGAACCACTAGATAGTATCAAATGAGCTAAACCTAAGCTAACCCTCATTAGGAGGAGGTGGAGGAGTATATATAGTCTAGGACCACGAAGGGGTAAGTGGGAGAGGGATACATGGGCCTCTGGCCCGATAACTGTGCGCAGACAGCAGGTAGCGGACGTCCGACGGCTACCGGACGTCCGGTGGCTCGCGAGGGTCCGGACGTCCGGAAGTCTTCGGACTTCCGCTATTTTCCTTCTGTCGTCGAAGTCACGGACGTCCGGTGGCCTCCGGTCGTCCGGTCGCCTGGGAGTCGCCGGTCGTCCGGTAGATGCCGGACGTCCGGAGCCTGAAGCTTTTCCAGCAGCTTCTCCTGTTCCTTGTACTTGGTGTCCTCGCCGTCTTGTCCAACGCTCCTAGCTGTTCCATGGCCTCCCTCTTGGTTCCTGGTCATGCATAGCACATATATTTGAGGTAGTAGCCATGTCTCACATGTAGAAAGTGGGGGTTCAGAGAGGAGCGAGTGAACCTTGTGTCCAAATGTGTGTGGTTGAGGTCTCGTCGAGTGAACATGGGGATGATCATGGGATACACCGTATCATAGATGGCATGGAAAAGACGTTTGATACAAAGCTCGATAACAAGTTTGATGAATTGCTTGCACGTTTTCCACCACCACCGGCTGCTGCAGCTGTCCCACCTCTTCAACAACAACAACAACAACAACAACAACAACAACAACAACGGCGCCTTCCGAATCAAGTGGGACGAGCACAGCGCGTTCCCCTTGAGACTGGTCAAGCTTCTGGTGCTGCTGTTGATGTTTCTGTAGCTCCTGCTGCTGCTGCTGCTGCAGAGGTGGAGGACCATTACGAGGATGAGGTTGACCAAAATCAGAACTACGTGCAACAACCAGCACCACCACCACCAGGTCGTCCTCATGCATATCATCGCAACGGTAGGGCTGCACCACCACCTGAGGTACATGACCATCTTCCTAAACTGAAATTGAATATTCCACCATTTGAGGGTAGATATGTTCCTGATATATATCTTACTTGGGAGTTACAAACTGAACAACGTTTTACATGTTTAAACTATCCTGAGGAGAGACGTGTTCCTGCTGCTGTTTGTGCTTTCACTGGTTTTGCATGTGTTTGGTGGTCTGAACATTGTAGATTATATCCTATTCCAGCTACTTGGACTGCTTTGAAAACTGCTATGCGGACTCGTTGGGTTCCACCATATTATCAACGTGAATTACTTCAAAAACTGCAGCGCTTAAGACAAGGAAAAAATTCTGTAGAAGAATATTATCAGCAATTACAAACTGGCCTGATTAGATGTGGTATTGTTGAGGAGAATGAAGCTATGCTTGCACGTTTTATGGGTGGATTAAATAGAGAGATTCAGACCATTCTAGAGTATAAGGATTATACTACTATCACTCGTTTATTCCATCTTGCTTGTAAAGCTGAACGTGAAGTGCAGGATCGACAGGCATTGGCGCGGACTAACTTTTCTGCAGGACGACCTTCATCATGGACACCGCGTGCATCCTCTACTTCCTCACATTCTACTGCACCGACACCTCCATCAGCTGTTACCTCCAGCCATGATACAAGGAAGCAGGCACAACCACCATTATCTGCCAAGAGCACACCTATTGGGCCTGCACAGAGTTCTTCTTCTTCCATGGCATCGATAGGGCACACCAGTGATATTATTTGTCGTCGTTGTAAGGGAAGAGGACATTTTGCGAGAGATTGCAAATCTCAGCGTGTGATGATTGCTACTGAGGATGGTGGATATGAATCCGCTAGTGACTATGATGAGGAGACTTTGGCTCTTATTACACGTGAAGAACACGGCGGAGACGATTCTGATCATGAGACGCAATACATGGCTCCTGAAGATGCTGACAGGTATGAATGTTTAGTTGCTCAACGTGTTTTGAGTGTGCAGGTTACACAAGCTGAGCAAAATCAGAGGCATAATTTGTTCCATACAAAGGGAGTTGTGAAGGAACGTTCTGTTCGCGTGATCATAGATGGAGGGAGTTGCAACAACTTGGCTAGCATGGAGATTGTGGAGAAGCTATCTCTCACCACAAGACCACATCCACATCCTTACTACATCCAATGGTTCAACAACAGCGGCAAGGTTAAGGTAACACGTACTGTTCGTGTGCATTTTAGTATCTCTACATATGCTGATTATGTTGATTGTGATGTGGTACCTATGCAAGCATGTTCCTTATTACTTGGTAGACCATGGCAATTTGATAAAAATTCTGTACACCATGGTAGAAACAATCAGTATACTCTTGTTCATAAGGATAAAAATATTACTTTACTTCCTATGACTCCTGATTCCATTTTGAAAGATGATATTAATAGAGCTAATAAAGCAAAACAGGAGAAAAATAAGAGTGAAAATCAGATTGTGGCAAAAGAATTTGAGCAACAAATGAAGCCTAATAATAAACCATCTACTGTTGCTTCTGAAATTGAATTGAAAAGTGCATGTTTATTTGCCACCAAATCTGATATTGATGAGCTAGATTTTAGCAAATCTGTTTGCTATGCTGTTGTATGCAAAGAGGCATTATTTTCATTCGAGGACGTGCCTTCCTCTTTGCCTCCTGCTGTCACTAACATTTTGCAGGAGTTTGCCGACGTATTTCCACAAGACGTGCCACCGGGATTACCACCTATTCGAGGGATTGAGCATCAGATTGACTTAATTCCCGGTGCATCGCTACCCAACCGCGCACCATACCGTACCAATCCAGAAGAGACGAAGGAGATTATGCGTCAAGTACAGGAGCTACTCGACAAAGGTTATATACGCGAATCCCTTAGTCCTTGTGTTGTTCCTATTATTCTAGTGCCGAAAAAGGATGGTACATCACGTATGTGTGTTGATTGTAGAGCCATTAATAATATTACTATTCGTTATCGTCATCCTATTCCTAGGCTAGATGATATGCTTGATGAATTGAGTGGCTCTACAATATTCTCCAAAGTTGATTTGCGTAGTGGATACCATCAAATTCGTATGAAATTGGGAGATGAATGGAAAACAGCATTTAAAACTAAGTTTGGATTATATGAGTGGTTAGTCATGCCTTTTGGGTTAACTAATGCACCTAGTACTTTCATGAGATTAATGAATGAAGTTTTACGTGCTTTCATTGGACGATTTGTGGTAGTATACTATGATGATATATTGATTTTTAGCAGATCTTTGGAGGAACATTTGGAACATTTACGTGCTGTTTTTATTGCTCTACGTGATGCACGTTTATTTGGTAACCTTGGAAAGTGCACCTTTTGCACCGACCGAGTCTCTTTTCTTGGCTATGTTGTTACTCCACAGGGAATTGAGGTTGATAAAGCCAAGATTGAAGCTATTGAGAGTTGGCCGCAGCCCAAAACGGTCACACACGTGAGGAGTTTCCTTGGCCTCGCTGGATTCTATCGGCGTTTTGTGAGAGATTTCAGCACCATTGCTGCACCCCTCAATGAGCTTACAAAGAAGGATGTGCCTTTTGTTTGGGGTACTGCACAGGAAGAAGCATTCACGGTATTGAAAGATAAGTTGACACATGCTCCTTTACTCCAACTTCCTGATTTTAATAAGACTTTTGAGCTTGAATTCGATGCTAGTGGAATTGGGTTAGGAGGTGTGTTATTACAAGATGGTAAACCTGTTGCATACTTTTCTGAAAAATTGAGTGGGCCTAGTCTGAATTATTCTACTTATGATAAGGAATTATATGCTCTTGTTCGGACTTTGGAGACATGGCAACATTATTTATGGCCCAAAGAATTTGTTATACATTCTGATCATGAATCTTTAAAGCACATTAAAAGTCAAGCAAAACTGAACCGTAGACATGCTAAATGGGTTGAATTCATAGAGACTTTCCCTTATGTTATTAAACACAAGAAGGGAAAAGAAAATGTTATTGCTGATGCATTGTCTCGTCGTTATACTATGCTTTCACAACTTGACTTTAAAATATTTGGTTTGGAGACCATCAAAGATCAATATGTGCATGATGCTGAATTTAAAGATGTATTGCAGAATTGCAAAGAAGGGAGAACATGGAACAAGTTTGTCGTTAATGATGGATTTGTGTTTCGTGCTAACAAGCTATGCATTCCAGCTAGCTCTGTTCGTCTTTTGTTGTTGCAGGAGGCGCATGGAGGAGGATTAATGGGACACTTTGGCGTGAAGAAGACGGAGGACGTACTTGCTACACACTTCTTTTGGCCAAAGATGCGACGGGATGTTGAGCGTTTTGTTGGTCGCTGCACTACATGTCAAAAAGCTAAGTCACGACTCAATCCTCATGGTTTATATATGCCTTTGCCTGTCCCTAGTGTTCCTTGGGAAGATATATCTATGGACTTTGTTTTGGGTTTACCTCGAACAAAGAAGGGGAGGGATAGCATATTTGTTGTCGTGGATAGGTTCTCGAAGATGGCACACTTTATACCATGTCATAAAAGCGATGATGCTGCTAATGTTGCTGATTTGTTCTTTCGTGAAATTATTCGCTTGCATGGTGTGCCAAATACTATTGTTTCATATCGTGATACTAAATTTCTTAGCCACTTTTGGAGATGTTTATGGGCTAAGTTGGGGACTAAACTGCTTTTTAGTACTACTTGTCACCCCAAACTGATGGACAAACTGAAGTAGTCAACAGAACTTTGTCTACTATGCTTAGGGCTGTTTTGAAGAATAATAAGAAAATGTGGGAAGAATGCTTGCCTCATATTGAGTTTGCTTATAATCGTTCGTTGCATTCTACTACTAAAATGTGCCCTTTTGAAATTGTCTATGGTTTCCTACCTCGTGCACCTGTTGATTTGTTGCCTCTTCCATCTTCGGAGAAGGTTAATATTGATGCTAAACAACGTGCTGAATTGATCTTAAAAATGCATGAGTTAACTAAGGAAAATATTGAGCGCATGAATGCTAAATATAAACTTGTTGGAGATAAGGGTAGAAAACATGTTGTCTTTGCACCTGGAGATCTTGTTTGGTTACATTTGCGTAAGGATAGGTTTCCTAATTTGCGCAAGTCAAAGCTAATGCCACGTGCTGATGGTCCTTTCAAGGTGTTAGAGAAAATAAATGATAATGCATATAAACTTGAGCTGCCTGCAGATTTTGGGGTTAGTCCCACATTTAACATTGCAGATTTGAAGCCTTACTTGGGTGAGGAAGATGAGCTTCCGTCGAGGACGACTTCAATTCAAGAAGGGGAGGATGATGAGGACATCACTAACAAGGTTACACCCACAGCTCGAACTGACACATATACAGAACCAATTACTAGAGCTCGCGCACGCCAATTAAATTACCAGGTACTTTCGTTTCTTGGTAATGAATCTAATGTTCATGAGAATATGATGCTGCCTAAATTGGATACATTTGTCTTGCTTACAAATGAAGGGCCTAGCTTGGACAAGAAGGATGAACATTGGAGCAAGATCAAGCATGGAGATGATGGCGTGCGCAAGGGGAACAAGAATGGAGTTTCAATTGATGATTTCAGGACTTTGAAGCCACCATAATGAGTGCGGGAAGCCTTGGACGAAATATACAAGATGCCACTTCATAAATTTCGTCCAGAGGCTATTATAGGTGCTGCGTCACCTTATTATTGGGCCAGGCCCATGTAATTTCGAAATACTTGAGTATAGGCTGTTTTTAGAGTCCGTATGTGTGGGGAAACAAGAGTTAGGGTTGGTTTAGGACCCCTCCACCAAGGGCCACGAAATTCCCCCCTCTTTCCCTCATATATACAGCCCTTAGGGCGTCGTTTAGACTTTGGATTTTGTTTAGATTAAAAGTTCGCCATAGCTGCAACTTCGCGTACTTCGTTTGTGTTCAACGACCAGACCAAGGCGTCACAGAACCCCACCTTGATCAATAAAGCTTTCCTCTTATATTCGCAATATCCAGATTGCAATCTTAGTTTCTTGCTTGTTCTTCGTTTGCCTGCAGGAAACAGACCTTCGTGGTCAGGTTGATCGTGCTCCGGCGTGGTCAACAACCTCTCGGAGTTGGTTTAGCGATTGCTAAGGCGCGACGTCCTCGCACGCTCGTAGTCGGATCGTCAAAGTCGACTTCCTCCAAAACGATAACCACCATCTCATCGAAAGACGGGACACCATTGCCTCTATCATAGGATCAATGTATTGGCGAGAGGCCATATGTAAATAGCAATAGGGCATCATGACTCTCCCAACACAACAAGCATCAAAAGCATGGGGCACAAAGAAATCATGGTAGTAGCTACAAGTATCTCCACCAAGCATGCAAATACACATATAAGTAGCATAATGGTGAATCATGTGTAAAGGCAAGCAAGGGTCACAATTGCATGGCAAAGTGATAGCAAGAGGCATAACATGCAAAGTGAACACGATAGTATGGGCATAATGTGATAAGTGGCAAATAGCCCATAGCCGTGTGAGAGCCAAGTAAAATAGATGCGCGTAGTGGTTGCGCGAAGAGAATGGTGGTAAGGAGATTCCACGGAATCCCAAATCGTCGTTGCTCTCAAGAGCTCTTTTCGTCAACTCATGGGATTGTGAGGTTGACGAGTTTGCAAAAATACCTACACAAGACAAAGGCAAAGGAAAAATTGTATGTGCGTGGTATATGTACACATCATCCATCATGATGCGCACGTGCATGTGTTGGTTAGCACAAAATAGCCAATGCTCAAATAAATGAGATGCGTGATATAGAAACATGTCATCCATCATGAGAGGTTTGTTGTTATGTATGGCATAATGGAGACTCACATGGTGTAATGCATCATGACAAGTAGGTAGAGCATTTTTATTCATGTAATGCATACGGTGCACACAATCTTGGTAATCATGCAAGGTACGGAATGCATCAAGATCTCCTAGTATGTATGAGGAAACTATGGGGGTCTCCTCATGAGCATTATTGGAAAGTTCACATGGAGAATATTGACAACATCCATAGCAAAGCATATTTGGAACAATGTGATCATGGTATGGCATAGTAGATGAATTGCGCAAGTCATGTAAAGGAAGCATGGCAATATAATGCAAGAGAAACACAAGCCAATGACCATCATATTGTCATCTATGCCACAAGTGCAAATATGATTTACTTTAATTTGGCATGCATAGTTACTATGTTGAGATTGATATGAAACAATATGAGAAATCTCACTCATAGCATATGACAAGTTTAGAGGGTTGTCGAACATGATGTGACCAAAAGAATTTTCACATGAGATCCTATGGAGCATAGCATCATAACTAGGCAACTCAACATGATCATCATCATATTCATCATAAATAGGTAAGTCATGACATGATGAAGTCACACTAGCATGAAGCATTGTAATAGGTGTGTCAACATCATGCAAGCATTCATTGGTAAGATGGTCCACAAGTGGGACGAAAGAAGCACCATCACCTATGTTACCTTTAGAGCTCCGCTCATGTGTTGTAGGTGAGGTTGCAACTTGATGGTACCATGCGGGGGGTGCATCTTCTTCCACCATGGCCATCGCTTTGTCCATTAGAGGGATGGACTCGTTGAGGGTAGTATTGTCGTCATGTAGGAGACCTAGCACCAAAGAAAACACATTAGGACTAGAGGTTAAGTCGTTAGAAATCATAGTGGCCTCACATGCCCTCTCAACTACCTCACTCACTAGGTGTTGTGGCTCACTCACTCCCTCTTGGATGCTCTCACTCGTATAGTTGGTGGAGTCACTCAAATGGCTCTCAACCTCACATAGGAGAAGTCGCATGCTCTCATGTGTGGGGCTAGTGGTGGGCACACTCATCCTCTCAAGGGAAATGCTCTCAAGGTCACATATGGTGGAGTCACTCTGATACGGTGTATCCTAGGGCCATCACCATGGACCCTTCATCGCCTCGTCAAGTGCCCAAAGGACCCATGACTCGAGCCCGGGCAAGAGCTCTTGAGACCGAGGTGACGTCACTCCTAGCCCTACTTCCATATAATGCTTGCGAGACATGGTCGCTACCTCAGACGGACGTGTTGTGTGTGCTCAGGTGTGAGGAAGGCTGCTTCGGAGAAGAGCTTGAAGATGGACAAGTCCCCAAGACCACGGACGAGCTGATGCATCGAGAAGGGCAGAAGGGAGCTCCAGGCCCCGGACATCCGACCCCATGGCCCGGACATCCGGCACCTGGGCCATCAACTACAGAAGACTTGCAACGGCCGAAGCTACAGGGCCCGGACATCCGGCCAGGGCCCGGACATCCGGCCAAGCATGGCCCGGACATCCGGCCCCGGGCCCGGAAATCCGGCGCCTCTGTCCAGAGAGCACCCGAGACCAGGCCGCTCCAGCCCGGACATCCGGCTCCTCGCCCCGGACGTCCGGCACCCCTCGAAGACCCGGACATCCGGGCCGCCGCCCGGACATCCGGCCCCTGATCTGCCTGCGTGCAGCCCCTGGGCCGAGGCCCATGTACCCGTTCGCCCCGTAGACTATATATACTCCTCTCCTCTTTCCGTTTAGGGTTAGCTGTGGTTTAGCTCATTTGACACTTGTGTGGATTTCTCCCACGAGACCGTGCGCCTCTACGGAGAAGATCCACTTCGGATTCAGGACCTCCTTCATCGGAGAAGATCCCCCGGGATATCAAGACCTCCTCCGGGAGAAGACTATCTTTGTATCACCGGCGTTGACTTTGGATCATGTATCTCGACCTTGTATCGCGAACCTAGCACTTGTGAGATTGCTTCCGTGTTGATTTGAGTGTTCTCTCTTGTGTTTTCCCCATCTTTCTCCGTGTTTTCCCCGTGTTCATCGTGTGCCAACCTCCAAACGTGAAAGATCCGCTGATTAGGGTTCCACCCTGTATCATATGGTATCTAGAGCAAAGGTTTCTCACGATTTTGGAGCCCCACACTTCGTTTTCTAGCCTGTTTTTGTCGTGTTCTTCCTAATTTCGAAAATTGCCCCACAAAAAGAGCCCCAAAAAAAAAATTTCTGTGATCTGTTGATTTGGCAAGATTTTGTTGAATTTGTTCCATGGATTTGCTGTGCCACGGGTGGATCTAGCTTTTCCTCCACTTTTCCCCAAATTTCATCCGAAAAATCCGCCGAATTTTTGCCCCGAAACCACCGTTGCATCGTGTTCTTGCTGGCTCGGGCACCCCGGACATCCGGCCCGTGCCCCGGACATCCGGCCCGGCCCGGACATCCGGCCTTTGTCCCGGACATCCGGCCTCCCGCAGCCATTTCCCCACCTCTCCGCCATTTTCGTTCGGTGCTCCACCATTTCTTCCGCATACCACCACCTTTTCCGCATCCACCATCGCTTACCCGCTTCGAGTTTGGAAAATTTGTCTCCATTTGCCGTGGATACTTGAGTTGTGGTTTCACCGTTTCCTTGGATGTTTAGGCTACCTTGGGACGGCAAGACTTCGACAACACCACCGCTCAACTTCGGCAAGGACGGTAACATCGACGACACTTCGCTCATTCTATCTTGCAATTGCATTGTCACCCTATGAACCATCTTTGCGTAGCTTTCCCATTGAGACTAGCCATTTGAGTATTGCCGGGCCACGACACTTGTGCACATTAGTGATAGTCATAGATATTGCATACCACATCATTGTGAGTAACATCACATCATCTTGGTATCTTGCATATCCACGTGTGCCACAAGAGTGCTCCGCATACACAATAGCTACCTTGATACGTGAAGCATACATATGTGCCCAAAGAAAGAGCTCAAAAGCTTTGAAGCAAAAGAGCCAATCCAAGCAAAGAAACAATAGCATCATACGCCTTGCATCCAAAGAGATCATACATAGCAACATCATCTTGTGCTCGAGCATCGGCACATCATACACTCATAGCATACTTGTGATAGATAGTCGTTACGTTTTGCCCATATAGGTCGTGCACAAGTGCGTATCCGCCTATTAAGCAATCGGTTAGCGTCTCTCTAGCGTTGTGCAACACGAGCATTTTCCGTGGTTTACCACATTTTTCGCTCATCCTTGGTTGCACAACCACATTTATCTATCCGTGCGTGTGTTCCGTGTGCTACTCTTTGCTAGTGATCTACTTGTTGCATGAGCAAATTTGTGAACCATTTTCAACATCTTTGAGTCATTTTGACGACTGCATTGAATTTGTGCCACATCCTAACCAAGCTCCTCTCAAAGCTTTACTTGTAGGTGTGAGAATCGACACGAAGTGATACCAATAGTGCTATTTCCGGGTTACATTGTTGAGTGATCATTGATCCATTTTCAACCTCGGTTAAGGTACATTGATATTGTCTTCTCCTTTCTCCCACTCACATACTTGCTTGTGATGATGGATAGGCCAAGTTCATCTACCAACCCGATCTTCGATGATCCTCAAGAAGCGAACAACTACGTCACCAAACTACATCTATTCGGTGTCCAACGAGCTCTACATCAAGAGAGTGAAGCTATGCGAGAGTACATTGGTCAAGTTGCCGAGGACGCGCGACAATTCCAACAAAGCACCAAGGAGCAAATCGACCTCATCAACACCAACATGTCTACTCAATACAATGAGCTACGGACATTGATCATCAACCGACGTTCTTCCTCAACATCATCTCACCGACGAAGCCGCTCAAGTCGACATACCGACTCAACGCACGACTCAAGTACACCTACGACAAACACTCTTCGTCAAGCCGCACGTCAAGCTCGACATGAACATCGGCAACCTCTACATGACAAGAGTTCCCAAGAGCTATTCGACGAACAAGAAAATCGACGTCGTCACAACCAAGCTACACTTGAACAAGCACAAGAACGGCAACGAATACGCCAACAACAACAAGAGCGAGCTCGTCAATATCAAGAAGAACAAGATGCCGAGGCTAACCGCCACGCACAACAACGTCGTGAAGCTCAAGCTATGGAGGCGCAACGTGCTTTACAAGATGCACACCGCAATGTGGCCGCCCGCAATCGACACACTCGTCAAGAAGAGGATTTTCTTCGAGATGAGATGCAAGAACGGCGCCATCAAGCAAGAATGCAAGAAGAAGCTCCTCCTCAAGCGCGACATGAGCAACAATACCAACAAGAACATCAACTCCAACAAGAACGTCTACATCCTCAAGAGCAACATGATATGGCAAACCGCCAAAATCGAGAGCGCTTTCCCAATAGGCAAGGAAACAATGACGAGCATCGCTATGGCAAGCTCAAGTTCACCATGCCAAAGTTTTCCGGAAGCATGGATCCCGAAGATTACCTCTCATGGGCATTGAAAGTTGACAAGATCTTTCGCCTTCACAACTTCGATGAAGAGAAGAAGATCGCTATGGCATCACTTGAGTTCCAAGACTATGTTCTCATTTGGTGGGAGCAAATCATAGAGAGAAGAGAAGCCAAAGGCGAACCTCCTATCACCACTTGGGCTCAAATGAAGGAAGTGATGAGAGCACGCTTCGTGCCTACACACTACAACCGAGACTTGTTCAAGAAGCTACAACTCCTCAAGCAAGGTACCAAGTCCGTTGAAGAGTACTACAAGGAGATGGAGATTGCCATGATACGAGCGAACATCACGGAAGATGATGAGCAAACTATGGCGCGATTCTTGAATGGACTCAACTATCCCATCAAGAAGATTGCGGACTTCCAACCATACAACAATCTCCTCGAGCTAGTACATCAAGCAACCAAAGCGGAGCGACAAGTTCAAGAAGACTACAAGTACTCCAAGTTCAACTCCAAGAACTTCGGCTCCTATAACCAAGCTTCAACGACTTCGGTTACTCCTCCTACCTCTATCAAGCCTTCTACAAACTTCGGTGACAAGTCAAGCTACAAGAATGCGACTACCTCGAGTCGTCAACCTTCTACCAACAACTTCTGATACAGGGTGGAACCCTAATCAGCAGATCTTTCACGAAATGAAGGGGATCCCACGATGAACACGAAGAACACAAAGGGAAACGGGGGAAAACACGAGAGGAAACACACAAGAACAAGTCCAATCACATATCCACTAGACAATCAAACACACAAGATCACACGGTACATGAACAACAAAGGGAAAGATACAAGGTAAAGTTCATCTCCAAGAGGAGGTCTTGAATCCGTGAAGGATCTTCCCGCTAGGGGTCTTGAATCCAAGGTGGATCTTCTCCGTAGAGGGGCCGCGGTCTCTCTCGTGGAGTAGATCCGGGATGGATGAGCAAAGCTCTATCTCTCATATGAGCTAAACCATTGCTAACCCTAAAATGGTGGAGGTGGAGGAGTATAAATAGTCTAGGGGCATGAAGGGGTAAGTGAGGGGCGAAACGGGTACATGGGCATCGGCCCGGATACATGCACGCAGGCAAGGCCGGATGTCCGGGCTGGCAGCCGGATGTCCGGGGCTTCGGGGCGAGCCGGATGTCCGGGGTTACGGCCGGATGTCCGGGCTGGCTCGGTCCAGCTTCTGTGAAGGAGGGCCCGGATTTCCGGGAGGAGTGCCGGATGTCCGGCTGTTGCGGAAGCGCCGGATGTCCGGCCTTTGGCCCGGATGTCCGGCCGCTGTAGTATCAGCAGCTCCGTCTTCTTCCGTCTTCTCTTCCAAGCTTCCCTCGCAGATGGTGTAGGTGATCCTTGGCGCTTGCACTCCTCCTCGCCATCCGTGAAGCTCCGACAATACCTATGCATGCACACGAGAGGAGTGTCAAGTAGTATACCATCCTCGAAGGGGTCAAGTGAACACGTGTAAAGGAGATGATTCACCTTTATGTATGAGAAATAGAGGTCACACGTGTCACTTCCCAAGCAGACTCTTGACATGGTGATGTCCATAGGATACACCGTATCAGTTCACGTTGATGAAACTAAGATTGAAGCAATTAAAACTTGGCCTCAACCAAAGAATCTTATGCAAGTGCGTAGTTTCCTTGGTCTTGCCGGTTTCTATCGACGTTTTGTGAAGGATTTTAGCACCATTGCTATGCCTCTACACGCTTTGAGCAAGAAGAACGCACCCTTCATTTGGGGTCCTTCGCAAGACACCGCGTTCAATGAGCTTAAGAGCTTGCTCACGCACGCACCACTTCTAGCACTACCGAACTTTGACAAACCGTTTGAGATTCATTGTGATGCTAGTGGTACCGGCATCGGTGGCGTGCTAATGCAAGAAAAGCGCCCAATTGCGTACTTTAGCGAGAAGCTATCGGGAGCGCAACTTAACTATCCTATCTATGATAAAGAGCTTTATGCCTTGGTGAGAGTTCTACGTGTTTGGGAACACTATCTTCGACCTCATGAATTCATTCTTCATACGGACCATGAGACACTCAAGTATCTCAAAGGTCAAACCAAGTTGAACAAGCGTCATGCTAAATGGAGTGAGTTCATTGAGTCTTTTCCCTATGTCATCAAATACATCAAGGGCAAAGAAAATGTTGTGGCGGACGCGCTTTCCCGCAAATGCATGCTTGTAACACAACTTGAGTTGAATGTGATTGGCTTTGAGCATATTAAAGATTTATATGCGCATGATCCTTTCTTTGCAAATGCATATGCTAAATGCTTGACTCACACTTATTGGGAGCATTACTACATTAAAGATGGATATCTTATGAGAGCTAACAAACTTTGCATTCCCGAGTCTTCGCTTCGTTTGCTCCTTTTGCAGGAATCGCATGGCGGAGGACTCATGGGACACTTTGGACGAGACAAAACGTTTGCTACACTCTCTAAGAACTATTTTTGGCCAAAGATGCTTCGTGACGTCTCACGCTTCACCAACCGCTGTTCTACATGCCGCAAAGCTAAGTCCAAAGCTCAATCTTATGGTCTTTATATGCCTCTTCCTATTCCATACCACCCATGGGAAGACATAAGCATGGATTTCATACTTGGCTTGCCTAGGACTCAAAATGGCAAAGATTCAGTGCTTGTCGTGGTAGATAGGTTCTCCAAAATGGCTCATTTCATTCCTTGTAACAAGATCGACGATGCTTCACATGTTGCAACTCTCTTTTGCAGGGAGATACTTCGTCTACACGGCGTGCCCAAAACGATCGTCTCCGACCGGGACGTCAAGTTCCTGAGTTACTTTTGGAAAACACTATGTGCCAAGCTCGGAATCAAGCTTCTATTTTCTTCGGCGTACCATCCACAAACGGACGGCCAGACGGAGGTGACGAACCGCACGCTATCCACTCTTCTTCGTGTGTTGATCAAGAGGAACATCCGGGAATGGGAGCATTGCTTACCAATCGCCGAGTTCGCCTACAACCGCGCAAGACACTCCACAACCGGCAAGTCTCCCTTCGAGATCGTCTACGGCTTCAACCCGTTGTCACCTTTGGACATCCTACCGCTTCCTCTCCAAGAGCGAACGAACATGGACGCAAGTGCAAGGGCAACTTATCTCAAGAAGGTGCACGAAGACACAATGATACAGGGTGGAACCCTAATCAGCGGATCTTTCACGTTTGGAGGTTGGCACACGATGAACACGGGGAATCACAAGGGAAAGATGGGGGAAACACAAGAGGAAAACACTCAATCAACACGAAAGCAATCACACAAATGCTAGATTCGCGATACAAGGTTGAGATCCATGATCCAAAGTCAACAACGGTGATACAGATAGTCTTCTCCGTGAGGAGGTCTTGGAATCCCGTGGGATCTTCCCGTTAGGGGTCTTGAATCCAGAGGTGGATCTTCTCCGTAGAGGCGCACCGGTCTCGTGGGAGAAATCCACACAAGTGTCAAATGAGCTAAACCACAGCTACCCCTAAACGGAATGAGGAGAGGAGTATATATAGTCTACGGGGCGAATGGGTACATGGGCCTCGGCCCGGGGGATGCGCGCAGGCAATTCAGGGGCCGGACGTCCGGGCGGCGGGCCGGATGTCCGGGACTTCACGGGACGCCGGATGTCCGGGGCGGGGGCCCGGATGTCCGGGCTGGGGCAGTCGAGCCTCGGGCGCTCTCTGGACAGAGGCGCCGGATTTCCGGGCCCGGGGCCGGATGTCCGGGCCGTGCTTGGCCGGATGTCCGGGCCCTGGCCGGATGTCCGGGCCCTGTAGCTTCTGCTGCACGCGGCCTTCTGTAGCTGAACGCCCAGGGGCCGGATGTCCGGGCCAGGGGGCCGGATGTCCGGGGCCTGGAGCTCTCTTCTGCTCTTCTCGATGCATTGGCTCGTCCACGACCTTGGGGACTTGTCCATCTTCAAGCTCTTCTCCGAAGTGGTCTCCTTCACACCTGAGTACACAAAGCACACTCGCTTGAGGTAGCAACCATGTCTCGCAAGATTCATAAGGAAGTAGAGCTAGGAGTGACGTCACCTCGGTCTCGAAAGCTCTCGTATGAGCACGTGTCATCGGTCCTTGAGGCACTTGAGGGGGTGAAGGAGGGTCCATGGGGATGGCCCTAGGATACACCGTATCAGATAGTCTTCTCCCGGAGGAGGTCTTGATATCCCGGGGGATCTTCTCCGATGAAGGAGGTCCTGAATCCGAAGTGGATCTTCTCCGTAGAGGCGCACCGTCTCGTGGGAGAAATCCACACAAGTGTCAAATGAGCTAAACCACAGCTAACCCTAAACGGAATGAGGAGAGGAGTATATATAGTCTACGGGGCGAACGGGTACATGGGCCTCGGCCCAGGGGCTGCACGCAGGCAGATCAGGGGCCGGATGTCCGGGCGGCGGCCCGGATGTCCGGGTCTTCGAGGGGTGCCGGACGTCCGGGGCGAGGAGCCGGATGTCCGGGCTGGAGCGGCCTGGTCTCGGGTGCTCTCTGGACAGAGGCGCCGGATTTCCGGGCCCGGGGCCGGATGTCCGGGCCATGCTTGGCCGGATGTCCGGGCCCTGGCCGGATGTCCGGGCCCTGTAGCTTCGGCCGTTGCAAGTCTTCTGTAGTTGATGGCCCAGGTGCCGGATGTTCGGGCCATGGGGTCGGATGTCCGGGGCCTGGAGCTCCCTTCTGCCCTTCTCGATGCATCAGCTCGTCCGTGGTCTTGGGGACTTGTCCATCTTCAAGCTCTTCTCCGAAGCGGCCTTCCTCACACCTGAGCACACACAACACGTCCGTCTGAGGTAGCGACCATGTCTCGCAAGCATTATATGGAAGTAGTGATACGGTGTATCCTAGGGCCATCACCATGGACCCTTCATCGCCTCATCAAGTGCCCAAAGGACCCATGACTCGAGCCCGGACAAGAGCTCTTGAGACCGAGGTGACGTCACTCCTAGCCCTACTTCCATATAATGCTTGCGAGACATGGTCGCTACCTCAGACGGACGTGTTGTGTGTGCTCAGGTGTGAGGAAGGCCGCTTCGGAGAAGAGCTTGAAGATGGACAAGTCCCCAAGACCACGGACGAGCTGATGCATCGAGAAGGGCAGAAGGAAGCTCCAGGCCCCGGACATCCGACCCCATGGCCCGGACATCCGGCACCTGGGCCATCAACTACAGAAGACTTGCAACGGCCGAAGCTACAGGGCCCGGACATCCGGCCAGGGCCCGGACATCCGGCCAAGCATGGCCCGGACATCCGGCCCCGGGCCCGGAAATCCGGCGCCTCTGTCCAGAGAGCACCCGAGACCAGGCCGCTCCAGCCCGGACATCCGGCTCCTCGCCCCGGACGTCCGGCACCCCTCGAAGACCCGGACATCCGGGCCGCCGCCCGGACATCCGGCCCCTGATCTGCCTGCGTGCAGCCCCTGGGCCGAGGCCCATGTACCCGTTCGCCCCGTAGACTATATATACTCCTCTCCTCTTTCCGTTTAGGGTTAGCTGTGGTTTAGCTCATTTGACACTTGTGTGGATTTCTCCCACGAGACCGTGCGCCTCTACGGAGAAGATCCACTTCGGATTCAGGACCTCCTTCATCGGAGAAGATCCCCCGGGATATCAAGACCTCCTCCGGGAGAAGACTATCTTTGTATCACCGGCGTTGACTTTGGATCATGTATCTCGACCTTGAATCGCGAACCTAGCACTTGTGTGATTGCTTCCGTGTTGATTTGAGTGTTCTCTCTTGTGTTTTCCCCATCTTTCTCCGTGTTTTCCCCGTGTTCATCGTGTGCCAACCTCCAAACGTGAAAGATCCGCTGATTAGGGTTCCACCCTGTATCACACTCATATCACTCATGTGGTGTTGGCACTCCTCACATGGGAATTGGGGCATCTCGTCATAAGTGGATGTCGAAGAGGTGTAGGTGCAATAGTCTCCATGCTCAACTTCCTCATCCGTAATGCCTCCAAAGATGAATGCCGTAGGGTGTGGCAGACCATCACGCTCCTCCGAGGTCAAAGAGAATGATGTAGGGCGGAACCCTATGTGGCCGATCTTTCACGAAATGGAGGGGATCCCACGATGAACACGAAGAACACAAAGGGGAATCACGAGGGGAAACACGAGAGAATCACTCAAACCAACAAGAACAAGTCACACATATGCTAGATCCTCGAAACACAAATAGATACAAGATCCATGATCAACAAGGGACGATACAAAGGGTAACCGGTTCTTCTCCGTGAGGAGGTCTTGGGGGGGTATCCCGCGGGATCTTCTCCGTAGCGGAGGTCTTGAATCCGTGTGGATCTTCTCCGTAGAGGGGCCGCAGTCACTCACAAGGAGATGAACCACTAGATGAGCAAAGCTCTAGGTATCAAATGAGCTATCACTAAGCTAACCCTCAAATGGAGGAGGGGGAGGAGTATATATAGTCTAGGTCCACGAAGGGGTAAGTGGGAGAGGGATACATGGGCCTCAGGCCCGTCTCTGCGCGCAGGCAGGCGCCGGATGTCCGGGCCGAGGGCCGGATGTCCGGTGGCTCGCGAGGAGCCGGATGTCCGGGCCTCTGGCCGGATGTCCGGGCTGAGCGTGGCCGGCTTCGGTTGCCTTCTGTGATGAGGGGCCGGATTTCCGGCGAAGGGGCCGGATGTCCGGGGCTTCCTGTGGAGCCGGATGTCCGAGGCATGGGGCCGGATGTCCGGGCTTGTGGTGCTCGCTTCTGTGAAGGGGCGCCGGATGTCCGGGCTTGGGGGCCGGATGTCCGGGGCCTGTAGATGCTGGCTTTTCTTCCTTCCCTCTCGCGCTCACTTGGCCTTGGTCCTTGGGCTCTCCATGGGTGTTCCTGAGCATGCACAAGGTCCGCGCTTAAAGTAGCATCCATGTCTCGCGAGAAAGGAAAGGTAAAGCATCGAGGAACGGGATCACCTTGCATCCAAATGGTGTACATGGGGATGAACGAAGGATGCTCCGCATCATCTCCCCTCCCTTGGGAAAGATCCGACCTCGGATCAAAAACCTCATCACCATGGAAACGGTAGTCGTGAACGGACTTGTAGTTGGACGAATTGGAAGGCATGTCGCAATCCAAGTACTCCAAGGTGTCTTCGGTATGGGGTACATGCAAAATGAGCAAACACAAAGTACACTTGGAAATACAATGGTTAGCGCACACAAAGTGTCCATCGTGTAAGTGTGAGTCCGTGTGACAAGGCACATGATGCTTATCCAAAAGATGTACAATGACATGCAAAGCATTCATGGGAGCAAATTCATTTGTTGTGCACACAAAGGTAGTGTAGTTGGCATGGTGCACAAAGCCAAAAATTCTACCATTGTGCAAAGTGATGTCATAATGTGATGGTTTATCAAAAACATGAACATGGCAAGTGATGCTCACTATGTGTATGATATCATGCAATTGATGGTGGGCAATATGATCATGATGTATGAATATGCCATCAAGAAAGATCACAACAAATTTGCTAAGAAAATGCACCAGCTCATATATCATGGATGACATGGGAATACACGATGCAACAAGGCAATCATAATGTGAGTCAATCCATGCATAAGATGCAAATTTGGTATGGGAATTATATGTCCATGGAGCATGGCATGTGGGCACACAATCAACAAGTATGAAGGTTTTGGTGCAATGTGCCAAAGGAGTTTTGATATACCAATGCTCGATGTCGCGGCATGAGTGAAGGTCCGAAGGTGCATCCAAAGGGTCCATCTTCAATGTCGGTCCTCCATCCCGTAGATGTATCATGTAGACAAGAAGAAGGAAACAACAATGAAAGTATGGCCCATCCAATATGCATAAGTGAGGATGGCTCACAAAGAAGGAATTCACCTTTAGGAATTTCTCGAAGATGTTGGTGTCGCGCAACGTGTATGCCTTCACATGCCAAAGATGCCTTGTGATGGTACCGCCTTGTGAATCCTTCAAAATGAAAGAACATGACAAACACTCGGAAAAACAAATGAGGTTATCCATAATGCAAAACCTAGCATTCGTGCGGGAAAATGCCCAACAAGTGCTTGCATCATTCTTATCATAAGAAAGTACAAGGGTGTGGTGCATGGTATGTAGGCATAAGATGCGAGAACAACCAAGTGCAATAGGCTCAATCAAGCAAGTATGCATCACAAGAATGGTGTCAAAGTCTCCAATATCAATAGGCATAGCATGGTTGCACTCAATACAAGGGAATATGAGAGATGCAACGAATGGAGACAAGTGACAATGATCAATGTGAATCATGTGAATGGCATGAACATATATGTCATCAACCCAAGAAAGCAAGTAAGAGTGGAACATGGGTGATGCAATATAGCAAGCAAGCATAGCAATCAAGTCAAACAAGCTAGTAGTGCGAAGATGCAACGTACTAGAGGTAATCATGGCAATCATGGCATGTGTGCAAATAGGAGACATGAATAATGCACATGGCATAGCACAAGCATGAAAGCAAGATATGAGCAAAATATCATCAATGTGTTGATGAGAGGCCATATGGAAATAGCAATGGGATATCATGACTCTCCCAACACAAGACTCAACAATAGCATGGGGCACAAAGAAATCATGGCAATAGCTACTAGTGTCTCCACCAAGCATGCAAATACACATAAGAGTATCATAATGGTGAATCATGGGTAATTGCAAGCAAGGGTCACAATTGCATGGCAAAATCATAGCAAGAGGCATAACATGCAAAGTGAACACGATAGTATGGGCATAATGTGATAAGTGGCAAATAGCCCATAGCCGTGTGAGAGCCAAGTAAAAGAGATGCGCGTAGTCGTTGCACAAAAAGAACGGTGGTAGGGACAATCCACGGGATCCCAAATCGTCGTTGCTCTCAAGAGCTCGTTTTGTCAACTCATGGGATTGTGAGGTTGACAAGTGTTCATGAGTACCTACACAAAACAAACACAAAGGAAAAATTGTGTGTGCGTGGTATATGTACACATCATCCATCATGATGCGCACGTGCGTGTGGTGGTTAGCACAAAATAGCCAATGCTCAAATAAATGAGATGCGTGATATAGAAACATGTCATCCATCATGAGAGGTTTGTTGTTATGTATAGCATAATGGAGACTCAAATTGTGTAATGCATCATGACAAGTAGGTAGAGCATTGTTATTCATGGAATGCATATGGTGCACACAATTATGGGAACTATGCAAAGTATGTAATGCATCAAGATCTCCTAGTATGTATGAGGAAACTATGGGGGTCTCCTCAAGAGCATCAATGGAAACATCGCATGGAGAATATTGATAACATCAAAAACAATGCATATCCGGAGCAAAGTGATCATGTCATGGTATATTAGATAAATTGCGCAGATCATGTAAAGGAATCATGGCAATATCATCGCAAGAGAAACACATTCCAATGAACATCATCTTGTCATCTATGCCACAAGTGCAAATAGGATTCACTTTAATGGGGCATGTATAGGTACTATGTTGAGATTGAAATGATGCAATATGGGAGATCTCACTCATAGCATATGACAAGCTCAAAGGATTATCAAACATGATGTGACCAAAAGAATTTTCACATGATATCCTATGGAGCATAGCATCACAACTAGGCAACTCAACATGCTCATCATCATATTCATCATAAACAGGTAAGTCAAGACATGAGGAAGTTGCACTAGCATGAAGTATGGTCATAAGTGAATCAACATCATGCAAGCAATCATTGGTGATATAGTCCACTAGTGGGACGAGAGCATCACCTTCACCTATTTTACCTTTGGAGCGTCGCTCATGTGTTGTAGGTGAGGTGTTCAAGATCCAATCATGCTCATCTTCATCTTGATGGAACCATGTGGGTGGTGCATCGTCTTCCACCATGGCCATCGGGTTATCCAATGGAGGGACGGACTCATCGAGGGTAGGCATGTCCTCTTGTAGGAGACCTAGCACCAAATAGAACACACTCGGAGTAGAGGTTAAGTCGTTAGAAATCATAGTGGCCTCACATGCCCTATCAACTACCTCACTCACTAAGTGGTGTGGCTCACTCACTCCCTCGTGGATGCTCTCACTCGTATGGTTGGTGGAGTCACTCAAATGGCTCTCAACCTCACATAGGAGAAGTGGCATGCTCTCATGTGTGGGGCTAGTGGTGTGCACACTCATCCTCTCAAGGGAAATGCTCTCAAGCTCACATATGGTGGAGTCACTCGTATCACTCATGTGGTGGTGGCTCTCCTCACATGGGAGTTGGGGCATCTCGTGATATGTGGATGTCGAAGAGGTGTAGGTGCAATAGTCTCCATGCTCAACTTCCTCATCCGTAATGCCTCCAAAGATGAATGCCATAGGGTGTGGCAAACCATCACGCTCCTCCGAGGTCAAAGAGAAGGTCTCATGCTTGCTCGCGTAGCTTGACCCGGAGTAGAAGTCCAATATGGGCGCCGTCTTCATGGTGTCGAATAGGTTCATGCTCGTCGCCTTGGTCGAAGGGGATGGCCCATGCTCGACCGTCTTGTCGCCGTCGCTCGTAGATGATCGCCTTGATGTTGAAGACGTCGATGTAGGCGAACTCATGGGAGGTAGGCGAAGATGCCGTACGTCCGAAGGCGAAGATGCCTTGATAGCACTTGGCGAAGATGCCGAAGTGGTGGTTGTAGCCGTAGCTCCATCTTGGGTGTGCATGTCTCGCGGTCTTCTCTTTTGCTCTTGAAGCTTGGCCTTGGCGTGATGTAGAGCTTCTTCGGACTTGTAGATATGCGCTTGTCGAGCATCTTCATGATGAGGATGTCGTTGTCGTGCTTGAGCTCTTGGTAGATGTCGTTCGTCGTCGTCGTGCACAAGATGCTTGGAGGTGACTTGCCCTTCATGACGATGTCGATGGTCGCCATGGCGGTGTGGACATGGAAGACTTGTACTTGCATCATGTTTGCGCTCCGAAGACTTGTGACTTGAACGTCGCCGCCGAGAGGATGACGAAGGGGAAGAAGACTTGTAATCGACCACCAAGTGTCGGAGCTCCGCCATTTGTTTGTTGAAGGAGTCGCACATGTCGTCGAAGGAAGCCATTGTCCTTGTCTTGAAGTGTCGTTGTTCGATGGCGATGTTGCCCAAGCACTCTTGCATTTCACGTTGTAGTCCGATGGTTTTCGCGTGGATGTCCTTGTTCGCGCCGTCGATGTCGAAGACCGGAGATGAAATGCCTTGCCTATCCATCACAAGACGCTAGCAAGTATGAGTGGGAGAAAGAGAAGAACTATACCAAATGTACCTTGACCGATGTTGAAGATGGATCAATGATCACTCAAATGTGGAACAAGGAAATAGCACAATTGGTACCAATTCTTGTCGGTTTCTCACACCTACACAAGTAAAGCTTATGGTGGAGCTCGGTGAGGATAGTGGCACAAAAATTTGATGCAAAATGTTAGCAAGAGTCAATAAAGCTGAAAAAGATTCACAAATTCGCAAGTGAAACAAGTAGACCAATAGCAATATGGGTGGCACACGGAAACACACACACGGATAGATAGATGGGGTCGTGCAACCAAGGAATGAGCCAAAATGTGGAATCCACGGAAAACGCTCGTGTTGCACAACTCAAGAGAGACGCTAGCACGATTGCTCTATAGGCGGATACGACACTTGTGCACAACCTATATGATGCAAAATGTATGAACTTTCTATCCCAAGTATGCTATGTGTATGATGTTCCGGTTCTTTTAGCACAAAATGATCCAAGATGATCAAGTATGATATGATATTTTGTGATGCTATGGCTCTTGCTTACAAGCTTCTTTGTCTTTCTCTTTTTGCTTAAAAGCTTATTCTATCTCTTTTTTTTTGTATGGCCACGATGCACAAACCAAGATAGCAATTGTGTATATGCGGGAACAATCTTGTGACACAAGAGATGATATGATGATACCAATATGATATGGTATATATGCAATGGAAGGGCGGATCGATGATCACTAATGTGCACAAGTAATGTTACCGGCAATACTCAAAGGCTAGTCTCGATAGGCAAGTGACGCAAAATGGGCTAGGGGTTAACAATGCAATTGCAAGGGGAATATACAAGGATGTCGTTGAAGTTACCGTCCGTGTCGATGATGAGAGGTGGTGCTCTTGATGTAGAACCATTCCTAATTAGCCGAAACACCTTAGGAAACGGAAAAACCACAACTCAAAATCTCAAGGACAAATATCAAATGGTGGTAGCGGCAATGCCGTGGTGGTTGCGGAAGTGGAATGATGGGCTATACACGATGTCGGAGTTGAAGTCACGGTCCCTAAGTAGCCGAAACACCTTAGGAGACACGAGCCACAACTCAAACAAGCTCGAACAAAATTGGGTTAAGTTGGTTGGCTATGTATAGTGGACAAGGTTATGCGGAAGTGGTGGTTGTGGTTGATGAAGGAGCAATGGTCCCTAAGTAGCCTAAACACCTTAGGAGACTCAAATCACTACTCAAGCAACCACAAATGCTATGGGGGACAAAATGGTTAGGTTGCGGAAGTCGGTGGTGGTGTAGCGGATGATATGGTGGAAGCCCTAGGCAAAGATGCCAAAATCCACAAAATATGATGGAGTCAAATGATTATGGTGGTATTTTTGTGTTATGGGGGATGTCAAGAGCTTTAAAACGAGCTCAAGAACGTCGAAATCGGAGTTCGGATGAATTAGTTATGGACAAAACGGTGAAATGAAAAAGTCTGAAATTCCCAGGGGTCGGACATCCGGGGCCGGGTCCGGATTTCCGGGGCCTGATGTCCAGAATCGCACGGGATTTTACCCTCCAGGAGCCGGATGTCCGGCCCGATCGCCCGGATGTCCGGCCAGAGGCCCGGATGTCCGGCCCGAAGATTCCAGATCTGAATCGGGACGAACTTTTCGAATTGGGGGCGGAAATTGATGATTTTGGTGGCAAAATTTGAGCGATTTTGTGGAGGAAAGTTGGGGAAACTTGGGGAAATGCTAGATCCACTTGAAACCAAGCAAATCCATGGATCAAAATCAACAAAACTTCATCACACCAACAGATCACAAAAAAAATTTGGGGCTATTTTTGGTGAGGAATTTTCGAATTTGGGGAAGAACACAACAAAACAAGGCTACAAAACGGTGGGGAGGCTCCAAATTCGTGAGAAACCGTGGCTTGTGATACCATATGATGTAGGGCGGAACCCTATGTGGCCGATCTTTCACGAAATGGAGGGGATCCCACGATGAACACGAAGAACACAAAGGGGAATCACGAGGGGAAACACGAGAGAATCACTCAAACCAACAAGAACAAGTCACACATATGCTAGATCCTCGAAACACAAAGAGATACAAGATCCATGATCAACAAGGGACGATACAAAGGGTAACCGGTTCTTCTCCGTGAGGAGGTCTTGGGGGGGTATCCCGCGGGATCTTCTCCGTAGCGGAGGTCTTGAATCCGTGTGGATCTTCTTCGTAGAGGGGCCGCAGTCACTCACAAGGAGATGAACCACTAGATGAGCAAAGCTCTAGGTATCAAATGAGCTATCACTAAGCTAACCCTCAAATGGAGGAGGGGGAGGAGTATATATAGTCTAGGTCCACGAAGGGGTAAGTGGGAGAGGGATACATGGGCCTCAGGCCCGTCTCTGCGGGCAGGCAGGCGCCGGATGTCCGGGCCGAGGGCCGGATGTCCGGTGGCTCGCGAGGAGCCGGATGTCCGGGCCTCTGGCCGGATGTCCGGGCTGAGCGTGGCCGGCTTCGGTTGCCTTCTGTGATGAGGGGCCGGATTTCCGGCGAAGGGGCCGGATGTCCGGGGCTTCCAGTGGAGCCGGATGTCCGAGGCATGGGGCCGGATGTCCGGGCTTGCGGTGCTCGCTTCTGTGAAGGGGCGCCGGATGTCCGGGCTTGGGGGCCGGATGTCCGGGGCCTGTAGATGCTGGCTTTTCTTCCTTCCCTCTCGCGCTCACTTGGCCTTGGTCCTTGGGCTCTCCATGGGTGTTCCTGAGCATGCACAAGGTCCGCGCTTAAAGTAGCATCCATGTCTCGCGAGAAAGGAAAGGTAAAGCATTGAGGAACGGGATCACCTTGCATCCAAATGGTGTACATGGGGATGAACGAAGGATGCTCCGCATCAGAGAAGGTCTCATGCTTTCTCGCGTAGCTTGACCCGGAGTAGTAGTCCAATATGGGCGCCATCTTCATGGTGTCGAAGAGGTTCATGCTCGTCGCCTTGGTCAAAGGGGATGGCCCATGCTCGACCGTCTTGTCGCCGTCGCTCGTAGATGATCGCCTTGATGATGAAGACGTCGATGTAGGCGAACTCATGGGAAGTAGGCGAAGATGTCGTACATCCAAAGGCGAAGATGCCTTGATAACACTTGGCGAAGATGCCGAAGTGGTGGTTGTAGCCGTAGCTCCGTCTTGGGTATGCTTGTCTCGCGGTCTTCTTATGTTCTCTTGAAGTTTGGGCTTGGCGTGAAGTAGAGCGTCTTCGGACTTGTAGGTATGCACTTGTCGAGCATCTTCATGATGATGATGTCGTTGTCGTGTTTGAGCTCTTGGTAGGTGTCGTTCGTCGTCGTTGTGCACATGATGCTTGGAGGTGACTTTCCCTTCATGACGATGTCGATGGTCGCCATGGCGGTGTGGACGTGGAAGACTTGCACTTGCATCATGTTTGCGCTCCGAAGACTTGTGACTTGAACGTCGCCGCCGAGAGGATGACGAAGGGGAAGAAGACTTGTAATCGACCACCAAGTGTCGGAGCTCCGCCATTTGTTTGTTGAAGGAGTCGCACAAGTCGTCGAAGGAAGCCATTGTCCTTGTCTCGGAGTGTCGTAGTTCGATGGCGATGTTTCCCAAGCACTCGTGCATTTCTCGTTGTAGTCCGATGGTTTTCGCGTGGATGTCCTTGTTCGCGCCGTCGATGTCGAAGACCGGAGATGAAATGCCTTGCCTATCCATCACAAGACGCTAGCAAGTATGAGTGGGAGAAAGAGAAGAACTATACCAAATGTACCTTGACCGATGTTGAAGATGGATCAATGATCACTCAAATGTGGAACAAGGAAATATCACAATTGGTACTAATTCTTGTCGGTTTCTCACACCTACACAAGTAAAGCTTATGGTGATAGAGGCAAAGGTGTCCCGTCTTTCGATGAGATGATAACTATCGATTTGGTGGAGACGACTTTGACGATCCGACTACAAACGTGCACGACGTTGCGCCTTAGCAATCGCTAAACCAATCTCCAGGGGTTACTGACAATGCCAGAAGCACGATCAGCCTGACCACGAAGGTCTATTCCTGCATGCAATCGAAGAACAAGCAAGAATATGATAAAGCAATCTGAATATTGCAAATATAAATGATGTATTAATAAAGGTGGGGATCCGTAAGCGGTCTTGATCTGGTCGTTGGACACAAACGAAGTACACGAAGTTGCAATGGCTAACTTTTGACTAAACAAATCCCAAAGAAAAAGCTACTAGATGGATCTACTTATATAAGAGCAAGGGGTGGCGGCCAAGGAGGTGGAAGGACGTCCCAAGGCAGCCTAAAACTAACCCTAGGTCGTACAAGGCTCATGGGCCCAAGTGGAGGTGATGTAACACCTTTGGACTTGTAGTTTGACTCGGATTCTGCTCCAGCGTCAGATTGTTTCGTCGAGATCTCAATGCTCCGGACGAATTTGAAGGTGATTCCTATTGGGTTGGAAAGTGTATGAAATCTAGTTTCCAACAAAAAAAGAATCACCCAATTCGGAGTCCGTATGCAGGAGTTCTTGCCGTTTTCAGTCAGGTATGTCTGTGCAGTCCGAATCTGGATGCAGAACGTGAGAGACTTGGACTCTATCTTCTCTTGGCCCAAAAGTGACGTGAGAGAACTTTTTGAACAGCCCCTAAACTTCTCTTTTTCCCTTATCTTCATATGTGAATTGTACAAATGTCCCATGCACCTGGAATTAGACATGGCACAAAAGTCTGTGAAGTATTTTTGTTCTGGATAACATAAATAAATTGTTGCATAGTTTGCATTAGAAATCACCTCACAAATATACATGTATGCAATATTTTTGGTCGTATCCAAGGTAGTCATGTCCTCATCATATGGTGGAGCTCGGTGAGGATAGTGGCACAAAAATTTGATGCAAAATGTTAGCAAGAGTCAATAAAGTTGAAAAAGATTCACAAATTCGCAAGTGAAACAAGTAGACCAATAGCAATATGGGTGGCACACGGAAACACACACACGGATAGATAGATGGGGTCGTGCAACCAAGGAATGAGCCAAAGTGTGGAATCCACGAAATGCTCGTGTTGCACAACACTAGAGAGACGCTAGCGCGATTGCACAATAGGCGGATACGAACTTGTGCACAACCTACTAAGCAAAATGCAACGACTTCTATCCCAAGTATGCTATATGTATGGTATTCCGGTGGTATGATCCAAAATGATCGTGTATGACAATCTTAATGTAGTATGATGCTATGGTTCTTGCTTAAAAGCTCTTTGCGTATCTTTTTCTTTGTACTTAGAAGCTTGTTTGGCTCTTTTTCTTTTGAGCTCTTTTCTCATGCAAAACTTCACGAACCAAGATAACAATTGAGTATATGCAATGACAACCTTGTGTCACAAGAGATGATACCAAGATATGCACCACGGTGATATGGTATGCATGCTATGGGAAGTATGATCACTAATGTGCACAAGTCACGTTGCCGGCAATACTCGAATGGCTAGTCTCGATGGGTAAGTGACGCAAAAATGGGCTAGGGGTTAACAATGCAATTGCAAGGGAATATACAATGATGTTGTCGAAGTTACCGTCCGTGTCGATGATGAGAGGTGGTGCTCTTGATGTAGACCCGTTCCTAATTAGCCGAAACACCTTAGGAAACGGAAAAACCACAACTCAAAATCTCAAGGACAAATGTCAAATGGTGGTAGCGGCAACGCCGTGGTGGTTGCGAAAGTGGAATGATCGACTATACACGATGTCGAAGTTGAAGTCACGGTCCCTAAGTAGCCGAAACACCTTAGGAAACACAAGCCACAACTCAAACAAGCTCAACAAAATTGGGTTAGGTTGGGTTGATAATGTATAGTGGGCTATGCTATGCGGAAGTGGTGGTGGTGGATGAAGAAGCAATTGTCCCTAAGTATCCTAAACACCTTAGGAGACTCAAATCACTATTCAAGCAACCACAAATGCTATGGTGGACAAAAAGGGTTAGGTTGCGGAAGTCGGTGGTGGAAATGCGGATGATATGGTGGAGGGCCTATACAAACTTGCCAAATTTGACAAAATTTGATGGAGTCAAATGGTGATGGTAGTATTTTTCTGGTGTGGGGAATGTCAAGAGCTTCAAAACGAGCTCAAGAACGTCAAAATCGGACTCCGGATGAATTAGTTATGGTCAAAACGGTGAAACTCGGAAGGCTGAAAATGTGCGGGGCGGTAGTACCGCTTTGGGTGGGCGGAAGTAAAATATTAGTACCGCTTGTAGGGCGGTAGTACCGCTTGGATGAGCGGTAGTACCGCTGGTGTCGGGAAAAATTCGCAGATCGGGATCGGGGCGAATTTGGGGCGGAAATGGATGATTTCGGGGGCGAAATTGGATGGATTTCGTGGATGGAAAGTGGTGAAACTTGGGGAGATGCTAGATCCACTCGAAACCAAGCAAATCCATGGATCAAATCCAACAAAACTTCATCAAACCAACAAATCACAAAAAAAATTGGGGCTATTTTTGGTGGGGTATTTTCGAATTTGGGCAAGAACACAACAAAACAAGGCTAGAAAAAGAGATGGGGGCTCCAATTTCGTGAGAAACCATAGCTCTAGATACCATAATGATGTAGGGTGGAACCCTAGATGGCCGATCTTTCACGAAATGGAGGGGATCCCACGATGAAAACGAAGAACACGAGAGGGGAACACGAGGGGAAACACGAGAGAATCACTCAAACCAACAAGAACAAGTCACACATATGCTAGATCCTCGAAACACAAAGAGATACAAGATCCATGATCAACAAGGGACGATACAAAGGGTAACCAGTTCTTCTCCGTGAGGAGGTCTTGAGATATCCCGTGGGATCTTCTCCGTAGCGGAGGTCTTGAATCCGTGTGGATCTTCTCCGAAGAGGTGCCGCAGTCACTCTCGAGGAGATGAACCACTAGATGAGCAAAGCTCTAGGTATCAAATGAGCTATCACTTTGCTAACCCTCACTAGGAGGAGGTGGAGGAGATGCACAAGTCTAGGGCCACGAAGGGGTAAGTGGGAGAGGGATACATGTGCCTCTGGCCCGATAACTGTGCGCGCACATCATGTAGCGGACGTCCGACGGCTACTGGACGTCCGGTGGCTCGCGAGGGTCCGGACGTCCGCAAGTCTTCGGACTTCCGCTATTTTCCTTCTGTCGTCGAAGTCACGGACGTCCGGTGGCCTCCGGTCGTCCGGTCGCCTGGGAGTCGCCGGTCGTCCGGTAGAGGCCGGACGTCTGAAGCCTGTAGCTCTTCCAGCAGCTTCTCTTGATCCTTGTACTTGGTGTCCTCGCCGTCTTGTCCAATGCTCCTAGCTGTTCCATGGCCTCCCTCTTGGTTCCTGGTCATGCATAGCACATATATTTGAGGTAGTAGCCATGTCTCACATGTAGAAAGTGGAGGTTCGGAGAGGAGCGAGTGAACCTTGTGTCCAATTGTGTGTAGTTGAGGTCTTGTCGAAGTGAACATGGGGATGATCATGGGATGCTCCACATCAAGAATGGAGTTACAAGTGATGATTTCAGGACTTTGAAGCCTCCATAATGAGTGCGTGAAGCCTTGGACGAAATATACAAGATGCCACTTCATAAATTTCGTCCAGAGGCTATTATAGGTGCTGCGTCACCTTATTATTGGGCGAGGCCCATGTAATTTCGAAATACTTGAGTATAGGCTATTTTTAGAGTCCGTATGTGTGGGGAAACAAGAGTTAGGGTTGGTTTTAGACCCCTCCACCAAGGGCCACGAAATTCCCCCCTCTTTCCCCCATATATACAGCCCTTAGGGCGTCGTTTAGACTTTGGGTTTTGTTTAGATTAAAGTTCGCCATAGCTGCGACTTCGCGTACTTCGTTTGTGTTCAACGACCAGACCAAGACGTCACAGAACCCCACTTGATCAATAAATCTTTCCTCTTAAATTCGTAATATCCAGATTGCAATATCAGTTTCTTGCTTGTTCTTCATTTGCCTACAGGAAACAGACCTTCGTGGTCAGGTTGATCATGCTCCGGCGTGGTCAATAACCTCTCGGAGTTGGTTTAGCGATTGCTAAGGCGCGACGTCCACGCACGTTCGTAGTCGGATCATCCAAGTCGACTTCCTCCAAAACGATAGCCACCATCTCATCGAAAGACGGGACACTGATACAGGGTGGAACCCTAATCAGCAGATCTTTCACGAAATGGAGGGGATCCCACGATGAACACGAAGAACACGAGGGAAAACACGAGAGAATCACTCAAACCAACAAGAACAAGTCACACATATGCTAGATCCTCAAAACACAAAGAGATACAAGATCCATGATCAACAAGGGACGATACAAAGGGTAACCGGTTCTTCTCCGTGAGGAGGTCTTGATGATATCCCGTAGGATCTTCCCGCGAGGGGCCTTGAATCCCGTAGGATCTTCTCCGCAGAGGTCTTGAATCCGTGTGGATCTTCTCCGTGGAGGGGCCGCAGTCACTCACAAGGAGATGAACCACTAGATGAGCAAAGCTCTAGGTATCAAATGAGCTATCACTAAGCTAACCCTCAAATGGAGGAGGGGGAGGAGTATATATAGTCTAGGTCCACGAAGGGGTAAGTGGGAGAGGGATACATGGGCCTCAGGCCCGATACACTGTGCGCAGACAGGGGCCGGATGTCCGGGCGGGGGCCGGATGTCCGGGCCTTCCCGAGACGCCGGATGTCCGGGCCGAGGGGCCGGATGTCCGGGCTGGAGGGGTTGAGCCACGGGTGTCTTCTGGACAGTGGCGCCGGATTTCCGGCTAGGGCCCGGATGTCCGGGGCGCCGGATGTCCGGGCCTGGGGGCCGGATGTCCGGGGCCTGTAGGTGCTGGCCCTTCTTCCTTCTCTTCCGTGCGCACTTGGCCTTGGTTCTTGGGTTCTCCATGGTCTCCTTGGGTGTTCCTGAACATGCATAGCACATATATTTGAGGTAGTAGGCATGTCTCACATGTAGAAAGTGGAGGTTCAGAGAGGAGCGAGTGAACCTTGTGTCCAATTGTGTGTAGTTGAGGTCTCGTCGAGTGAACATGGGGATGATCATGGGATACTCCGTATCACTTTCCCATGGTGATTTGGTTTTCGATCCGAGGTCGGATCTTTCCCAAGGGGGAGGGGATGATACGGTGTATCCTATGGACATCACCATGTCAAGAGTCCGCTTGGCAAGTGACACATGCGACCTCTATTTCTCATACAAAAAGGTGAATCATCTCCTTTACGCGTGTTCACTTGACCCCTTCGAGGATGGTATACTACTTGACACTCCACTCGTGTGCATGCATAGGTATTGTCGGAGCTTCACGGACGACGACGAGGAGTGCAAGCGCCGAGGAACACCTACACCATCCGCGAGGGAAGCTTGGAAGAGAAGACGGAAGAAGACGGAGCGGCTGAAGTTACAGCCGCCGGACATCCGGCGCCAGCCCGGACATCCGGCGCTTCAGCAGAGGCCGGACATCCGGCATCACCCCGGAAATCCGGCAAGGGCAACAGAAGCACCCGAAGAACGGCCACCGCCAGGCCGGACATCCGGCCCGTGCCCGGACATCCGGCCTCCCATGAACGGCCGGACATCCGGCCCCCAGCCCGGACATCCGGCGCCTGCCTGCGCGCAGAGTCGGGCCAGAGGCCCATGTATCCTCTCCCACTTACCCCTTCATGTACTAGACTATATATACTCCTCCACCTCCACCATTTTAGGGTTAGCAAATGTGATAGCTCATTTTAGACTAGAGCTTTGCTCATCTATGTGGTTCTACTCCTACGAGTGACCGCGGCCCCTCTACGGAGAAGATCCACACCGGATTCAAGACCCCTAACGGGAAGATCCTTCACGGATTCAAGGCCTCCTCTTGGAGATGAACTCTACCCATGTATCTTTCCCTTTGTTGTTCATGTATCTTGTGATCTTGTGTGTTTGATTGTCTAGTGGATGTGTGATTGGACTTGTTCTTGTGTGTTTCCTCTCGTGTTTTCCCCCGTTTCCCTTTGTGTTCTTCGTGTTCATCGTGGGATCCCCTCCATTTCGTGAAAGATCTGCTGATTAGGGTTCCACCCTGTATCATCATGGGATACTCCGTATCATCTCCCCTCCCTTGGGAAAGATCCGACCTCGGATCAAAAACCTCATCACCATGGAAACGGTAGTCGTAAACGGACTTGTAGTTGGACGAAGTTGAGGGCATGTTGCAATCCAAGTACTCCAAGGTGTCTCCGGTATGTGGTACATGCAAAATGAGCAAACACAAAGGACACTTGGAAATACAATGGTTAGCGCACACAAAGTGTCCATCATGTAAGAATGAGTCCGTGTGACAAGGTACATGAAGCTTAACAAGATGATATAGTATGATATGTAAAGCATTCATGTGATCAAATGCATTTGTGGTGCACACAAAGGTGTTGTGAATGTGATCAATGCAACCATTATGCAAAATGATGTCATAATGTGATGGTTTATCAAGAGCATGAACATGGCAATGGATGCTCAATATGTGTATGTTATCATGCAATTGATGGAGGACAATATGATCATGATGTATGAATATGCCATCAAGAAAGATCACAACAAATTTGCTAAGGAAATGTGATACAGGGTGGAACCCTAATCAGCAGATCTTTCACGAAATGGAGTGGATCCCACGATGAACACGAAGAACACAAAGGGAAACGAGGGAAAACACGAGAGGAAACACACAAGAACAAGTCCAATCACACATCCACTAGACAATCAAACACACAAGATCACAAGATACATGAACAACAAAGGGAAAGATACATGGGTAGAGTTCATCTCCAAGAGGAGGTCTTGAATCCTTGAAGGATCTTCCCGCTAGGGGTCTTGAATCCAAGGTGGATCTTCTCCGTAGAGGGGCCGCGGTCTCTCTCGTGGAGTAGATCCGGGATGGATGAGCAAAGCTCTATCTCTCATATGAGCTAAACCATTGCTAACCCTAAAATGGTGGAGGTGGAGGAGTATATATAGTCTAGGTCCACGAAGGGGTAAGTGAGGGGCGAAAGGGGGATACATGGGCCTCGGGCCCGAACACTGTACGCAGACAGGTGCCGGTCGTCCGCTGGACACCGGACGTCCGGTGGCTCGGGAGGGACCGGACGTCCGGTAGCTTCCGGACTTCCGGTAATTTCCTGGATTTCGGTTCTGTTGCCGATGTCACGGACGTACGGTGGCCGCCGGTCGTCCGGTCGCCTGGGACGCGTCGGACGTCCGGTAAACGCCGGTCGTCCGGAGCCTGAAGCTTGCAGCAGTTCCGTTTCTTCCGTCTTCTCTTCCACGCTTCCCTCGCAGATGGTGTAGGTGATCCTTGGCGCTTGCACTCCTCCTCGTCATCCGTGAAGCTCCGACAATACCTATGCATGCACACGAGTGGAGTGTCAAGTAGTATACCATCCTTGAAGGGGTCAAGTGGACACGTGTAAAGGAGATGATTCACCTTTTTGTATGAGAAGTAGAGGTCACACGTGTCACTTGCCAAGCAGACTCTTGACATGGTGATGTCCATAGGATACACCGTATCAAAATGCACAAGCTCATATATCATGGATGACATGGGAATACACGATGCAACGAGGCAACCATATTGTGAGTCAATCCGTGCATAAGATGCAAATTTGTCATGGGTATGATTTGTCCATGGAGCATGGCATATGAGCACACAATCAACAAATATGAAGGTTTTGGTGCAATGTGCCAAAGGAGTTTTGATATACCAATGCTCGATGTCGTGGCATGAGTGAAGGTCCAAAGGTGCATCCAAAGGGTCTATCTTCAATGTCGGTCCTCCATCCCGTAGATGTATCATGTAGACAACAAGAAGAAAACAACAATGAAAGTATGGCCCATCCAATATGTATAAGTGAGGATGGCTCACAAAGAAGGAATTCACCTTTAGGAATTTCTCGAAGATTTTGGTGTTGCACATCATGTATGCCTTCACATGCCAAAGATGCCTTGTGATGGTACCGCCTTGTGAATCCTTCAAAATGAAAGAACATGACAAACACTCGGAAAAACAAATGAGGTTAGCCATAATGCAAAACCTAGCATTCGTGCGGGAAAATACCCAACAAGTGCTTGCATCATTCTTATCATAAGAAAGTACAAGGGTGTGGTGCATGGTATGTAGGCATAAGATGCGAGAACAACCAAGGGCATTAGGCTCAAACAAGCAAGCATGCATCACAAGTATGGTGTCCAAGTCTCCAAGATCAACAAACATAGCATTGTTGCACTCAATACAAGTGATGAGAGATGCAACTAGTGGAGACAAATGACAATGATCAAGATATATCATGTGACTGGCATGAACATATATGTCATCAACCCAAGAAAGCAAGCAAGAGTGGAACATGGGTGATGCAACATAGCAAGCAATCATAGCAATCAAGTCAAACAAGCTAGTAGTGCGAAGATGCAACGTACTAGAGGTAATCATGTCAAGCATGTCATGTGCGCAAATTGTAGGCATGAATAATGCACATGGCATAGCACAAGCATGAAAGCAAGATATGAGCAAAGTCTCATCATTGTGGTGACAAGAAGTCCTATGTAAATAGCAATGGAGTATCATGACTCTCCCAACACAAGAATCAACAATAGCATGGGGCACAAAGAAATCATGGTAGTAGCTACAAGTATCTCCACCAAGCATGCAAATACACATAGGAGTATCATAATGGTGAATCATGGGTAATTGCAAGCAAGGGTCACAATTGCATGGCAAAATCATAGCAAGAGGCATAACATGCAAAGTGAACACGATAGTATGGGCATAATGTGAAAAGTGGCAAATAGCCCATAGCCGTGTGAGAGCCAAGTAAAAGAGATGTGCGTAGTCGTTGCACAAAAAGAACGGTGGTAGGGACAATCCACGGGATCCCAAATCGTCGTTGCTCTCAAGAGCTCGTTTTGTCAACTCATGGGATTGTGAGGTTGACAAGTGTTCATGAGTACCTACACAAAACAAACACAAAGGAAAAATTGTGTGTGCGTGGTATATGTACACATCATCCATCATGATGCGCACGTGCGTGTGGTGGTTAGCACAAAATAGCCAATGCTCAAATAAATGAGATGCGTGATATAGAAACATGTCATCCATCATGAGAGGTTTCTTGTTATGTATAGCATAATGGAGACTCAAATTGTGTAATGCATCATGACAAGTAGGTAGAGCATTGTTATTCATGGAATGCATATGGTGCACACAATTATGGGAGCTATGCAAAGTATGTAATGCATCAAGTTCTCCTAGTATGTATGAGGAAACTATGGGGGTCTCCTCAAGAGCATCAATGGAAACATCGCATGGAGAATATTGATAACATCCAAAACAATGCATATCCGGAACAATGTGTTCATGGCATGGCATAGTTGATGAATTGCGCAAATCATGTAAAGGAAGCATGGCAATATCATCACAAGAGAAACACAAGCCAATGACCATCATCTTGTCATCTATGCCACAAGTGCAAATAGGATTTACTTTAATGGGGCATGCATAGTTACTATGTTGAGATTGATTTGAAACAATATGAGAAATCTCACTCATAGCATATGACAAGTTTAGAGGGTTGTCGAACATGATGTGACCAAAAGAATTTTCACATGAGATCCTATGTAGCATAGCATCACAACTAGGCAACTCAACATGCTCATCATCATATTCATCATAAATAGGTAAGTCATGACATGATGAAGTCGCACTAGCATGAAGCATGGCAATAGGTGTGTCAACATCATGCAAGCAATCATTGTCAAGATGGTCCACAAGTGGGACAAAAGAAGCACCACCACCTATGTTACCTTTAGAGCATCGCTCATGTATTGTAGGTGAGGTTGCAACTTGATGGTACCATGTGGGGGGTACATCTTCTTCCACCATGGCCATCGCTTTGTCCATTGGAGGGACGGACTCATCGAGGGTAGGCATGTCCTCTTGTAGGAGATCTAGCACCAAAGAAAACACACTCGGAGTAGAGGTTAAGTCGTTAGAAAGCATAGTGGCCTCACATGCCCTATCAACTACCTCACTCACTAAGTGGTGTGACTCACTCACTCCCTCGTGGATGCTCTCACTCGTATGGTTGGTGGAGTCACTCAAATGGCTCTCAACCTCACATAGGATGTGTGGCATGCTCTCATGTGTGGGGCTAGTGGTGGTCACACTCATCCTCTCATAGGAAATGCGCTCAATGTCACATATGGTGGAGTCACTCATGTCACTCATGTGGTGGTGGCTCTCCTCACATGGAAATTGGGGCATCTCATGATATATGGGTGTCGGAGATATGTAGGTGCAAACGTCTCCAAACTCAACTCCTTTCGCCGCCTCATCCATAACGCCTCCAAAGGTGAATGCCGTAGTCGAAGGGGATGGCCCTTGATCGACCGTCTTGTCGCCGTCTTGATGTGGGGAGCTTCCGAAGATGGAAGTGTCACCCTCGCTCGTAGGTGCTCGCCTTGTAGTTGGAGATGTCGATGTAGGCGAACTCATGGGAAGTAGGCGAAGATGCCGTACGTCCGAAGGCGAAGATGCCGTGATAGCACTTGGCGAAGATGCCGAAGTGGTGGTTGTAGCCGTAGCTCCATCTTGGGTGTGCTTGTCTCGCGGTCTTCTCTTTTGCTCTTGAAGCTTGGCCTTGGCGTGATGTAGAGCTTCTTCGGACTTGGAGATATGCGTTTGTCGAGCATCTTCATGATGATGATGTCGTTGTCGTGCTTGAGCTCTTGGTAGATGTCGTTCGTCGTCGTGGTGCACAAGATGCTTGGAGGTGACTTGCCCTTCATGACGATGTCGATGGTCGCCATGTCGGTGTGGCCGTGGAAGACTTGCACTTGCATCATGTTTGCGCTCCGAAGACTTGTGACTTGAACGTCGCCGCCGAGAGGATGACGAAGGGGAAGAAGACTTGTAATCGACCACCAAGTGTCGGAGCTCCGCCATTTGTTTGTTGAAGGAGTCGCACATGTCGTCGAAGGAAGCCATTGTCCTTGTCGCGAAGTGTCGTTGTTCGATGGCGATGTTGCCCAAGCACTCTTGCATTTCTCGTTGTAGTCCGATGGTTTTCGCGTGGATGTCCTTGTTCGCGCCGTCGATGTCGAAGACCGGAGATGAAATGCCTTGCCTATCCATCACAAGATGCTAGCAAGTATGAGTGGGAGAAAGAGAAGAACTAGACCAAATGTACCTTGACCGATGTTGAAGATGGATCAATGATCACTCAAATGTGGAACACGGAAATAGCACAATTGGTACCAATTCTTGTCGGTTTCTCACACCTACACAAGTAAAGCTTATGGTGGAGCTCGTTGAGGATAGTGGCACAAAAATTTGAAGCGAAATGTTAGCAAGACTCAATAATGTTGAAAAAGATTCACAAATTCGCAAGTGAAACAAGAAGACCAATAGCAATATGGGTGGCACACGGAAACACACACACGGATAGATAGATGGGGTCGTGCAACCAAGGGGTGAGCCAAAATGTGGAATCCACGAAAATGCTCTTGTTGCACAACACTAGAGAGACGCTAGCGCGATTGCACAATAGGCGGATACGAACTTGTGCACAACCTACTATGCAAAATGCAACGACTTCTATCCCAAGTATGCTATATGTATGGTATTCCGGTGGTATGATCCAAAATGATCGAGTATGACAATCTTAATGTAGTATGATGCTATGGTTCTTGCTTAAAAGCTCTTTGCTCATCTTTTTCTTTGTGCTTAAAAGCTTGTTTGGCTCTTTCTCTTTTGAGCTCTTTTCTCATGCAAAACTTCACGAACCAAGGTAGCAATTGAGTATATGCGATGACAACCTTGTGTCACAAGAGATGATATCAAGAGATTCACCACGGTGATATGGTATGTATGATATGGGAAGTATGATCACTAATGTGCACAAGTCACGTTGCCTGCAATACTCAAATGGCTAGTCTCGATAGGTAGGTGACGCAAAAATGGTCTAGGGGTTAACAATGCAATTGCAAGGGAATATACAATGATGTCGTCGAAGTTACCGTCCGTGTCGATGATGAGAGGTGGTGCTCTTGATGTAGACCCATTCCTAATTAGCCGAAACACCTTAGGAAACGGAAAAACCACAACTCAAAATCTCAAGGACAAATGTCAAATGGTGGTAGCGGCAATGCCGTGGTGGTTGCGGAAGTGGAATGATGGGCTATACACGATGTCGGAGTTGAAGTCACGGTCCCTAAGTAGCCGAAACACCTTAGGAGACACAAGCCACAACTCAAACAAGCTTGAACAAAAATTTGGTTAAGTTGGGTTGGCTATGTATGGTGGACTAGGCAATGCGGAAGTGGTGGTGGTGATTGATGAAGAAGCAATGGTCCCTAAGTAGCCTAAACACCTTAGGAGACTCAAATCACTACTCAAGCAACCACAAATGCCATGGGGGACAAAATTTGTTAGGTTGCGGAAGTTGGTGGTGGTTATGTGGATGATATGGTGGAAGCCCTAGGCAAAGATGCCAAAATCCACAAAATATGATGGAGTCAAATGATCATGGTGGTATTTTTGTGTTATGGGGGATGTCAAGAGCTTTAAAACGAGCTCAAGAACGTCGAAATCGGAGTTCGGATGAATTAGTTATGGACAAAACGGTGAAATGAAAAAGTCTGAAATTCCCAGGGGTCGGACATCCGGGGCCGGGGCCGGATTTCCGGGGCCTGATGTCCAGAACCACGCGGGATTTTGCCCTCCAGGAGCCGGATGTCCGGCCGGGGACCCGGATGTCCGGCCCGATGGCCCGGATGTCCGGCCTATGGCCCGGATGTCCGGCCCGACGATTCCAGATCTGAATCGGGACTTCCAAACTCGTTTGTGGGCGGAATTTGATGATTTTGGGGGCAAAATTTGACGGATTTTGTGGAGGAAAGATGGGGAAACTTGGGGAAATGCTAGATCCACTTGAAACCAAGCAAATCCATGGATCAAAATCAACAAAACATCATCTAACCAACAGATCACAAAATTTTTTGGGGCTATTTTTGGTGGGGAATTTTCGAATTTAGGGAAGAACACAACAAAACAAGGCTAGAAAACGGTGGGGAGGCTCCAAATTCGTGAGAAACCGTGGCTCATGATACCATATGATACAGGGTGGAACCCTAATCAGCAGATCTTTCACGAAATGGAGGGGATCCCACGATGAACACGAAGAACACGAGGGAAAACACGAGAGAATCACTCAAACCAACAAGAACAAGTCACACATATGCTAGATCCTCAAAACACAAAGAGATACAAGATCCATGATCAACAAGGGACGATACAAAGGGTAACCGGTTCTTCTCCGTGAGGAGGTCTTGATGATATCCCGTAGGATCTTCCCGCGAGGGGCCTTGAATCCCGTAGGATCTTCTCCGCAGAGGTCTTGAATCCGTGTGGATCTTCTCCGTGGAGGGGCCGCAGTCACTCACAAGGAGATGAACCACTAGATGAGCAAAGCTCTAGGTATCAAATGAGCTATCACTAAGCTAACCCTCAAATGGAGGAGGGGGAGGAGTATATATAGTCTAGGTCCACGAAGGGGTAAGTGGGAGAGGGATACATGGGCCTCAGGCCCGATACACTGTGCGCAGACAGGGGCCGGATGTCCGGGCGGGGGCCGGATGTCCGGGCCTTCCCGAGACGCCGGATGTCCGGGCCGAGGGGCCGGATGTCCGGGCTGGAGGGGTTGAGCCACGGGTGTCTTCTGGACAGTGGTGCCGGATTTCCGGCCAGGGCCCGGATGTCCGGGGCGCCGGATGTCCGGGCCTGGGGGCCGGATCTCCGGGGCCTGTAGGTGCTGGCCCTTCTTCCTTCTCTTCCGTGCGCACTTGGCCTTGGTTCTTGGGTTCTCCATGGTCTCCTTGGGTGTTCCTGAACATGCATAGCACATATATTTGAGGTAGTAGGCATGTCTCACATGTAGAAAGTGGAGGTTCAGAGAGGAGCGAGTGAACCTTGTGTCCAATTGTGTGTAGTTGAGGTCTCGTCGAGTGAACATGGGGATGATCATGGGATACTCCGTATCAGACACCTTAGCCTCTATCAAGTGGTATCAGATTTCCAGGTTGCTCGGTGAGATTTTACAGTTTTTCATAGTTTAGATCGAGTCTGTTCTTCATACCTATAGTCCACGAAAAAGCCAAAAAAAATTAGGGTTAGTTCATCCCATCCGAACGCATCTGAGCCTTTGCATAATCTTTTCTGTATTTGCTTTGTTGAATTTGCGGTTGCATCGTCGTGTCAAGTTGCTGGTCTTAGCGTCTAGTCCTTTAGAGTTTCGAGTTCTGTTCACAGGTTGTCACGTCGCCGTTGCCATATATCACCACCGCATCATCATCATCGTTGCTGCCATATACCACCACCGCACCAACTTCATCACCGCTGCCATATACCACCACCACATATTCACCGCCAATCCGAGTCCATATAGGCCACCACATATCCGCCGCCATCACGCCAATCCGAGTCCACCTGCAACATATATCTGCCACCAGTCCGAGTTCCACCAGATTCATCTCCGCCACCAGTCCGAGTTCCACCAGATTCATCTCCGCCACCAGTCCTATTCCGAGTCCAGTATCTTGTTACTCTGTTTTGGATTTCCAGATCACGCCATACTCCGAGTCGTGACGGAGAAGGACTCCCAAACATCTGTGCTACCCGCAGTAGAAAAATAGTTCCAAACTCAAAAAAAATAAGTCTGGAAAATTCTGGCTAGGCAGATTTTAGACCATTTGTAGACTTTTTCAAAAAAAAATGTTGCGGAGCAAAAAAAAAAAGAGGAAAAAAATGAAAAAAAAAAAGAGAAAAAAATTTAGAGTGTGCTCCTCCCTTGTTTACGTGCTGCGCCGTGATTTTGTTAGTGTTCTAGGCTCGCGTCTCTAGCACGGTCTAGCCTAGGACCAGCACAGTACCGTCGTTGAGCGTTTATTCAACTTTGCGTCTCTGAATTAATTATTGCTGATCCTTTTTCCTACCATCTTATAAGCCTTCCCAGCTCCACATACATCTACGTCGTGCGTTTTGACTCTCCCTGGTAATCGCTTTATCCAACCTTTGAGAGTTTTGATTACCACGGTTGCCGATCACCACCTGCTGCTGGGTAACAACTGGTAAGAATTTGAGATTTGCTTGACGGATTTGTAGGATCATATTCTTGTGTGTTTCTATTGCTGCTAACCATGCCAGGATCACAAGCCGACGAGATTGACTGGGAGAACTTGACGAACAAGGAGCTTCATGATAAGTTTCAGCAAATGATGAGTGTACAGGAGCAAGATGTGCTAAACAGATTTGACGAGGCCATGGAGAAGATAGATGGCATGGAGAAGACGTTTGAAACAAAGCTCGATAACAAGTTTGCTGAATTGCTTTCGCGTTTTCCACCACCACCGGCTGCTGCAGCTGTCGCACCTCTACAACAACAACAACAACAACAACAACAACAACAACAACAACAACAACAACAACAACAACAACAACAACAACAACAACGCCTTCGAAATCAAGTGGGACGAGCACAGCGCGTTCCCCTTGAGCCTGGTCAAACTTCTGGTGCCGATGTTGATGTTTCTGTAGCTCCTGCTGCTACTGCAGAGGTGGAGGACCATTACGAGGATGAGGTTGACCAAAATCAGAACTACGTGCAACCACCACCACCACCACCACCACCACCACCAGGTCGTCCTCATGCATATCATCGCAACTGTAGGGCTGCACCACCACCTGAGGTACATGACCATCTTCCTAAACTGAAATTGAATATTCCACCATTTGAGGGTAGATATGTTCCTGATATATCTTACTTGGGAGTTAGAAACTGAACAACGTTTTACATGTTTACACTATCCCGAGGAGAGACGTGTTCCTGCTGCTATTTGTGCTTTCACTAGTTTTGCATGTGTTTGGTGGTTTGAACATAGTAGATTATATCCTATTCCAGCTACTTGGGCTGCTTTGAAAACTGCTATGCGTACTCGTTGGGTTCCACCATATTATCAACATGAATTACTTCAAAAATTGCAGCGCTTAAGACAAGGAATAAATTATGTAGAAGAATATTATCAGCAATTACAAACTGGCCTGATTAGATGTGGTATTGTTGAGGAGAATGAAGCTATGCTTGCACATTTTATGGGTGGATTAAATAGAGAGATTCAGGCCATTCTAGAGTATAAGGATTATAATAATATCACCCGTTTATTCCATCTTGCTTGTAAAGCTGAACGTGAAGTGCAGGATCGACAGGCATTGGCGCGGACTAACTTTTCTGCAGGTCGACCTTCATCATGGACACCGCGTGCATCCTCTACTTCCACACATTCTACTACACCGACACCTCCATCAGCTGTTACCTCCAGCCGTGATACAAGGAAGCAGGCACAACCACCATTATCTGCCAAGAGCACACCTATTGGGCCTGCACAGAGTTCTTCTTCTTCCATGGCATCAACAGGGCACACTAGTGATATTATTTGTCGTCGTTGTAAGGGAAGAGGACATTTTGCGAGAGAATGCAAATCTCAGCGTGTGATGATTGCTACTGAGGATGGTGGATATGAGTCCGCTAGTGACTATGATGAGGAGACTTTGGCTCTTATTACACGTGAAGAACATGACGGAGACCATTCTGATCATGGGACGCAATACATGGCTCCTGAAGATGCTGACAGGTATGAATGTTTAGTTGCTCAACGTGTTTTGAGTGTGCAGGTTACACAAGCTGAGCAAAATCAGAGGCATAATTTGTTCCATACAAAGGGAGTTGTGAAGGAACGTTCTGTTCGCGTGATCATAGATGGAGGGAGTTGCAACAACTTGGCTAGCATGGAGATGGTGGAGAAGCTATCTCTCACCAGAAGACCACATCCACATCCTTACTACATCCAATGGTTCAACAACAGCGGCAAGGTTAAGGTAACACGTATTGTTCGTGTGCATTCTAGTATCTCTACATATGCTGATTATGTTGATTGTGATGTGGTACCTATGCAAGCATGTTCCTTATTACTTGGTAGACCATGGCAATTTGATAAAAATTCTATACACCATGGTAGAAACAATCAGTATACTCTTGTTCATAAGGATAAAAATAGTACTTTACTTCCTATGACTCCTGATTCCATTTTGAAAGATGATATTAATAGAGCTAATAAAGCAAAACATGATAAAAATAAGAGTGAAAATCAGATTGTGGCAAAAGAATTTGAGCAACAAATGAAACCTAATAATAAACCATCTACTGTTGCTTCTGAAATTAAATTGAAAAGTGCATGTTTACTTGCCACCAAATCTGATATTTATGAGCTAGATTTTAGCAAATATGTTTGCTATGCTTTTGTGTGAAAAGAGGCATTATTTTCATTCGAGGACGTGCCTTCCTCTTTGCCTCCTGTTGTCACTAACATTTTGCAGGAGTTCGCCGATGTTTTTCCACAAGACGTGCCACCAGGATTACCACCTATTCGAGGGACTGAGCATCAGATTGACTTAATTCCCGGTGCATCGCGACCCAACCGCGCACCATACCGTACCAATCAAGAAGAGACGAAGGAGATTATGCGTCAAGTACAGGAGCTACTCGACAAAGGTTATATACGCGAATCCCTTAGTCCTTGTGTTGTTCCTATTATTCTACTGCCGAAAAAGGATGGTACATCGCGTATGTGTGTTGATTGTAGAGGCATTAATAATATTACTATTCGTTATCGTCATCCTATTCCTAGGCTAGATGATATGCTTGATGAATTGAGTGGCTCTACAATATTCTCCAAAGTTGATTTGCGTAGTGGATACCATCAAATTCGTATGAAATTGGGAGATGAATGGAAAAACATGTAAAACTAAGTTTGGAATGTATGAGTGGTTAGTCATGCCTTTTGGGTTAAATAATGCACCTAGTACTTTCATGAGATTAATGAATGAAGTTTTACGTGCTTTCATTGGACGATTTGTGGTAGTATACTTTGATGATATATTGATATTTAGCAGATCTTTGGAGGAACATTTGGAACATTTACTTGCTGTTTTTATTGCTCTACGTGATGCACGTTTGTTTGGTAACCTTGGAAAGTGCACCTTTTGCACCAACCGAGTCTGTTTTCTTGGTTATGTTGTTACTCCACAGGGAATTGAGGTTGATAAAGCCAAGATTGAAGCTATTGAGAGTTGGCCGCGGCCCAAAACGGTCACACACATGAGGAGTTTCCTTGGCCTCGCTGGATTCTATCGGCGTTTTGTGAGAGATTTCAGCACCATTGCTGCACCTCTCAATGAGCTTACAAAGAAGGATGTGCCTATTGTTTGGGGTACTGCACAGGAAGAAACATTCACGGTATTGAAAGATAAGTTGACACATGCTCCTTTACTCCAACTTCCTGATTTTAATAAGACTTTTGAGCTTGAATGTGATGCTAGAGGAATTGTGTTAGGAGGTGTGTTATTACAAGATGATAAACCTATTGCATACTTTTCTGAAAAATTGAGTGGGCCTAGTCTGAATTATTCTACTTATGATAAGGAATTATATGCTCTTGTTCGGGCTTTGGAAACATGGCAACATTATTTATGGCCCAAAGAATTTGTTATACATTCTGATCATGAATCTTTGAAGCACATTAAAAGTCAAGCAAAACTGAACCGTAGACATGCTAAATGGGTTGAATTCATAGAGACTTTCCCTTATGTTATTAAACACAAGAAGGGAAAAGAAAATTTTATTGCTGATGCATTGTCTCGTCGTTATACTATGCTTTCACAACTTGACTTTAAAATATTTGGTTTGGAGACCATCAAAGATCAATATGTGCATGATGCTGAATTTAAAGATGTATTGCAGAATTGTAAAGAAGGGAGAACATGGAACAAGTTTGTCATTAATGATGGATTTGTGTTTCGTGCTAACAAGCTATGCATTCCAGCTAGCTCTGTTCGTCTTTTGTTGTTGCAGGAGGCGCACGGAGGAGTATTAATGGGACACTTTGGCGTGAAGAAGATGGAGGACGTACTTGCTACACATTTCTTTTGGCCAAAGATGCGACGGGATGTTGAGCGTTTTGTTGCTCGCTGCACTACATGTCAAAAAGCTAAGTCACGACTCATTCCTCATGGTTTATATATGCCTTTGCCTGTTCCTAGTGTTCCTTGGGAAGATATATCTATGGACTTTGTTTTGGGTTTACCTCGAACAAAGAAGGGGAGGGATAGCATATTTGTTGTCGTGGATAGGTTCTCGAAGATGGCACACTTTATACCATGTCATAAAAGCGATGATGCTGCTAATGTTGCTGACTTGTTCTTTCGTGAAATTATTCGCTTGCATGGTGTGCCAAATACTATTGTTTCAGATCGTGATACTAAATTTCTTAGCCACTTTTGGAGATGTTTATGGGCTAAGTTGGGGACTAAACTGCTTTTTAGTACTACTTGTCACCCCCAAACTGATGGTCAAACTGAAGTAGTCAACAGAACTTTGTCTACTATGCTTAGGGTTGATTTGAAGAATAATTAGAAAATGTGGGAAGAATGCTTGCCTCATATTGAATTTGCTTATAATCGTTCGTTGCATTCTACTACTAAGTTGTGCCCTTTTGAAATTGTCTATGGTTTCCTACCTCGTGCACCTATTGATTTGTTGCATCTTCCATCTTCGGAGAAGGTTAATTTTGATGCTAAACAACGTGCTGAATTGATCTTAAAAATGCATGAGTTAACTAAGGAAAATATTGAGCGCATGAATGCTAAATATTAACTTGTTGGAGATAAGGGTAGAAAACGTGTTGTCTTTGCACCTGGAGATCTTGTTTGGTTACATTTGCGTAAGGATAGGTTTCCTAATCTGCGCAAGTCAAAGCTAATGCCACGTGCTGATGGTCCTTTCAAGGTGTTAGAGAAAATAAATGATAGTGCATATAAACTTGAGTTGCCTGCAGATTTTGGGGTTAGCCCCACATTTAACATTGCAGATTTGAAGCCTTACTTGGGTGAGGAAGATGAGCTTCCATCGAGGACGACTTCAATTCAAGAATAGGAGGATGATGAGGACATCACTAACAAGGTTAGACCCACAGCTCCAACAGACACATATACAGGACCAATTACTAGAGCTCGCGCACGCCAATTAAATTACCAGGTACTTTCGTTTCTTGGTAATGAATCTAATGTTCATGAGAATATGATGCTGCCTAAATTGGATACATTTGTCTTGCTTAGAAATGAAGGGCCTAGCTTGGACAAGAAGGATGAACATTGGATCAAGATCAAGCATGGAGATGATGGCATGCGCAAGGGGAACAAGAATGGAGTTACAAGTGATGATTTCAGGACTTTTGATACGGTGTATCCTAGGGTCATCCCCATGGACCCTTCATCGCCTCAGCATATGCCCAAAGGACCAATGAATAGAGCTCTCGAGACCGAGGTGACGTCATTCCTTGCTCTAAAACCTTCCGATATGCATGAGACATGGCTGCTACCCTCATCTAGAACCCTATGCATACTCAGGTACTTGGGTGAAGGCCATGGGACAGCTCCGCACAATGGTCAAGACGGCGAGCCCGACGAGTGCACGAGACAAGAAGAAGGATGGCTGAAGATGCTACATGCACCGGACGTCCGGCCTGCACCGGACGACCGGAAGACAACGGACGTCCGGCCTCCCCCAGACGACCGGACGACCGGAAGCCACCGGACGTCTGTGACAACGACTACAGAAGCTAAATAGCGGAAATCCGAGGATTACCGGACGTCCGGTCCCTCCGGAACCACCGGACGTCCGGTAACCCACGGACGTCCGCTACGACGGCGACCGCCCATGTAATATAAATACTGTTGACTCCCCTCCGTTAGACGCAGCTGTGGTTTAGCTCATTTCTCAGACTTGTGTGGATTTCTCCCACGAGACGGTGCGCCTCTACGGAGAAGATCCACCTCTGGATTCAAGACCCCTAACGGGAAGATCCCACGGGATTCCAAGACCTCCTCACGGAGAAGACTATCTTTGTATCACCGGTGTTGACTTTGGATCATGTATCTCGACCTTGTATCGCGAATCTAGCGCTTGTGTGATTATCTTCGTGTTGATTGAGTGTTTTCCTCTTGTGTTTTCCGCCATCTTTCTCTTGTGATCCCCGTGTTCATCGTGTGCCAACCTCCAAACGTGAAAGATCCGCTGATTAGGGTTCCACCCTATATCATATGGTATCAAGAGCAAAGGTTTCTCACGATTTTGGAGCCCCACACTTTGTTTTCTAGCTTGTTTTTGTCGTGTTCTTCCCTATTTCGAAAATTCCCCACAAAAAGAGCCCCAAATTTTTTTTGTGATCTGTTGATTTGACAAGATTTTGTTGACTTTGTTCCATGGATTTGCTGTGCCACGTGTCGATCTAGCATTTCCCCACCTTTTCCACCTTTTCCCACCGCAAATCCGACCACGTTTCGCCAATTTTCCCCACGGATCTCACCAACCGCATCACAGACCTATCGGACGACCGACGTTTACCGGACGTCCGACACCTTTCGAGACACCGGACGTCCGCTAAACACCGGACGACCGGCACCCCGACCACAGAAAGATTTACCGGATTTCCGGTCCCCACCGGACGTCCGACCCCTTCCGACCGACCGGACGACCGGTACCTTCCGGACGTCCGACATTTCCTGACACTGCTGAACTTGTTCAGTTACGTACCACACTTCCGCTACCACCCACCTTCCGCAACGGCCATCTACCTTCCGCAACCACCATCGTTTTCCCGCTCTGAGTTTGAAAAGTGTGTCTCCCTTTGCCTTGGATAATTGAGTTGTGGTTTCACCGTTTCCTTGGATGTTTAGGCTACCTTGGAACGGCAAGACTTCGACAACACCACCGCTCAACTTTGGCAAGGACGGTAACATCGACGACACTTCGCTCATCCTACCTTGCAATTGCATTGTCACCCTATGAACCATCTTTGCGTAGCTTTCCCATTGAGACTAGCCATTTGAGTATTGCCGGGCCACGACACTTGTGCACATTAGTGATACTCATAGATATTGCATACTACATCATTGTGAGTAACATCACATCATCTTGGTATCTTGCATATCCCCGTGTGCCACAAGAGTGCTCCGCATACACAATAGCTACCTCGATCCGAGAAGCATACATATGTGCCCAAAGAAAGAGCTCAAAAGCTTTTAAGCAAAAGAGCCACCAAAGCAAAGAAACAATAGCATCATACGCCTTGCATCCAAAGAGATCATACATAGCAACATCATCTTGTGCTAAAGCATCGGCACATCATACACTCATAGCATACTTGTGATAGTTAGTCGTTACGTTTTGCCTCTTATAGGTCGTGCACAAGTGCGTATCCGCCTATTAAGCAATCGGCTAGCGTCTCTCTAGTGTTGTGCAACACGAGCATTTTCCGTGGTTTACCACATTTTCGCTCATCCTTGGTTGCACGACCACATTTGTCTATCCGTGCGTGTGTTCCGTGTGCTACTCTTTGCTAGTGATCTACTTGTTGCATGAGCAAATTTGTGAACCATTTTCAACATCTTTGAGTCATTTTGACGATTGCATTGAATTTGTGCCACATCCTAACCAAGCTCCTCTCAAAGCTTTACTTGTGTAGGTGTGAGAATCGACACGAAGTGATACCAATAGTGCTATTTCCGGGTTACATTGTTGAGTGATCATTGATCCATTTTCAACCTCGGTTAAGGTACATTGATATTGTCTTCTCCTTTTCTCCCACTCACATACTTGCTTGTGATGATGGATAGGCCAAGTTCATCTACCAACCAGATCTTCGATGATCCTCAAGAAGCGAGCAACTACGTCACCAAACTACATCTATTCGGTGTCCAACGAGCTCTACATCAAGAGAGTGAAGCTATGCGAGAGTACATTGGTCAAGTCGCCGAAGACGCGCGCCAATTCCAACAAAGTACCAAGGAGAAAATCGACCTCATCAACACCAACATGTCTACTCAATACAATGAGCTCCGGACATTGATCATCAACCGACGTTCTTCCTCAACATCATCTCAAAGACGGAGCCGCTCAAGTCGACATACCGACTCAACGCAAGACTCAAGTACACCTACGTCAAACACTCTTCGTCAAGCCGCACGTCAAGCTCGACATGAACGTCGGCATCCTCTACATGACAAGAGTTCTCAAGAGCCATCCGACGAGCAAGAAGGTCGACGTCGTCAAAACCAAGCTACACTTGAGCAAGCACAAGAACGGCAACGACTACGCCAACAACAACAAGAGCGAGCTCGTCAATATCAAGAAGAACAAGATGCCGAGGCTAACCGCCAAGCACAACAACGTCGAGAAGCTCAAGCTATGGAGGTGCAACGTGCTCTCCAAGATGCACATCGCAATGTGGCAGCCCGCACTCGACACAATCGTCAAGAAGAAGATTTCCTTCGCGATGAGATACAAGAAAGGCGCCATCAAGCAAGAATGCAAGAAGAAGCTCCTCCTCAAGCGCGACATGAGCAACAATACCAACAAGAACATCAACTCCAACAAGAACGTCTACATCCTCAAGAGCAACATGATATGGCCAACCGCCAAAATCGAGATCGCCCTCCCAATAGGCAAGGAAACAATGACGAGCATCGCTATGGCAAGCTCAAGTTCACCATGCCAAAGTTTTCCGGAAGCATTGATCCCGAAGACTACCTCTCATGGGCATTGAAAGTTGACAAGATCTTTCGCCTTCACAACTTCGATGAAGAGCAGAAGATCGCAATGGCATCACTTGAGTTCCAAGACTATGTTCTCATTTGGTGGGAGCAAATCATGGAGAGAAGAGAAGCAAAAGGCGAACCTCCTATCACCACTTGGGCTCAAATGAAGGAAGTGATGATAGCACGCTTCGTGCCTACACACTACAACCGAGACTTGTTCAAGAAGCTACAACTCCTCAAGCAAGGTACCAAGTCCGTTGAAGAGTACTACAAAGAGATGGAGATTGCTATGATAAGAGCAAACATCAAGGAAGATGAAGAGCAAACTATGGCGAGATTCTTGAATGGACTCAATTATCCCATCAAGAAGATTGCGGACTTCCAACCATACAACAATCTCCTTGAGCTAGTGCATCAAGCAACCAAAGCGGAGCGACAAGTTCAAGAGGACTACAAGTACTCCAAGTTCAACTCCAAGAACTTCGGCTCCTACGACCAAGCTTCAATGACTTCGGCTACGCCTCCTACCTCTACCAAGCCAAGCTACAAGAATGAGACTACATCGAGTCATCCACATTCTACCAACAACTTCAAGCCAAGAGCTACATCATCTACAACTCCAAACGAAGAGAACCCCAAGACAAGCTCCATCAAATGTTTCACATGTGGTGGCCGTGGTCACAAGTCATTCGAGTGCACCAACAAGAGAACAATGATCTTCCACGACGACGGCACATATGACTCGATGAGCGACGACGAAGTGGACGCCATCAAGCACTTGGCCATCCACCGGCGTATCAATGAAGAAGAAGATCGTCAAGTGTTTTGCGACAATGACTCAAGCCCCAACCTTGTTGTCTCCAAAGTCTTGACACTACAACATCAACAAGATGACGACCAACGATGCCATATTTTCCATACGAAGGCCGCCATCAATGGACGCTCCGTCAAGGTTATCATCGATGGAGGAAGTTGCCACAACTTGGCAAGTGAAGAGCTATGCGGCAAGCTTCATTTGGTCAAGACGAAGCATCCGCACCCCTACAAGGTTCAATGGCTCAACGACGTCGGAATTCTTCGAGTCGAGCACACCGTGCAAGTCTCTTTCAAGATTGGCGCCTACGAGGACACTCTTGAGTGTGATGTGATACCCATGTCCGTGTGCCACCTTCTTCTTGGACGTCCATGGCAATATGATCGTGGAGTCACACACAATGGACGGACAAATCACTATCACTTCAAGATGAAGGGCAAGGAATTCGTGCTACGACCAATGACTCCAAGTCAAGTAGCCGCCGACAAGCTTTTACCTACCACCCATCGTGGAGAGAATGGTGAGAGAGCGAGCCACCAAAAAGAGAGCGAGAGCCACAAGCCAAATATGAGCGACTCCACGATGAGCCACACGAAGAAACTCGTGCCCTTTGCCACCAAAAGTGAGATGAGAGAAGTGTGTGAGAACCCATCGAACGTCGTTCACCTTGTGCTCTTATGCATAGGGGAAGACAACTCTACTAACACTTCACAACCTCCACCTTTTGTGTTGTCCTCATTATTGCAGGAATTCTAGGACGTCTTTACCGATGAGCTACCACCGGTTCTACCTCCACTTCACGGGATAGAACACCGCATCAAACTCGTACCCGGTGCACCATTTCCCAACAAGGCTCTCTACCATGTCAACCACGAGATACAACGGCAAGTGCCCAAACTCATCGACAAAAGTCATGTACGTCACAGCTTTAGCACTTGTGCCGCTCTGGTTATTCTATTGCCTACGAAAAATGGAAGTTTTCACGCAAATGCATGCTTGTTACGAAAATGCTTACCTGTTACACAATTTGAGTTGCATGTGATAGGCTTTGAGCACCTAAAAGATTTATATGAGCATGATACTCTCTTTGCAAATCCCTATGCTACGTGCTTGACTCACACTTCTTGGGCACATTACTACATCAAGGATGGATATCTTATGAGAGCTAACAAACTTTGCATTCCCGAGTCTTCGCTTCGATTGTTCCTTTTGCAGGAATCTCATGGAGAAGGACTCATGGGACACTTTGGAAGCGACACGGTGCTTCGTGACGTCTCACGCCTCATCAACCGATGTTCGACATGCCGCAAAGCTAAGTCCAAAGCTCAATCTCATGGTCTTGACATGCCTCTTCCTACTCCATATCATCCAAGGGAAGACATAAGCATGAATCTCATACTTGGCTTGTCTACGACTAAAAATGGATATGATTCCGTGTTTGTCATAGTCGACACATTCTCTAAAATGGCTCATTTCATTCCCGATAAGAAGATCGACGATGCTTCACATGTTGCCACTTTATTTTGTAGTGAAATACTCAAGAAGGTGCACGACCAAACACGGGCAACAATCGAGAGACAAGTACATCGCCTCACCACCAAGATCAACGTCAACAAGGCAACAATGGCGTTTCACCCGGAAGATCTCAGTTGGCTACATCTTCACAAGGACCACTTCGCACAAGAGCGCAAGTCCAAGCCTCTACCTCGCGCCGACGGACCATTCAAGGTGCTCCATGGTGATGAAGATTTCGATCCGAGGTCGGATCTTTCCCAAGGGAGGGGAGATGATACGGTGTATCCTAGGGTCATCCCCATGGACCCTTCATCGCCTCATCATATGCCCAAAGGACCAATGAATAGAGCTCTCGAGACCGAGGTGACGTCATTCCTTGCTCTAAAACCTTCCGATATGCATGAGACATGGCTGCTACCCTCATCTGGAACCCTATGCATACTCAGGTACTTGGGTGAAGGCCACGGGACAGCTCCGCACAATGGTCAAGACGGCGAGCCCGACGAGTGCACGAGACAAGAAGAAGGATGGCTGAAGATGCTACAGGCACCGGACGTCCGGCCTGCACCGGACGACCGGAAGACACCGGACGTCCGGCCTCCCCCAGACGACCGGACGACCGGAAGCCACCGGACGTCCGTGACAACGACTACAGAAGCTAAATAGCGGAAATCCGAGGATTACCGGACGTCCGGTCCCTCCGGAACCACCGGACGTCCGGTAACCCACGGACGTCCGCTACGACGGCGACCGCCCATGTAATATAAATACTGTTGACTCCCCTCCGTTAGACGCAGCTGTGGTTTAGCTCATTTCTCAGACTTGTGTGGATTTCTCCCACGAGACGGTGCGCCTCTACGGAGAAGATCCACCTCTGGATTCAAGACCCCTAACGGGAAGATCCCACGGGATTCCAAGACCTCCTCACGGAGAAGACTATCTTTGTATCACCGGTGTTGACTTTGGATCATGTATCTCGACCTTGTATCGCGAATCTAGCGCTTGTGTGATTATCTTCGTGTTGATTGAGTGTTTTCCTCTTGTGTTTTCCGCCATCTTTCTCTTGTGATCCCCGTGTTCATCGTGTGCCAACCTCCAAACGTGAAAGATCCGCTGATTAGGGTTCTGATACAGGGTGGAACCCTAATCAGCAGATCTTTCACGTTTGGAGAGCATCCCACGACGAACACGAAGAACACGAGAGGGGAACACGAGGGGAAACACGAGATAAACACTCAAACCAACAAGAACAAGTCACACATATGCTAGATCCTCGAAACAGAAAGAGATACAAGATCCATGATCAACAAGGGACGATACAAAGGGTAACCGGTTCTTCTCCGTGAGGAGGTCTTGGGGTATCCCGCGGGATCTTCTCCGTGAAGGAGGTCTTGAATCCGTGTGGATCTTCTCCGTGGAGGGGCCGCAGTCACTCACAAGGAGATGAACCACTAGATGAGCAAAGCTCTAGGTATCAAATGAGCTATCACTAAGCTAACCCTCATTAGGAGGAGGTGGAGGAGTATATATAGTCTAGGGCCACGAAGGGGTAAGTGGGAGAGGGATACATGGGCCTCTGGCCCGATAACTGTGCGCAGACAGCAGGTAGCGGACGTCCGGTGGCTCGCGAGGGTCCGGACGTGCGGAAGTCTTAGGACTTCCGCTATTTTCCTTCTGTCGTCGAAGTCACGGACGTCCGGTGGCCTCCGGTCATCCGGTCGCCTGGGAGACGCCGGTCGTCCGGTAGATGCCGGACGTCCGGAGCCTGAAGCTTTTCCAGCAGCTTCTCTTGTTCCTTGTACTTGGTGTCCTCGCCGTCTTGTCCAACGCTCCTAGTTGTTCCATGGCCTCCCTCTTGGTTCCTGGTCATGCATAGCACATATATTTGAGGTAGTAGCCATGTCTCACATGTAGAAAGTGGGGGTTCAGAGAGGAGCGAGTGAACCTTGTGTCCAATTGTGTGTGGTTGAGGTCTCGTCGAGTGAACATGGGGATGATCATGGGATACACCGTATCATCTCCCCTCCCTTGGGAAAGATCCGACCTCGGATCAAAAACCTCATCACCATGGAAACGGTTGTCGTGGACGGACTTGTAGTTGGACCAAGATGAAGACTTGGCGTAATCCAAGTAGTCCAAGGTGTCGTCGGAGTGGTATACATGCAAGAAGGGCAAACACAAACGACACTCGGAAATACAATGGTTAGCGCACAAGTGTCTATCATGTAAGAATGGGTCCGTGTGACAAATTTGGGCATGGCAAGGAACATATATGTCATCAACCCAAGAAAGCAAGTAAGAGAGGAACATGGGTGATGCAACATAGCTAGAAATCATAGCAATCAAGTCAAACAAGCTAGTAGTGCGAAGATGCAACGTACTAGAGGTAATCATGGCAAGCATGTCATGTGTGCAAATTGTAGGCATGAATAATGCACATGATATGAGCAAAATAGCATTAATGTGTTGATGAGAGGCCATATGGAAATAGCAATGGGATATCATGACTTTCTCAACACAAGAATCAACAATAGCATGGGGCACAAAGAGATCATGGTAGTAGCTACAAGTATCTCCACCAAGCATGCAAATACACATATAAGTAGCATAATGGTGAATCATGTGTAAAGGCAAGCAAGTGATGAGGACATCACTAACAAGGTTACACCCTCAGCTCCAACTGACACATATACAGGACCAATTACTAGAGCTCGCGCACGCCAATTAAATTACCAGGTACTTTCATTTCTTGGTAATGAATCTAATGTTCATGAGAATATGATGCTGCCTAAATTGGATACATTTGTCTTGCTTACAAATGAAGGGCCTAGCTTGGACAAGAAGGATGAACATTGGAGCAAGATCAAGCATGGAGATGATGGCATGCGCAAGGGGGACAAGAATGGAGTTACAATGGATGATTTCAGGACTTTGAAGCCACCATAATGAGTGCGAGAAGCCTTGGACGAAATATACAAGATGCCACTTCATAAATTTCGTCCAGAGGCTATTTTAGGTGCTGCGTCACCTTATTATTGGGCCAGGCCCATGTAATTTCGGAATACTTGAGTATAGGCTGTTTTTAGAGTCCGTATGTGTGGGGAAACAAGAGTTAGGGTTGGTTTCGGACCCCTCCACCAAGGGCCACGAAATTCCCCCCTCTTTCCCTCATATATACAGCCCTTAGGGCGTCGTTTAGACTTTGGGTTTTGTTTAGATTAAAAGTTCGCCATAGCTGCAACTTCGCGTACTTCGTTTGTGTTCAACGACCAGACCAAGGCGTCACAGAACCCCACCTTGATCAATAAAGCTTTCCTCTTATATTCGCAATATCCAGATTGCAATCTTAGTTTCTTGCTTGTTCTTCGTTTGCCTGCAGGAAACAGACCTTCGTGGTCAGGTTGATCGTGCTCCGGCGTGGTCAACAACCTCTCGGAGTTGGTTTAGCGATTGCTAAGGCGCGACGTCCTCGCACGTTCGTAGTCGGATCGTCAAAGTCGATGATACAGGGTGGAACCCTAATCAGCGGATCTTTCACGAAATGGAGGGGATCCCACGATGAACACGAAGAACACAAAGGGAAACGGGGGAAAACACGAGAGGAAACACACAAGAACAAGTCCAATCACACATCCACTAGACAATCAAACACACAAGATCACACGGTACATGAACAACAAAGGGAAAGATACAAGGTAAAGTTCATCTCCAAGAGGAGGTCTTGAATCCGTGAAGGATCTTCCCGCTAGGGGTCTTGAATCCAAGGTGGATCTTCTCCGTAGAGGGGCCGCGGTCTCTCTCGTGGAGTAGATCCGGGATGGATGAGCAAAGCTCTATCTCTCATATGAGCTAAACCATTGCTAACCCTAAAATGGTGGAGGTGGAGGAGTATATATAGTCTAGGGTCATGAAGGGGTAAGTGAGGGGCGAAACGGGTACATGGGCATCGGTCCGGATACATGCACGCAGGCAAGGCCGGATGTCCGGGCTGGCAGCCGGATGTCCGGGGCTTCGGGGCGAGCCGGATGTCCGGGGTTACGGCCGGATGTCCGGGCTGGCTCGGTCCAGCTTCTGTGAAGGAGGGCCCGGATTTCCGGGAGGAGTGCCGGATGTCCGGCTGTTGCGGAAGCGCCGGATGTCCGGCCTTTGGCCCGGATGTCCGGCCGCTGTAGTATCAGCAGCTCCGTCTTCTTCCGTCTTCTCTTCCAAGCTTCCCTCGCAGATGGTGTAGGTGATCCTTGGCGCTTGCACTCCTCCTCGCCATCCGTGAAGCTCCGACAATACCTATGCATGCACACGAGAGGAGTGTCAAGTAGTATACCATCCTCGAAGGGGTCAAGTGAACACGTGTAAAGGAGATGATTCACCTTTATGTATGAGAAATAGAGGTCACACGTGTCACTTCCCAAGCAGACTCTTGACATGGTGATGTCCATAGGATACACCGTATCATTCTCCATGCCATCTATCTTCTCCATGGCCTCGTCAAATCTGTTTAGCACATCTTGCACCTGTTCACTCATCATTTGCTGAAACTTATCATGAAGCTCCTTGTTCGTCAAGTTCTCCCAGTCAGTCTCGTCGACTTGTGATCCTGGCATGGTTAGTAGCAATAGAAACACACAAGAATATGATCCTACAGACTACTAAGAAGTGGTGGGGGTGGCGGGTGTCACAAATCCGACAAGCAAATCTCAAATTCTTACCAGTTCTTACCCAGCAGCAGGCGGTGATCGGCAACCGATGTAGTCAAAACTCTCAAAGCTTGGATAGAGCGATTACCAGGGAGAGTCAAACGCACGATGTAGATGTATGTGGAGCTGGGAAGGCTTATAATATGGTAGCAAAAAGGGTCAGCAATAATCAATTCAGAGATGCAAAGGTGAATAAACGCTCAACGACGGTACTGTGCTGGTCCTAGGCTAGACCGTACTAGAGACGCGAGCCTAGAACACTAACGAAATCACGGCGCTGCACGTAATCAAGGGGAAAGCACACTCTGAATTTTTTTTTTCGCCTCTTTTTTTTCGCTGCTTTTTTTTTTGCCGAAAATCACTATAATGGCGAGTGTCTCAAAACACTTCCCAAGTCAAACTAAGATGATAGGCACGAAATTTTTTTGACGATTTTTTTTTCGGAATCAGGGCAGCGACGACGAAAAAGTGCGGGAAAAAATCAGTATGGTGGCACATGTCTCAAAAGACTCAGAAAAGCCCAAAAGTAGGATAGGGAAAAAATATTTTCACCTGTCGAAATTTTGGCCTAAAAACTGCCCGGGGGTCTCCAGACTCTTTTTTTTTTCCGAGACCTACGCAGGCAAGGAAACACAAATCCGAAACCTAGATGGATTTCGAGAACAAACCTAATGTGAAAAGAACTCGGATTGGTGGTGGATATATGGTGGTAGGATATGGCAGCGGTGGTAGGTTATGTCAGCGGTGGTGGTATATGGATTCGGATTGGTGGTGGTATATGGATACGGATCGGTGGTGGTATGTGGCAGTAGTGATGAAGATGTTGCGGCGGCGGCGTGACAACTTATGACCAGAACTCGAAACTCTAAAAGACTAGAAGCTAAGACCAGCAACTGGACACGACGATGCAACCGCAAATTCAACAAAGCAAATACAGAAAAGATTATGCAAAGGCTCAGATTGGTTCGGATGGGATGAACTAACCCTAATTTTTTTTTGGCTTTTTCGTGGACTATAGGTATGAAGAACAGACTCGATCTAAACTATGAAAAACTATAAAATCTCACCGAGCAACCTGGAAATCTGATACCACTTGATAGAGGCAAAGGTGTCCCGTCTTTCGATGAGATGGTGGTTATCGTTTTGGAGGAAGTCGACTTTGACGATCCGACTACGAACGTGCGAGGACGTCGCGCCTTAGCAATCGCTAAACCAACTCCGAGAGGTTGTTGACCACGCCGGAGCACGATCAACCTGACCACGAAGGTCTGTTTCCTGCAGGCAAACGAAGAACAAGCAAGAAACTAAGATTGCAATCTGGGTATTGCGAATATAAGAGGAAAGCTTTATTGATCAAGGTGGGGTTCTGTGACGCCTTGGTCTGGTCGTTGAACACAAACGAAGTACGCGAAGTTGCAGCTATGGCGAACTTTTAATCTAAACAAAACCCAAAGTCTAAACGACGCCCTAAGGGCTGTATATATGAGGGAAAGAGGGGGGAATTTCGTGGCCCTTGGTGGAGGGGTCCGAAACCAACCCTAACTCTTGTTTCCCCACACATACGGACTCTAAAAACAGCCTATACTCAAGTATTTCGAAATTACATGGGCCTGGCCCAATAATAAGGTGACGCAGCACCTAAAATAGCCTCTGGACGAAATTTATGAAGTGGCATCTTGTATATTTCGTCCAAGGCTTCTCGCACTCATTATGGTGGCTTCAAAGTCCTGAAATCATCCATTGTAACTCCATTCCTGTCCCCCTTGCGCATGCCATCATCTCCATGCTTGATCTTGCTCCAATGTTCATCCTTCTTGTCCAAGCTAGGCCCTTCATTTGTAAGCAAGACAAATGTATCCAATTTAGGCAGCATCATACTCTCATGAACATTAGATTCATTACCAAGAAACGAAAGTACCTGGTAATTTAATTGGCGTGCGCGAGCTCTAGTAATTGGTCCTGTATATGTGTCAGTTGGAGCTGTGGGTGTAACCTTGTTAGTGATGTCCTCATCAATGAAAATATGAGACAAGTATGTAAGATATGCACGGGAGGGACTTATGGCACTAAGATGATATGATCACTACGGTGCACAAGAGCGTGGCCCGGCAATTCTCAACTCGCTAGTCTCGATAGGTAAGCAACGCAAAAGGCTCGGGCTATCAATGCAAAAGCAAAAGTTAAGTGTCGTCGAGGTTACCGTCCTTGCTTACGGTTAGCGGTGAAGATGATTCCGAGGCGATGATGTCGAAGTCAAACGCTCCTAAGTAGCCGAAACACCTTAGGAAACGCCAAATCACAACTCGAAATAGGTCAAAAACGGAAGGGGAGAAATTTTTGGGTGGTGGGCGGTAGTACCGCGTGATGAAGCGGAAGTAAAATTTTAGTGCCGCTTGACGAAGCGGTAGTACCGCTTGGCAAAGCGGAAGTAAAAATTTAGTGCCGCTGGACGAAGCGGTAGTACCGCTTGGTAATGCGGTACTAAAATTTTAGTACCGTGGGTAATGCGGTAGTACCACTGGTGGTGGCGGTAGTACCACTTGTGTCGGGAAAAACTGTGGTTCAAAAATCGGGGTGAATTTTGGGCTGAAAAGGATGATATCGGGGGTAGAAATGGATGTGTTTCGTGGGGGATGGGTGGGGAAAGTGGTGGAGGGGCTAGATCCACGTGCCAAATGTCAAATTCTTGAACCTAAACAACGAAATCGCACAAGATCCAACAAATTGCAAGAAAAATTTTGGGGCTATTTTTGTGGGGATTTTTGAAATTGGGTAAAAACACAACAAAAACAAGCTAGAAAGTGGGGGGAATGGGACTCCAAGATGTGAATCAACCTTGCTCTTGATACCAAGATGTTGTAGGGTGAAACCCTAGGGGGGATCTTTTCACACTTGGAGGGGAAAAGAGGAAGAACACACAAGAACACGAGACACAATTCACTCAAAACAAACCCAATATCACATCTTGGTATAGGGTGGAACCCTAATCAGCGGATCTTTCACGTTTTGGAGGGTGGCACACGATGAACACGGGGATCACAAGAGAAAGACGGGGAAAACACAAGAGGAAAACTGATAGAGGCAAAGGTGTCCCGTCTTTCGATGAGATGGTGGCTATCGTTTTGGAGGAAGTCGACTTTGACGATCCGACTACGAACGTGCGAGGACGTCGCGCCTTAGCAATCGCTAAACCAACTCCGAGAGGTTGTTGACCACGCCGAAGCACGATCAACCTGACCACGAAGGTCTGTTTCCTGCAGGCAAACGAAGAACAAGCAAGAAACTAAGATTGCAATCTGGATATTGCGAATATAAGAGGAAAGCTTTATTGATCAAGGTGGGGTTCTATGACGCATTGGTCTGGTCGTTGAACACAAACGAAGTACGCGAAGTTGCAGCTATGGCGAACTTTTAATCTAAACAAAACCCAAAGTCTAAATGACGCCCTAAGGGCTGTATATATGAGGGAAAGAGGGGGGAATTTCGTGGCCCTTGGTGGAGGGGTCCGAAACCAACCCTAACTCTTGTTTCCCCACACATACGGACTCTAAAAACAGCCTATACTCAATTATTTCGAAATTACATGGTCCTGGCCCAATAATAAGGTGACGCGGCACCTATAATAGCCTCTGGACGAAATTTATGAAGTGGCATCTTGTATATTTCGTCCAAGGTTTCTCACACTCATTATGGTCGCTTCAAAGTCCTGAAATCATCAATTGAAACTCCATTCTTGTTCCCCTTGCGCATGCCATCATCTCCATGCTTGATCTTGCTCCAATGTTCATCCTTCTTGTCCAAGCTAGGCCCTTCATTTGTAAGCAAGACAAATGTATCCAATTTAGGCAGCATCATATTCTCATGAACATTAGATTCATTACCAAGAAACGAAAGTACCTGGTAATTTAATTGGCGTGCGCGAGCTCTAGTAATTGGTCATGTATATGTGTCAGTTGGAGCTGTGGGTGTAACCTTGTTATTGATGTCCTCATCATCCTCCCCTTCTTGAATTGAAGTCGTCCTCGACGGAAGCTCATCTTCCTCACCCAAGTAAGGCTTCAAATCTGCAATGTTAAATGTGGGACTAACCCCAAAATCTGCAGGCAGCTCAAGTTTATATGCATTATCATTTATTTTCTCTAACACCTTGAAAGGACCATCAGCACGTGGCATTAGCTTTGACTTGCGCAAATTAGGAAACCTATCCTTACGCAAATGTAACCAAACAAGATCTCCAGGTGCAAAGACAACACGTTTTCTACCCTTATCTCCAACAAGTTTATATTTAGCATTCATGCGCTCAATATTTTCCTTAGTTAACTCATGCATTTTTAAGATCAATTCAGCACGTTGTTTAGCATCAAAATTAACCTTCTCCGAAGATGGAAGAGGCAACAAATCAATAGGTGCACGAGGTAGGAAACCATAGACAATTTCAAAAGGGCACATCTTAGTAGTAGAATGCAACGAACGATTATAAGCAAATTCAATATGAGGCAAGCATTCTTCCCACATTTTCTTATTATTCTTCAAAACAGCCCTAAGCATAGTAGACAAAGTTCTGTTGACTACTTCAGTTTGTCCATCAGTTTGGGGGTGACAAGTAGGTACTAAAAAGCAGTTTAGTCCCCAACTTAGCCCATAAACATCTCCAAAAGTGGCTAAGAAATTTAGTATCACGATCTGAAACAATAGTATTTGGCACACCTTGCAAGCGAATAATTTCACGAAAGAAGAAATCAGCAACATTAGCAGCATCATCGCTTTTATGACATGGTATAAAGTGTGCCATCTTCGAGAACCTATCCACGACAACAAATATGCTATCCCTCCCCTTCTTTGTTCGAGGTAAACCCAAAACAAAGTCCATAGATATATCTTCCCAAGGAACACTAGGGACAGGCAAAGGCATATATAAACCATGAGGATTGAGTCGTGACTTAGCTTTTTGACATGTAGTGCAGCGACCAACAAAACGCTCAACATCCCGTCGCATCTTTGGCCAAAAGAAATGATACGGTGTATCCTAGGGCCATCCCCATGGACCCTCCTTCACACCCTCATGTGCCTCAAGGACCGATGACACGTGCCCGTACTAGAGCTTTCGAGACCGAGGTGACGTCACTCCTAGCCCTACTTCCTTATGAATCTTGCGAGACATGGTTGCTACCTCAAGCGAGTGTGCTTTGTGTGCTCAGGTGTGAAGGAGACCGCTTCGGAGAAGAGCGTGAAGGTGTACAAGTCCCCAAGGCCACGGACGAACTGATGCATCGAGAAGGGCAGAAGGGAGCGCCAGGCCCCGGACATCCGGCTCCATGGCCCGGACATCCGGCACCTGGGCCATCAACTACAGAAGACCAGCAGCGACTGAAGCTACAGGGCCCGGACATCCGGCCAGGGCCCGGACATCCGGCCAAGCATGGCCCGGACATCCGGCCCCGGGCCCGGAAATCCGGCGCCTCTGTCCAGAGAGCGCCCGAGACCAGACCGCTCCAGCCCGGACATCCGGCCCCTCGCCCCGGACGTCCGGCACCCCTCGAAGACCCGGACATCCGGGCCGTCGCCCGGACATCCGGCTCCTGATCTGCCTGCGCGCAGCACTTGGGCCGAGGCCCGTGTATCCCCTTCGCCCCGTAGACTATATATACTCCTCTCCTCATTCCGTTTAGGGTTAGCTGTGGTTTAGCTCATTTGACACTTGTGTGGATTTCTCCCACGAGACGGTGCGCCTCTACGGAGAAGATCCACTTCGGATTCAGGACCTCCTTCATCGGAGAAGATCCCCCGGGATATCAAGACCTTCTCCGGGAGAAGACTATCTGTATCACCGTTGTTGACCTTGGATCATGGATCTCAACCTTGTATCGCGAATCTAGCATTTGTGTGATTGCTTTCGTGTTGATTGAGTGTTTTCCTCTTGTGTTTCCCCCATCTTTCCCTTGTGATTCCCCGTGTTCATCGTGTGCCAACCTCCAAACGTGAAAGATCCGCTGATTAGGGTTCCACCCTGTATCAAGAAATGTGTAGCAAGTACGTCCTCCGTCTTCTTCACGCCAAAGTGTCCCATTAATCCTCCTCCATGCGCCTCCTGCAACAACAAAAGACGAACAGAGCTAGCTGGAATGCATAGCTTGTTAGCACGAAACACAAATCCATCATTAACGACGAACTTGTTCCATGTTCTCCCTTCTTTGCAATTCTGCATTACATCTTTAAATTCAGCATCATGCACATATTGATCTTTGATGGTCTCCAAACCAAATATTTTAAAGTCAAGTTGTGAAAGCATAGTATAACGCCGAGATAATGCATCAGCAATAACATTTTCTTTTCCCTTCTTGTGTTTAATAACATAAGGGAAAGTCTCTATGAATTCAACCCATTTAGCATGTCTACGGTGCAGTTTTGCTTGACTTTTAATGTGCTTCAAAGATTCATGATCAGAATGTATAACAAATTCTTTGGGCCATAAATAATGTTGCCATGTTTCCAAAGTCCGAACAAGAGCATATGATACGGTGTATCCTAGGGCCATCACCATGGACCCTCCTTCACCCCCTCAAGTGCCTCAAGGACCGATGACACGTGCTCGTGCTAGAGCTTTTGAGACCGAGGTGACGTCACTCCTAGCCCAACTCCCTTATGAATCTTGCGAGACATGGTTGCTACCTCAAGCGAGTGTGCTTTGTGTGCTCAGGTGTGAAGGAGACCACTTCGGAGAAGAGCTTGAAGATGGACAAGTCCCCAAGGCCACGGACGAGCTGATGCATCGAGAAGGGCAGAAGAGAGCTCCAGGACCCGGACATCCGGCCCCCTGGCCCGGACATCCGGCCCCTGGGCAGTCACCTACAGAAGGCCAACAGCAGCCGAGGCTACAGGGCCCGGACATCCGGCCAGGGCCCGGACATCCGGCCAGGCACGGCCCGGACATCCGGCCCCGCGCCCGGAAATCCGGCGCCTCTGTCCAGAGAGCACCCGAGGCGCGTCCACCCCCGCCCGGACATCCGGGCCCCCCGCCCCGGACATCCGGCGACCCATGAAGCCCCGGACATCCGGGCCGTAGCCCGGACATCCGGCCCCTGATCTGCCTGCGTGCAGCCCCTGGGCCGAGGCCCATGTACCCATTCGCCCCGTAGACTATATATACTCCTCTCCTCTTTCCGTTTAGGGTTAGCTGTGGTTTTAGCTCATTTGACACTTGTGTGGATTTCTCCCACGAGACCGGTGCGCCTCTACGGAGAAGATCCACCTCTGGATTCAAGACCCCTAACGGGAAGATCCCACGGGATTCCAAGACCTCCTCCGGGAGAAGACTATCTGTATCACCGTTGTTGACTTTGGATCATGTATCTCGACCTTGTATCGCGAATCTAGCACTTGTGTGATTGCTTCCGTGTTGATTTGAGTGTTCTCTCTTGTGTTTTCCCCATCTTTCTCCGTGTTTTCCCCGTGTTCATCGTGTGCCAACCTCCAAACGTGAAAGATCCGCTGATTAGGGTTCCACCCTACATCATCTCGTGATGGTTGTGGTATGTCCTTAGGTGGTGGCACATCTCCCGCGATCGACAAAGCCCATGAGTTGACTCTGGATCCTGTCATGATTAGTAGAAAAAAGAAACAAAATTCGAGAATAATGTTCCTATGAACTACTAGAATGTGGTGGTAAAGCGCTCACAGTAAAGCAAATATCAATATCTTACAAGTTCTTACCATGCAGCAACTGGTGATAGGCAACCAGCGGTGTCAAATAACTCCAAAGATTGAGTAAAGTGATTGCCAGGTGAACGTACGTAACACGGTGTAGAAATATGTGGAGCTGGGTTGGCTTTATATGGTAGCAAAAGATTAGCAATAATCAATTCAAAGATGCAATGTTGAATAAACGCTCAACGACGGTACTGTGCTGGTCCTATGCAAGAGCGGACTAGAGACGCGAGCCTAGAACACTAATGAGGTCACGGTGTAGCACAACTATCATCAATAAAGGATACGAAGTAGCTCTGGACAGCACGATATAAGTGAAGATCACAACGGCAGTAAAGATAATGATGAAAACAACTACCAAGCAGAATATACAACAACACTCTCTCCAACTTTCTTTTCCTTCTTTTTCTTTTTCTTTTTTTTTCTCCCACTTTTTTTTCTTTCTCTCCTCTTTTTTTTTTTACTTTTTTTTCTCTGTCTTTTTTTTCTTAATCCCTCTTTCCAACACACACTAGATAAGATGCAGATTGGATCAAGCAATAATGCGAACGACTTCAACTATGATTGTGACAATGAACGATGGATTGCACGAGATGGAAATTGATGGATGAGGTGGTGGACAGCGGAAGGGATAACGATGCAGCGGCGACGTGATTAATGTGAACAGAACTCGAAACTCTAACGAACTAGACACTAAGACCAGCAACTTGACACGACGATGCAACCGCAAATTCAACAAAGTAAATACAGAAAAGATTATGCAAAGGCTCAGATTGGTTCGGATGGGATGAACTAACCCAAATTTTTTTTTGGCTTTTTCCTGGACTGTAGGTATGAAGAACAGACTCGATCTAATCTAAGAAAAACTGTAAAATCTCACCGAGCAACCTGGAAATCTGATACCACTTGATAGAGGCAAAGGTGTCCCGTCTTTCGATGAGATGGTGGTTATCATTTTGGAGGAAGTAGAGGATGCACGCGGTGTCCATGATGAAGTTCGTCCTGCAGAAAAGTTAGTCCGCGCCAATGCCTGTCGATCCTGCACTTCACGTTCAGCTTTACAAGCAAGATGGAATAAACGAGTGATAGTAGTATAATCCTTATACTCTAGAATGGTCTGAATCTCTCTATTTAATCCACCCATAAAACGTGCAAGCATAGCTTCATTCTCCTCAACAATACCACATTTAATCAGGCCAGTTTGTAATTGCTGATAATATTCTTCTACAGAATTTTTTCCTTGTCTTAAGCGCTGCAGTTTTTGAAGTAATTCACGTTGATAATATGGTGGAACCCAACGAGTACGCATAGCAGTTTTCAAAGCAGTCCAAGTAGCTGGAATAGGATATAATCTACAATGTTCAGACCACCAAACACATGCAAAACCAGTGAAAGCACAAACAGCAGCAGGAACACGTCTCTCCTCGGGATAGTTTAAACATGTAAAACGTTGTTCAGTTTGTAACTCCCAAGTAAGATATATATCAGGAACATATCTACCCTCAAATGGTGGAATATTCAATTTCAGTTTAGGAAGATGGTCATGTACCTCAGGTGGTGGTGCAGCCCTACCGTTGCGATGATATGCATGAGGACGACCTGGTGGTGGTGGTGCTGGTTGTTGCACGTAGTTCTGATTTTGGTCAACCTCATCCTCGTAATGGTCCTCCACCTCTGCAGTAGCAGCAGGAGCTACAGAAACATCAACAGCAGCACCAGAAGCTTGACCAGTCTCAAGGGGAACGCGCTGTGCTCGTCCCACTTGATTCGGAAGGCGCCGTTGTTGTTGTTGTTGTTGTTGTTGTTGTCGAATAGGTGGGACAGCTGCAGCAGCCGGTGGTGGTGGAAAACGCGCAAGCAATTCAGCAAACTTGTTATCGAGCTTTGTGTCAAATGTCTTCTCCATGCCATCTATCTTCTCCATGGCCTCGTCAAATCTGTTTAGCACATCTTGCACCTGTTCACTCATCATTTGCTGAAACTTATCATGAAGCTCCTTGTTCGTCAAGTTCTCCCAGTCAGTCTCGTCGACTTGTGATCCTGGCATGGTTAGCAGCAATAGAAACACACAAGAATATGATCCTACAGACTACTAAGAAGTGGTGGGGGTGGCGGGTGTCACAAATCCGACAAGCAAATCTCAAATTCTTACCAGTTCTTACCCAGCAGCAGGCGGTGATCGGCAACCGATGTAGTCAAAACTCTCAAAGCTTGGATAGAGCGATTACCAGGGAGAGTCAAACGCACGATGTAGATGTATGTGGAGCTGGGAAGGCTTATAATATGGTAGCAAAAAGGGTCAGCAATAATCAATTCAGAGATGCAAAGGTGAATAAACGCTCAATGACGGTACTGTGCTGGTCCTAGGCTAGACCGTACTAGAGACGCGAGCCTAGAACACTAACGAAATCACGGCGCTGCACGTAATCAAGGGGAAAGCACACTCTGAAAAAAAAATTCGCCTCTTTTTTTTTTTTTGCGCTGCTTTTTTTTTTTGCCGAAAATCACTATAATGGCGAGTGTCTCAAAACACTTCCCAAGTCAAACTAAGATGATAGGCACGAAATTTTTTTGATGAATTTTTTTTTCGGAATCAGGGCAGCGACGACGAAAAAGTGCGGGAAAAAATCAGTATGGTGGCACGTGTCTCAAAAGACTCAGAAAAGCCCAAAAGTAGGATAGGGAAAAAATATTTTCACCTGTCGAAATTTTGGCCTAAAAACTGCCCGGGGGTCTCCAGACTTTTTTTTTTTCGAGACCTACGCAGGCAAGGAAACACAAATCCGAAACCTAGATGGATTTCGAGAACAAACCTAATATGAAAAGAACTCGGATTGGTGGTGGATATATGGTGGTAGGATATGGCAGCGGTGGTAGGTTATGGCAGCGGTGGTGGTATATGGATTCGGATTGGTGGTGGTATATGGATACGGATCGGTGGTGGTATGTGGCAGTAGTGATGAAGATGTTGCGACGGCGGCGTGACAACTTATGACCAGAACTCGAAACTCTAAAAGACTAGACGCTAAGACCAGCAACTGGACACGACGATGCAACCGCAAATTCAACAAAGCAAATACAGAAAAGATTATGCAAAGGCTCAGATTGGTTCGGATGGGATGAACTAACCCTAATTTTTTTTGGCTTTTTCGTGGACTATAGGTATGAAGAACAGACTCGATCTAAACTATGAAAAACTGTAAAATCTCACCGAGCAACCTGGAAATCTGATACCACTTGATAGAGGCAAAGGTGTCCCGTCTTTCGATGAGATGGTGGTTATCGTTTTGGAGGAAGTCGACTTTGACGATCCGACTACGAACGTGCGAGGACGTCACGCCTTAGCAATCGCTAAACCAACTCCGAGAGGTTGTTGACCACGCCGGAGCACGATCAACCTGACCACGAAGGTCTGTTTCCTGCAGGCAAACGAAGAACAAGCAAGAAACTAAGATTGCAATATGGATATTGCGAATATAAGAGGAAAGCTTTATTGATCAAGGTGGGGTTCTGTGACGCCTTGGTCTGGTCGTTGAACACAAACGAAGTACGCGAAGTTGCAGCTATGGCGAACTTTTAATCTAAACAAAACCCAAAGTCTAAACGACGCCCTAAGGGCTGTATATATGAGGGAAAGAGGGGGGAATTTCGTGGCCCTTGGTGGAGGGGTCCGAAACCAACCCTAACTCTTGTTTCCCCACACATACGGACTCTAAAAACAGCCTATACTCAAGTATTTCGAAATTACATGGGCCTGGCCCAATAATAAGGTGACGCAGCACCTAAAATAGCCTCTGGACGAAATTTATGAAGTGGCATCTTGTATATTTCGTCCAAGGCTTCTCGCACTCATTATGGTGGCTTCAAAGTCCTGAAATCATCCATTGTAATTCCATTCTTGTCCCCCTTGCGCATGCCATCATCTCCATGCTTGATCTTGCTCCAATGTTCATCCTTCTTGTCCAAGCTAGGCCCTTCATTTGTAAGCAAGACAAATGTATCCAATTTAGGCAGCATCATATTCTCATGAACATTAGATTCATTACCAAGAAACGAAAGTACCTGGTAATTTAATTGGCGTGCGCGAGCTCTAGTAATTGGTCCTGTATATGTGTCAGTTGGAGCTGTGGGTGTAACCTTGTTAGTGATGTCCTCATCACATCATGTTTGACAATCCGCTTGACTTGTCATATGCTATGCATGAGATCAATCATATGTCATATTTGCAATCTCTTCATAGTAACTATGCATATGCCATTAAGATAAACCCAATTTGCACATATGGCATAGATGACAAGCCCATGGTTATGGCATTTGTTTTTCTTGTGATGATATTGACATGCTTCCTTTGCATCATATCCATCATATGCTATGCCATGATCACCTAGCTTCGGATATGCATTGTTTTGGATGTTGTCCATTTTCTCCATATGATGTTTCCGATATTGCTCATGAGGAGACACCCATAGTTTCCTCATATATTTTAGGAAATTTTGATCCATCCCATCCATTGCATGATCCCCATGCTTGTTTGCACAATATGCTCCCCATGAATGAACATGCTATAGATGTGCCATATAATTGTATGCTCAATTTGCATCCACATCATGCTATACACAATAACTATTCATTCATGATGGATGACATGTTCTTATACCATGCATCAAATTTCTTTGAGCGATGCTTATCTTGTGCTAACTCATACGTGCACATACACATCATGATGGATGATGTGTACATTTACCACGTGCACAATTTCTTTGGTTTGTGTCTCTTTTGTGTAGGTACCCATCCATACTCGTCAACTTCACAAACGCACGAGTTGACGAAAAGAGCTCTAGAGAGCACCGATGACTTGGGATATCGTGGATTGTCTTTCCCACCGCTCCTTTTGCGCAAACACTTCGCGCATTCCTTCTACATGGCACTCACATGGTTATGGGTTATTGTCCATTATATCTCTTATGCCCACCTTGCCATGTTCACTTTGCATGATATGCTCATTTATATGCCTTTGCCATGCATTTGTGAGCCATGCTTTGCATTACACATGATGATTGATTCTCATACTTGTATGTGTATTTGCAAGCTTGGTGGAGATATCACTTGTTATTTCCATGATTCCTTTGCACACCATGCCTATTATGATGCTTTGACCTTGATTTGTGATCGTGCTTGCGATATGTCATGTGCATTGCCTATATCCACTATTTGCTCACATGACATGATTGCCATGCCTTCTCCTAGTGATGAGGACATCACTAACAAGGTTACACCCACAGCTCCAACTGACACATATACAGGACCAATTACTAGAGCTCGCGCACGCCAATTAAATTACCAGGTACTTTCGTTTCTTGGTAATGAATCTAATGTTCATGAGAATATGATGCTGCCTAAATTGGATACATTTGTCTTGCTTACAAATGAAGGGCCTAGCTTGGACAAGAAGGATGAACATTGGAGCAAGATCAAGCATGGAGATGATGGCATGCGCAAGGGGGACAAGAATGGAGTTACAATGGATGATTTCAGGACTTTGAAGCCACCATAATGAGTGCGAGAAGCCTTGGACGAAATATACAAGATGCCACTTCATAAATTTCGTCCAGAGGCTATTTTAGGTGCTGCGTCACCTTATTATTGGGCCAGGCCCATGTAATTTCGAAATACTTGAGTATAGGCTGTTTTTAGAGTCCGTATGTGTGGGGAAACAAGAGTTAGGGTTGGTTTCGGACCCCTCCACCAAGGGCCACGAAATTCCCCCCTCTTTCCCTCATATATACAGCCCTTAGGGCGTCGTTTAGGCTTTGGGTTTTGTTTAGATTAAAAGTTCGCCATAGCTGCAACTTCGCGTACTTCGTTTGTGTTCAACGACCAGACCAAGGCGTCACAGAACCCCACCTTGATCAATAAAGCTTTCCTCTTATATTCGCAATATCCAGATTGCAATCTTAGTTTCTTGCTTGTTCTTCGTTTGCCTGCAGGAAACAGACCTTCGTGGTCAGGTTGATCGTGCTCCGGCGTGGTCAACAACCTCTCGGAGTTGGTTTAGCGATTGCTAAGGCGCGACGTCCTCGCACGTTCGTAGTCGGATCGTCAAAGTCGACTTCCTCCAAAACGATAACCACCATCTCATCGAAAGACGGGACACCTTTGCCTCTATCAAGTGGTATCAGATTTCCAGGTTGCTCGGTGAGATTTTACAGTTTTTCATAGTTTAGATCGAGTCTGTTCTTCATACCTATAGTCCACGAAAAAGCCAAAAAAAATTAGGGTTAGTTCATCCCATCCGAACCAATCTGAGCCTTTGCATAATCTTTTCCGTATTTGCTTTGTTGAATTTGCGGTTGCATCGTCGTGTCCAGTTGCTGGTCTTAGCGTCTAGTCTTTTAGAGTTTCGAGTTCTGGTCATAAGTTGTCACGCCGCCGCCGCAACATCTTCATCACTACTGCCACATACCACCACCGATCCGTATCCATATACCACCACCAATCCGAATCCATATACCACCACCGCTGCCATAACCTACCACCGCTGCCATATCCTACCACCATATATCCACCACCAATCCGAGTTCTTTTCATATTAGGTTTGTTCTCGAAATCCATCTAGGTTTCGGATTTGTGTTTCCTTGCCTGCGTAGGTCTCGGAAAAAAAAAAGAGGCAAAAAAAAATTTTCAGAGTGTGCTTTCCCCTTGATTACGTGCAGCGCCGTGATTTCGTTAGTGTTCTAGGCTCGCGTCTCTAGTACGGTCTAGCCTAGGACCAGCACAGTACCGTCGTTGAGCGTTTATTCACCTTTGCATCTCTGAATTGATTATTGCTGACCCTTTTTGCTACCATATTATAAGCCTTCCCAGCTCCACATACATCTACATCGTGCGTTTGACTCTCCCTGGTAATCGCTCTATCCAAGCTTTGAGAGTTTTGACTACATCGGTTGCCGATCACCGCCTGCTGCTGGGTAAGAACTGGTAAGAATTTGAGATTTGCTTGTCGGATTTGTGACACCCGCCACCCCCACCACTTCTTAGTAGTCTGTAGGATCATATTCTTGTGTGTTTCTATTGCTACTAACCATGCCAGGATCACAAGTCGACGAGACTGACTGGGAGAACTTGACGAACAAGGAGCTTCATGATAAGTTTCAGCAAATGATGAGTGAACAGGTGCAAGATGTGCTAAACAGATTTGACGAGGCCATGGAGAAGATAGATGGCATGGAGAATGATACGGTGTATCCTATGGACATCACCATGTCAAGAGTCTGCTTGGGAAGTGACACGTGTGACCTCTATTTCTCATACATAAAGGTGAATCATCTCCTTTACACGTGTTCACTTGACCCCTTCGAGGATGGTATACTACTTGACACTCCTCTCGTGTGCATGCATAGGTATTGTCGGAGCTTCACGGATGGCGAGGAGGAGTGCAAGCGCCAAGGATCACCTACACCATCTGCGAGGGAAGCTTGGAAGAGAAGACGGAAGAAGACGGAGCTGCTGATACTACAGCGGCCGGACATCCGGGCCAAAGGCCGGACATCCGGCGCTTCCGCAACAGCCGGACATCCGGCACTCCTCCCGGAAATCCGGGCCCTCCTTCACAGAAGCTGGACCGAGCCAGCCCGGACATCCGGCCGTAACCCCGGACATCCGGCTCGCCCCGAAGCCCCGGACATCCGGCTGCCAGCCCGGACATCCGGCCTTGCCTGCGTGCATGTATCCGGGCCGATGCCCATGTACCCGTTTCGCCCCTCACTTACCCCTTCATGACCCTAGACTATATATACTCCTCCACCTCCACCATTTTAGGGTTAGCAATGGTTTAGCTCATATGAGAGATAGAGCTTCGCTCATCCATCCCGGATCTACTCCACGAGAGAGACCGCGGCCCCTCTACGGAGAAGATCCACCTTGGATTCAAGACCCCTAGCGGGAAGATCCTTCACGGATTCAAGACCTCCTCTTGGAGATGAACTCTACCCATGTATCTTTCCCTTTGTTGTTCATGTATCTTGTGATCTTGTGTGTTTGATTGTCTAGTGGATGTGTGATTGGACTTGTTCTTGTGTGTTTCCTCTCGTGTTTTCCCCCGTTTCCCTTTGTGTTCTTCGTGTTCATCGTGGGATCCCCTCCATTTCGTGAAAGATCCGCTGATTAGGGTTCCACCCTGTATCATATGGTATCATGAGCCACGGTTTCTCACGAATTTGGAGCCTCCCCACCGTTTTCTAGCCTTGTTTTGTTGTGTTCTTCCCTAAATTCGAAAATTCCCCACCAAAAATAGCCCCAAAAAATTTTGTGATCTGTTGGTTAGATGATGTTTTGTTGGTTTTGATCCATGGATTTGCTTGGTTTCAAGTGGATCTAGCATTTCCCCAAGTTTCCCCATCTTTCCTCCACAAAATCCGTCAAATTTTGCCCCCAAAATCATCAAATTCCGCCCACAAACGAGTTTGGAAGTCCCGATTCAGATCTGGAATCGTCGGGCCGGACATCCGGGCCATAGGCCGGACATCCGGGCCATCGGGCCGGACATCCGGGTCCCCGGCCGGACATCCGGCTCCTGGAGGGCAAAATCCCGCGCGGTTCTGGACATTAGGCCCCGGAAATCCGGCCCCGGCCCCGGATGTCCGACCCCTGGGATTTCAGCCACCCGTGTTTCACCGTTTTGTCCATAACTAATTCATCCGAACTCCGATTTCGACGTTCTTGAGCTCGTTTTGAAGCTCTTGACATCCCCCATAACACAAAAATACCACCATAATCATTTGACTCCATCATATTTTGTGGATTTTGGCATCTTTGCCTAGGGCTTCCACCATATCATCCACATAACCACCACCGACTTCCGCAACCTAACAAATTTTGTTCCCATAGCATTTATGGTTGCTTGAGTAGTGATTTGAGTCTCCTAAGGTGTTTAGGCTACTTAGGGACCATTGCTTCTTCATCAACCACCACCACCACTTCCGCATACCCATTGCCCATTATACATAGCCAACCCAACTTAACCCAATTTTGTTGAGCTTGTTTGAGTTGTGGCTTGTGTCTCCTATGGTGTTTCGGCTACTTAGGGACCGTGACTTCAACTCCAACATCATGTATAGCCCATCATTCCACTTCCGCAACCACCACGGCATGTCCGCTACCACCATTTGACATTTGTCCTTGAGATTTTGAGTTGTGGTTTTTCCGTTTCCTAAGGTGTTTCGGCTAATTAGGAACGGGTCTACATCAAGAATACCGCCTCTCATCATCGACTCGGACGGTAACTTCGACGACATCTTTGTATATTCCCCTTGCAATTGCATTTTTAACCCCTAGCCCATTTTGCGTCACTTGCCTATCGAGACTAGCCTTTGAGTATTGCCGGCAACGTTACTTGTGCACATTAGTGATCATCGATCCGCCCTTCCATTGCATATATACCATATCATATTGGTATCATCATATCATCCCTTGTGTCACAAGATTGTTCCCGCATATACACAATTGCTATCTTGGTTTGTGCATTTCGCATCGTGGCCATACAAAAAAAGAGAGAGAAAGAATAAGCTTTTAAGCAAAAAGAGAAAGACAAAGAAGCTTGTAAGCAAGAGCCATAACATCGCATCATATCATATCATACTTGATCATTTTGGATCATACCACCGGAATACTATACATATAGCATACTTGGGATAGAAGTCGTTCCATACATTTGCATCTTATAGGTTGTGCACAAGTGTCGTATCCGTCTATAGAGCAATCGTGCTAGCGTCTCTCTTGAGTTGTGCAACACGAGCGTTTTCCGTGGACTCCACATTTTGTGCTCATTCCTTGGTTGCACGACCACATTTATCTATCCGTGCGTGCGTTTCCGTGTGCCACATATTGCTATTGGTCTACTTGTTTCACTTGCGAATTTGTGAATCTCTTTCAACATTATTGACTCTTTCTAACTTTTTGCATCAAATTTTTGTGCCACTATCCTCACCGAGCCACTCGATAAGCTTTACTTGATAGGTGTGAGTGAACAAGTCCGGTACCAATTCCACTATTCTTTCATTTCACAGTGAGTGAAACGGGATACATCCTCAACATTCGGAAAAGGTAACTTGGTATTGTTTATCTCATCTCCTACTCACCTTTGCTCGAGTCTTGTGATGGATAGGAAAAGCATTTCATCTACTTCGGTCTACACCAACAACGACAAGTTCGATGCCATGACGAACAACTTGTGCGCCAACATGAATGCTCAAATGAAGGAGCTCAAAGCCCTCCTCAAAAACCGCAAGAGGTCTCCCTCATCTTCGAGAAGACGCTCTAGTGCACATCCTTCCGAGCTACCATCTCCGGCAAGATCTCATCGGCATCGACACCATCAACGACAAGAACATGAAGGTCAAGAGCTCAACTCCAACAATTGCTCAACGACTTCACCATGTACCTTGGCATCTTCGCCAAGCGACTTCAAGGCATCTTCGCCTTTGGATATGCGGCATCTTCGCCCACAAGCACCTCAAGCTTATGCTCAAGAGAAGCTCCCCAAGCTCAAGTCCGCGACTTCCACGAGCTACAACGACCTCGAGAACGACCACGAGATTCCTTTCTATGGGACTCAAGACCCCGAGGAGTATCTCGAGTGGGAGCGCAAGATGGACGACTACCTCAAGCTACACCAAGTTCCATATGAAGATCAAGTGAAGTGCGCCACAAGAAACTTCCACGACAACGCGTCAACATGGTGGCTTCACACACCTTCGACGAGCTTCAACGTGAATTGGCCTAAGACGAAGAGAGGTTTGCGGTGAGAGTTCGTGCCTCCCACCTACACGGAACATCTTCTACGCCAATTGGAGAACACCATACAAGGATCCAAGTCCATCGACGAGTACTTCAAGGACATGAAGATTGCCTTGCGACGAGCCGGCGTGGATGACCCCATTTTGATGAAGCTCCACTTCATGATGGGATTGCACAACGACATCTACAAGAATATCTTCTTCGAGAACTACAAGTCCCTCGACGACAACTACATTGGTGCTCTCAAGGCGGAACAAGAACTAATGAAGGCCAAGGCTTCTCCACCGCAAGCACACTTCTCGAAGACCAAGCTCCAAGACGGCGAGCATGAGGGTAGTACCACCATGATGTCCAAGCCCAACGAGCTCCAAGACAACGTTCCCAAGTTTGACTCCACCGTCATCCATCTTTGTGGCATTGATGATGCCGAGTCTACTTCGACTCTTTTTCAAGACGGTGCGGCGACGACTACGACTACGGAGCCATTCGAGGACCAAGCTTTGAAGGCGGACGACATGGTGACGAGCAAGGATGATGCTTCCATCTTAGGAGGCGAGAGTGATGATGTGCCATCTTCGGCCTTCATCCACGACGACGATGAGGAGATGGTTGAGCATGGGATTTTCCCTTCGACCACGGCGACGTATGATGACTTGAGTGACTTGTGCCACCATATTGAGAGTGAGAGCGAGTTCACCACTAGCCCCATATATGATGAGCTGCCCCAATTCCCATGTGAGGAGAGCCACAACCCCCACCACTTGAGTGAGATGAGTGACTCCACCATATGCGAGTTTGAGTGCACCTACCTTGAGGGGGTGAGTGAGCCACCACATAGAGAGAGTGAGATAGTTGATAGGTCATGTGAGACCACTTTCAACACTAACGACTTGACCTCTACCTCTATTGTGTCTTCTCATTCGGTGCTAGGTCCCATTTATGATGATGCGCCGATTCGCGACCACTTCGTCCTTCCTACGGACAAGACGATGGCCATGGTGGAATATGATGATCCCCCCGCATGGTTCCATCAAGATGAAGATGATGACCACCATTTGGTCTTTCCCACCTCACCTACACCACATGAGTGGAATGAAAAAGGTAACAAAGGTGAAGGTGATGAACTCGTCCCACTAGTGGACTATGTTAACATTGATTGCTTGCATGATGTTGATCCACCTATTGCCATGCTTCGTGCTAGTATGATTTCCCCATGCAATGATTTACCCATTTATGATGAGTTTGATGATTGCCATGTGGAGTCTATTAGTTGTGATGCCATGTTGCATAGGATTTCTTGTGATAATTCTCTCGGTCACATCATGTTTGACAATCCACTTGACTTGTCATATGCTATGCATGAGATCAACAATATGTCATATTTGCAATCTCATCGTAGTAACTATGCATATGCCATTAAGATTAATCCAATTTGCACTTATGGCATAGATGACAAGCCCATGGTTATTGGCATTTGTCTTTCTTGTGATGATATTGACATGCTACCTTTGCATCATTTATCTCATATGCCATGCCATGATCACCTAGCTTCGGATATGCATTGTTTAGGAGATTGTTCCACTTCTCCATATTATGCTTCCGATATTTCTTATGAGGAGACCCCCATAGTTTCCTCATACATTTTAGGAGATTTTTACCCATCCCATTCATTGCATGATCCCCATACTTGTGTGCACAATATGCTCCCCATGAATGCAAATGCTATTGTTGTGCCACATACTTGCTCTAATTTATGTCCCCATCGTGCTATACATGACAACTATTCTTTCATGATGGATGACATATTTCTCTATCGTGCCTCAAATTTCTTTGAGCATTGCTTATCTTGTGCTAACTCACACATGCACATACACATCATGATGGATGATGTGTACATTTACCACGCGCACAATTTCTTTGGTTTGTGTCTCTTTTGTGTAGGTACCCATACTTACTCGTCAACCTCGCAAGAGCACGAGTTGACGAAACGAGCTCTAGAGAGCAACGGCGACTTGGGAGTCCATGGATTATCCATCCAACCGCTCCCTTCGCGCAAAGACTTCGCGCATCTCTTCTACATGGCACTCACATGGTTATGGGTTATTGTCCATTATATCTCTTATGCCCACCTTGCCATGTTCACTTTGCATGATATGCTCATTTATATGCCTTTGCCATGCATTCGTGACCCATGCTTTGCATTACACTTGATGATTCATTCTCATACTTGGAAGTGTATTTGCAAGCTTGGTGGAGATATTGCTTGTTATTGCCATGATTCCTTTGCACACCATGCCTATTATGATGCTTTGACCTTGATTTGTGATCGTGCTTGCGATATGTCATGTGCATTGCCTATATCCACTATTTGCTCACATGACATGATTGCCATGCCTTCTCCTAGTGTGTTGCATCTTCGCTCCACTAGTTTGCACAACTTGATCACCATGCTTGCTTCATGTAATGCATCACCCATGATTCATACTTGCTCCTTTCATGCGGTTGATGACAACCATTGCCATGCTTTGCACATGATTGATATTGCTTGTTTTAGCCTTGCCAATGAGATTGCCCCCATAGCATTCTCTCATTTATTTGGAGATTTTGACATCATTCTTGTGAAGCATGCTTGTCTTACCTCTTTGCACCATATGCCTAGTGCCATGAATATAGCCATTGTTGCATCATCTTATTCATGCACTTTTGCTCCTAATGGTTATGTGCAAGAGAAGAGAACCATCATGATGGATGATGTGTTTATCTACCATGCGCATACGTTCTTCCTTTTGTTGTGTGCATGTGTAGGATACTTGGACTATGTGTCGACTTGCACTTCACGTGGGTTGACCATTCGAGCTCTTGAGAGCGAACCACTTTCTACCACGACGCTTCGACATCGCACTTGCTTGTGCTTCGGCATTGTTGAGGATGCACAAGGACACGTTTTTAAGGTGATATCCTTCTCTTTCGAGAACCCAAAAACCATGAGCATGACTATTGTGGATCATACTACATGTGTTGCTTGCACCATGAGACTTATTTGTCATCTTGGACCCCTTGATCGCGCACATGTTAGTGATATTGCTTTCTTTCACGATAGCCAAATTGCCATGCCTCATGTTATATATGCCTTGTGTGTTGCATCCAATTCTTGGATTACTTGTCCCTATCATATGCTTGGTTGCAACAATGTCATCTCTTCACATATGCCATGTCCCATTGCTTTTCACATGATTGACTTGATGGCCTCACACATGTTGAACAATTGCTCTTTCTATTGTGTTGAGTGCCATACTATCTTCACTACACCCTATGCACATTATGCTTGGATTGTCTTGCACATGACCCATGTGTTTAGACACTTCATTTTACATGGTGTTGTGAATGATTCTTATGCCTACCATAGACCTTTCATGGAGCGCTTTATGCATGCTTGCTATGACCATGAGGTAGATGCTTATTCTCTTGACACACATATGTGCATCTCTACCTCACATTTACATGCTTGTTTCCATGATGACCTTGATTATGCTCAATTGATGTGCTTAAATGTCATGCCACAAACCTTTGTCACACCCTATGCTATGCTTGATGACAACACTTGTTGGATAAATCACCTCTTGAATGTTTGGTTTTGCACTAACGCTAACCACATTTGTTTTTCCAAGTGTGTGTTGTCTTTGCTCCTTTTGAAGGAATCACTAGACGGAGAGACATTGGAGAGTGCCCATGTTGAGCTTCAAGATGATGAGCACTTCGTGATGGTCCACATCTACACGACGACGCCATCTCTTTCCCATGGTGATTTGGTTTTCGATCCGAGGTCGGATCTTTTCCAAGGGGGAGGGGATGATACGGTGTATCCTATGGACATCACCATGTCAAGAGTCTGCTTGGGAAGTGACACGTGTGACCTCTATTTCTCATACATAAAGGTGAATCATCTCCTTTACACGTGTTCACTTGACCCCTTCGAGGATGGTATACTACTTGACACTCCTCTCGTGTGCATGCATAGGTATTGTCGGAGCTTCACGGATGGCGAGGAGGAGTGCAAGCGCCAAGGATCACCTACACCATCTGCGAGGGAAGCTTGGAAGAGAAGACGGAAGAAGACGGAGCTGCTGATACTACAGCGGCCGGACATCCGGGCCAAAGGCCGGACATCCGGCGCTTCCGCAACAGCCGGACATCCGGCACTCCTGCCGGAAATCCGGGCCCTCCTTCACAGAAGCTGGACCGAGCCAGCCCGGACATCCGGCCGTAACCCCGGACATCCGGCTCGCCCCGAAGCCCCGGACATCCGGCTGCCAGCCCGGACATCCGGCCTTGCCTGCGTGCATGTATCCGGGCCGATGCCCATGTACCCGTTTCGCCCCTCACTTACCCCTTCATGCCCCTAGACTATATATACTCCTCCACCTCCACCATTTTAGGGTTAGCAATGGTTTAGCTCATATGAGAGATAGAGCTTTGCTCATCCATCCCGGATCTACTCCACGAGAGAGACCGCGGCCCCTCTACGGAGAAGATCCACCTTGGATTCAAGACCCCTAGCGGGAAGATCCTTCACGGATTCAAGACCTCCTCTTGGAGATGAACTCTACCCATGTATCTTTCCCTTTGTTGTTCATGTATCTTGTGATCTTGTGTGTTTGATTGTCTAGTGGATGTGTGATTGGACTTGTTCTTGTGTGTTTCCTCTCGTGTTTTCCCCCGTTTCCCTTTATGTTCTTCGTGTTCATCGTGGGATCCCCTCCATTTCGTGAAAGATCCGCTGATTAGGGTTCCACCCTGTATCATTGTGTAACCTGCACACTCAAAACACGTTGAGCAACTAAACATTCATACCTGTCAGCATCTTCAGGAGCCATGTATTGCGTCTCATGATCAGAATCGTCTCCACCGTGTTCTTCACGTGTAATAAGAGCCAAAGTCTCCTCATCATAGTCACTAGCGGATTCATATCCACCATCCTCAGTAGCAATCATCACACGCTGAGATTTGCAATCTCTCGCAAAATGTCCTCTTCCCTTACAACGACGACAAATAATATCACTGGTGTGCCCTGTCGATGCCATGGAAGAAGAAGAACTCTGTGCAGGCCCAATAGGTGTGCTCTTGGCAGATAATGGTGGTTGTGCCTGCTTCCTTGTATCATGGCTGGAGGTAACAGCTGATGGAGGTGTCGGTGCAGTAGAATGTGAGGAAGTAGAGGATGCACGCGGTGTCCATGATGAAGGTCGTCCTGCAGAAAAGTTAGTCCGCGCCAATGCCTGTCGATCCTGCACTTCACGTTCAGCTTTACAAGCAAGATGGAATAAAAGAGTGATAGTAGTATAATCCTTATACTCTAGAATGGTCTGAATCTCTCTATTTAATCCACCCATAAAACGTGCAAGCATAGCTTCATTCTCCTCAACAATACCACATCTAATCAGGCCAGTTTGTAATTGCTGATAATATTCTTCTACAGAATTTTTTCCTTGTCTTAAGCGCTGCAGTTTTTGAAGTAATTCACGTTGATAATATGGTGGAACCCAACGAGTATGCATAGCAGTTTTCAAAGCAGTCCAAGTAGCTGGAATAGGATATAATCTACAATGTTCAGACCACCAAACACATGCAAAACCAGTGAAAGCACAAACAGCAGCAGGAACACGTCTCTCCTCGGGATAGTTTAAACATGTAAAACGTTGTTCAGTTTGTAACTCCCAAGTAAGATATATATCAGGAACATATCTACCCTCAAATGGTGGAATATTCAATTTAAGTTTAGGAAGATGGTCATGTACCTCAGGTGGTGGTGCAGCCCTACCGTTGCGATGATATGCATGAGGACGACCTGGTGGTGGTGGTGCTGGTTGTTGCACGTAGTTCTGATTTTGGTCAACCTCATCCTCGTAATGGTCCTCCACCTCTGCAGTAGCAGCAGGAGCTACAGAAACATCAACAGCAGCAACAGAAGCTTGACCAGTCTCAAGGGGAACGCGCTGTGCTCGTCCCACTTGATTCGGAAGTCGGCGTTGTTGTTGTTGTTGTTGTTGTTGAAGAGGTGGGACAGCTGCAGCAGCCGGTGGTGGTGGCAAACGCGCAAGCAATTCAGCAAACTTGTTATCCAGCTTTGTTTCAAACGTCTTCTCCATGCCATCTATCTTCTCCATGGCCTCGTCCAATGTGTTTAGCACATCTTGCACCTGTACACTCATCATTTCCTGAAACTTATCATGAAGCTCCTTGTTCGTCAAGTTCTCTGATACAGGGTGGAACCCTAATCAGCGGATCTTTCACGTTTGGAGGTTGGCACACGATGAACACGGGGAATCACAAGGGAGAGATGGGGGAAACACAAGAGGAAAACACTCAATCAACACGGAAGCAATCACACAAGTGCTAGATTCGCGATACAAGGTCGAGGTACATGATCCAAAGTCAACAACGGTGATACAGATAGTCTTCTCCCGGAGGAGGTCTTGATATCCCTGGGGATCTTCTCCGTTGAAGGAGGTCCTGAATCCGTAGTGGATCTTCTCCGTAGAGGCGCACCGTCTCGTGGGAGAAATCCACACAAGTATCAAATGAGCTAAACCACAGCTAAGTCTAAAGGGAGGAGGTCAACAGTATTTATATTACACACGCGGTCGCCGTCGTAGCGGACGTCCGGGGGTTACCGGACGTCCGGTGGTTCCGGAGGTACCGGACGTCCGGTAATCCTCGGATTTCCGCTATTTAGCTTCTGTTGCCGAAGTCACGGACGTCCGGTGGCTTCCGGTCGTCCGGTCGTCTGGGAGGGGCCGGACGTCCGGTGTTTTCCGGTCGTCCGGTGCCTGGGAGTCGCCGGTCGTCCGGTGCAGGCCGGACGTCCGGTGCCTGTAGCATCTTCAGCATTCCTTCTTCTTGTCTCGAGCACTTGTCGGTCCTGTCCTCTTGAGCATCATGTAGAGCTGTCCTGCGGCCTTCGTCCAAGTACCTGAGTATGCATAGAGTCTCTGATGAAGGTAGAGGCCGTACCTCAAGTGAATCCGAAAGATGTAAAGAGAGGAGCGAGGTCACCTCGGTCTCAAAAGCTCTTGCACGTGCTCTAGTCATGGGTCCTTTGGGCACTTGGTGAGGCGATGAAGGGTCCATGGTGATGGCCCTAGGATACACCGTATCAACCTCTTGAATGTTTGGTTTTGCACTAACGCTAACCACATTTGTTTTTCCAAGTGTTTGTTGTCTTTGCTCCTTTTGAAGGAATCACTAGACGGTGAGACATTGGAGAGTGCCCATGTTGAGCTTCAAGATGATGAGCACTTCGTGATGGTCCACATCTACACGACGACGCCATCTCTTTCCCATGGTGATTTGGTTTTCGATCCGAGGTCGGATCTTTTCCAAGGGGGAGGGGATGATACGGTGTATCCTATGGACATCACCATGTCAAGAGTCTGCTTGGGAAGTGACACGTGTGACCTCTATTTCTCATACATAAAGGTGAATCATCTCCTTTACACGTGTTCACTTGACCCCTTCGAGGATGGTATACTACTTGACACTCCTCTCGTGTGCATGCATAGGTATTGTCGGAGCTTCACGGATGGCGAGGAGGAGTGCAAGCGCCAAGGATCACCTACACCATCGGCGAGGGAAGCTTGGAAGAGAAGACGGAAGAAGACGGAGCTGCTGATACTACAGCGGCCGGACATCCGGGCCAAAGGCCGGACATCCGGCGCTTCCGCAACAGCCGGACATCCGGCACTCCTCCCGGAAATCCGGGCCCTCCTTCACAGAAGCTGGACCGAGCCAGCCCGGACATCCGGCCGTAACCCCGGACATCCGGCTCGCCCCGAAGCCCCGGACATCCGGCTGCCAGCCCGGACATCCGGCCTTGCCTGCGTGCATGTATCCGGGCCGATGCCCATGTACCCGTTTCGCCCCTCACTTACCCCTTCATGCCCCTAGACTATATATACTCCTCCACCTCCACCATTTTAGGGTAGCAATGGTTTAGCTCATATGAGAGATAGAGCTTTGCTCATCCATCCCGGATCTACTCCACGAGAGAGACCGCGGCCCCTCTACGGAGAAGATCCACCTTGGATTCAAGACCCCTAGCGGGAAGATCCTTCACGGATTCAAGACCTCCTCTTGGAGATGAACTTTACCTTGTATCTTTCCCTTTGTTGTTCATGTACCGTGTGATCTTGTGTGTTTGATTGTCTAGTGGATGTGTGATTGGACTTGTTCTTGTGTGTTTCCTCTCGTGTTTTCCCCCGTTTCCCTTTGTGTTCTTCGTGTTCATCGTGGGATCCCCTCCATTTCGTGAAAGATCTGCTGATTAGGGTTCCACCCTGTATCACTTTGCTTCCTATGACTCCTGATTCCATTTTAAAAGATGATATTAATAGAGCTAATAAAGCAAAAAAGGAGAAAAATAAGAGTGAAAATCAGATTGTGGCAAAAGAATTTGAGCAACAAATGAAGCCTAATAATAAACCATCTACTGTTGCTTCTGAAATTAAATTGAAAAGTGCATGTTTATTTGCCACCAAATCTGATATTGATGAGCTAGATTTTAGCAAATCTGTTTGCTATGCTGTTGTATGCAAAGAGGCATTATTTTCATTCGAGGACGTGCCTTCCTCTTTGCCTCCTGCTGTCACTAACATTTTGCAGGAGTTCGCCGACGTCTTTCCACAAGACGTGCCACCGGGATTACCACCTATTCGAGGGATTGAGCATCAGATTGACTTAATTCCCGGTGCATCGCTACCCAACCGTGCACCATACCGTACCAATCCAGAAGAGACGAAGGAGATTATGCGTCAAGTACAGGAGCTACTCGACAAAGGTTATATACGCGAATCCCTTAGTCCTTGTGCTGTTCCTATTATTCTAGTGCCGAAAAAGGATGGTACATCGCGTATGTGTGTTGATTGTAGAGCCATTAATAATATTACTATTCGTTATCGTCATCCTATTCCTAGGCTAGATGATATGCTTGATGAATTGAGTGGCTCTACAATATTCTCCAAAGTTGATTTGCGTAGTGGATACCATCAAATTCGTATGAAATTGGGAGATGAATGGAAAACAGCATTTAAAACTAAGTTTGGATTATATGAGTGGTTAGTCATGCCTTTTGGGTTAACTAATGCACCTAGTACTTTCATGAGATTAATGAACGAAGTTTTACGTGCTTTCATTGGATGATTTGTGGTAGTATACTTTGATGATATATTGATTTTTAGCAGATCTTTGGAGGAACATTTGGAACATTTACGTGCTGTTTTTATTGCTCTACGTGATGCACGTTTGTTTGGTAACCTTGGAAAGTGCACCTTTTGCACCGACCGAGTATCTTTTCTTGGCTATGTTGTTACTCCACAGGGAATTGAGGTTGATAAAGCCAAGATTGAAGCAATTGAGAGTTGGCCGCAGCCCAAAACGGTCACACACGTGAGGAGTTTCCTTGGCCTCGCTGGATTCTATCGGCGTTTTGTGAGAGATTTCAGCACCATTGCTGCACCTCTCAATGAGCTTACAAAGAAGGATGTGCCTTTTGTTTGGGGTACTGCACAGGAAGAAGCATTCACGGTATTGAAAGATAAGTTGACACATGCTCCTTTACTCCAACTTCCTGATTTTAATAAGACTTTTGAGCTTGAATGTGATGCTAGTGGAATTGGGTTAGGAGGTGTGTTATTACAAGATGGTAAACCTGTTGCATATTTTTCTGAAAAATTGAGTGGGCCTAGTCTGAATTATTCTACTTATGATAGGGAATTATATGCTCTTGTTCGGACTTTGGAGACATGGCAACATTATTTATGGCCCAAAGAATTTGTTATACATTCTGATCATGAATCTTTAAAGCACATTAAAAGTCAAGCAAAACTGAACCGTAGACATGCTAAATGGGTTGAATTCATAGAGACTTTCCCTTATGTTATTAAACACAAGAAGGGAAAAGAAAATGTTATTGCTGATGCATTGTCTCGTCGTTATACTATGCTTTCACAACTTGACTTTAAAATATTTGGTTTGGAGACCATCAAAGATCAATATGTGCATGATGCTGAATTTAAAGATGTATTGCAGAATTGTAAAGAAGGGAGAACATGGAACAAGTTCGTCGTTAGTGATGGATTTGTGTTTCGAGCTAACAAGCTATGCATTCCAGCTAGCTCTGTTCGTCTTTTGTTGTTGCAGGAGGCGCATGGAGGAGGATTAATGGGACACTTTGGCGTGAAGAAGACGGAGTACGTACTTGCTACACATTTCTTTTGGCCAAAGATGCGACGGGATGTTGAGCGTTTTGTTGCTCGCTGCACTACATGTCAAAAAGCTAAGTCACGACTCAATCCTCATGGTTTATATATGCCTTTGCCTGTCCCTAGTGTTCCTTGGGAAGATATATCTATGGACTTTGTTTTGGGTTTACCTCGAACAAAGAAGGGGAGGGATAGCATATTTGTTGTCGTGGATAGGTTCTCGAAGATGGCACACTTTATACCATGTCATAAAAGCGATGATGCTGCTAATGTTGCTGATTTGTTCTTTCGTGAAATTATTCGCTTGCATGGTGTGCCAAATACTATTGTTTCAGATCGTGATACTAAATTTCTTAGCCACTTTTGGAGATGTTTATGGGCTAAGTTGGGGACTAAACTGCTTTTTAGTACTACTTGTCACCCCCAAACTGATGGACAAACTGAAGTAGTCAACAGAACTTTGTCTACTATGCTTAGGGCTGTTTTGAAGAATAATAAGAAAATGTGGGAAGAATGCTTGCCTCATGTTGAATTTGCTTATAATCGTTCGTTGCATTCTACTACTAAAATGTGCCCTTTTGAAATTGTCTATGGTTTCCTACCTCGTGCACCTATTGATTTGTTGCCTCTTCCATCTTCGGAGAAGGTTAATATTGATGCTAAACAACGTGCTGAATTGATCTTAAAAATGCATGAGTTAACTAAGGAAAATATTGAGCGCATGAATGCTAAATATAAACTTGTTGGAGATAAGGGTAGAAAACGTGTTGTCTTTGCACCTGGAGATCTTGTTTGGTTACATTTGCGTAAGGATAGGTTTCCTAATTTGCGCAAGTCAACGCTAATGCCACGTGCTGATGGTCCTTTCAAGGTGTTAGAGAAAATAAATGATAATGCATATAAACTTGAGCTGCCTGCAGATTTTGGGGTTAGTCCCACATTTAACATTGCAGATTTGAAGCCTTACTTGGGTGAGGAAGATGAGCTTCCGTCGAGGACGACTTCAATTCAAGAAGGGGAGGATGATGAGGACATCACTAACAAGGTTACACCCTCAGCTCCAACTGACACATATACAGGACCAATTACTAGAGCTCGCGCACGCCAATTAAATTACCAGGTACTTTCGTTTCTTGGTAATGAATCTAATGTTCATGAGAATATGATGCTGCCTAAATTGGTAACATTTGTCTTGCTTACAAATGAAGGGCCTAGCTTGGACAAGAAGGATGAACATTGGAGCAAGATCAAGCATGGAGATGATGGCATGCGCAAGGGGGACAAGAATGGAGTTACAATGGATGATTTCAGGACTTTGAAGCCACCATAATGAGTGCGAGAAGCCTTGGACGAAATATACAAGATGCCACTTCATAAATTTCGTCCAGAGGCTATTTTAGGTGCTGCGTCACCTTATTATTGGGCCAGGCCCATGTAATTTCGAAATACTTGAGTATAGGCTGTTTTTAGAGTCCGTATGTGTGGGGAAACAAGAGTTAGGGTTGGTTTCGGACCCCTCCACCAAGGGCCACGAAATTCCCCCCTCTTTCCCTCATATATACAGCCCTTAGGGCGTCGTTTAGACTTTGGGTTTTGTTTAGATTAAAAGTTCGCCATAGCTGCAACTTCGCGTACTTCGTTTGTGTTCAACGACCAGACCAAGGCGTCACAGAACCCCACCTTGATCAATAAAGCTTTCCTCTTATATTCGCAATATCCATATTGCAATCTTAGTTTCTTGCTTGTTCTTCGTTTGCCTGCAGGAAACAGACCTTCGTGGTCAGGTTGATCGTGCTCCGGCGTGGTCAACAACCTCTCGGAGTTGGTTTAGCGATTGCTAAGGCGCGACGTCCTCGCACGTTCGTAGTCGGATCGTCAAAGTCGACTTCCTCCAAAACAATAACCACCATCTCATCGAAAGACGGGACACCTTTGCCTCTATCAGCAAGGGTCACAATTGCATGGCAAAGTCATAGCAAGAGGCATAACATGCAAAGTGAACACGATAGTATGGGCATAATGTGAGAAGTGGCAAATAGCCCATAGCCGTGTGAGAGCCAAGTAAAAGAGAGGCGCGTAGTGGTTGCGCGAAGAGAATGGTGGTAAGGAGATTCCACGGAATCCCAAGTCATCGTTGCTCTCAAGAGCTCGTTTTGTCAACTCATGGGATTGTGAGGTTGACAAATGTTCATGAGTACCTACACAAAACAAAGACAAAGGGAAAATTGTGTGTGCGTGGTATATGTACACATCATCCATCATGATGCGCACGTGCATGTGTTGGTTAGCACAAAATAGCCTATGCTCAAATAAATGAGATGCGTGATATAGAAACATGTCATCCATCATGAGAGGTTTGTTGTCATGAATAGCATAATGGAGACTCGAGTTGTGTAATGCATCACAAAAAATATGTAGAGCATTGTTATTCATGGAATACATATGGTGCACACAATCATGGTAATCATGCAAGGTATGGAATGCATCAAGATCTCCTAGTATGTATGAGGAAACTATGGGGGTCTCCTCAATAGCATTCATGGGAACATCACATGGAGAATATTGATAACATCCAAAGCAAAGCATATTTGGAACAATGTGTTCATGGTATGGCATAGTTGATGAATTGCGCAAATCATGTAAAGGAAGCATGGCAATATCATCACAAGAGAAACACAAGCCAATGACCATCATCTTGTCATCTATGCCACAAGTGCAAATAGGATTTACTTTAATGGGGCATGCATAGTTACTATGTTGAGATTGATATGAAACAATATGAGAAATCTCACTCATAGCATATGACAAGTTTAGAGGGTTGTCGAACATGATGTGACCAAAAGAATTTTCACATGAGATCCTATGTAGCATAGCATCACAACTAGGCAACTCAACATGCTCATCATCATATTCATCATAAATAGGTAAGTCATGACATGATGAAGTCGCACTAGCATGAAGCATGGCAATAGGTGTGGCAACATCATGCAAGCAATCATTGTCAAGATGGTCCACAAGTGGGACAAAAGAAGCACCATCACCTATGTTACCTTTAGAGCTCCGCTCATGTGTTGTAGGTGAGGTTGCAACTCGATGGTACCATGTGGGGGGTGCATCTTCTTCCACCATGGCCATCTCTTTGTCCATTGGAGGGATGGACTCGTTGAGGGTAGTATTGTCGTCATGTAGGAGACCTAGCACCAAAGAAAACACACTAGGAGTAGAGGTTAAGTCGTTAGAAATCATAGTGGCCTCACATGCCCTCTCAACTACCTCACTCACTAGGTGTTGTGGCTCACTCACTCCCTCTTGGATGCTCTCACTCGTATGGTTGGTGGAGTCACTCAAATGGCTCTCAACCTCACATAGGAGAAATGGCATGCTCTCATGTGTGGGGCTAGTGGTGGTCCCACTCATCCTCTCATAGGAAATGCACTCAATGTCACATATGGTGGAGTCACTCATGTCACTCATGTGGTGGTGGCACTCCTCACATGGGAATTGGGGCATCTCGTCATAAGTGGATGTCAAAGAGGTGTAGGTGCAAAAGTCTCCATGCTCAACTTCCTCATCCGTAATGCCTCCAAAGATGAATGCCGTAGGGTGTGGCAAACCATCACGCTCCTCCGAGGTCAAAGAGAAGGTCTCATGCTTGCTCGCGTAGCTTGACCCGGAGTAATAGTCCAATATGGGCGCCGTCTTCATGGTGTCGAAGAGGTTCATGCTCGTCGCCTTGGTCGAAGGGGATGGCCCATGCTCGACCGTCTTGTCGCCGTCGCTCGTAGATGATCGCCTTGATGATGAAGACGTTGATGTAGGCGAACTTATGGGAAGTAGGCGAAGATGTCGTACGTCCGAAGGCGAAGATGCCTTGATAGCACTTGGCGAAGGTGCCGAAGTGGTGGTTGTAGCCGTAGCTCCGTCTTGGGTGTGCTTGTCTCGCGGTCTTCTCTTATGCTCTTGAGGCTTGGCCTTGGCGTGATGTAGAGCTTCTTCGGACTTGTAGGTATGCGCTTGTCGAGCATCTTCATGATGATGATGTCGTTGTCGTGCTTGAGCTCTTGGTAGATGTCGTTCGTCGTCGTCGTGCACATGATGCTTGGAGGTGACTTGCCCTTCATGATGATGTCGATGGTCGCCATGGCGGTGTGCCGTGGAAGACTTGCACTTGCATCATGTTGGCGCTCCGAAGACTTGTGACTTGAACGTCGCCGCCGAGAGGATGACGAAGGGGAAGAAGACTTGTAATCGACCACCAAGTGTCGGAGCTCCGCCATTTGTTTGTTGAAGGAGTCGCACATGTCGTCGAAGGAAGCCATTGTCCTTGTCTGGAAGTGTCGTTGTTCGATGGCGATGTTGCCCAAGCACTCTTGCATTTCTCGTTGTAGTCCGATGGTTTTCGCGTGGATGTCCTTGTTCGCGCCGTCGATGTCGAAGACCGGAGATGAAATGCCTTGCCTATCCATCACAAGATGCTAGCAAGTATGAGTGGGAGAAAGAGAAGAACTAGACCAAATGTACCTTGACCGATGTTGAAGATGGATCAATGATCACTCAAATGTGGAACAAGGAAATAGCACAATTGGTACCAATTCTTGTCGGTTTCTCACACCTACACAAATAAAGCTTATGGTGGAGCTCGGTGAGGATAGTGGCACAAAAAATTGATGTGAAATGTTAGCAAGAGTCAATAAAGTTGAAAAAGATTCACAAATTCCCAAGTGAAACAAGTATACCAATAGCAATATGGGTGGCACACGGAAACACACACACGGATAGATAGATGGGGTCGTGCAACCAAGGAATGAGCCAAAATGTGGAATCCACGAAAATGCTCGTGTTGCACAACACTAGAGAGACGCTAGCACGATTGCACAATAGGCGGATACGAACTTGTGCACAACCTACTAAGCAAAATGCAACGACTTCTATCCCAAGTATGCTATATGTATGGTATTCCGGTGGTATGATCCAAAATGATCGAGTATGACAATCTTAATGTAGTATGATGCTATGGTTCTTGCTTAAAAGCTCTTTGCGTATCTTTTTCTTTGTGCTTAAAAGCTTGTTTGGCTCTTTCTCTTTTGAGCTCTTTTCTCATGCAAAACTTCACGAACCAAGATAGCAATTGAGTATATAAGATGACAACCTTGTGTCACAAGAGATGATACCAAGATATGCACCACGGTGATATGGTATGTATGCTATGTGAAGTATGATCACTAATGTGCACAAGTGACGTTGCCGGCAATACTCGATTGGCTAGTCTCGATGGGTAAGTGACGCAAAAATGGGCTAGGGGTTAACAATGCAATTGCAAGGGAAATATACAATGATGTCGTCGAAGTTACCGTCCGTGTCGATGATGAGAGGTGGTGCTCTTGATGTAGACCCGTTCCTAATTAGCCGAAACACCTTAGGAAACGGAAAAACCACAACTCAAAATCTCAAGGACAAATGTCAACTGATGGTAGTGGCAAAGCCGTGGTGGTTGCGGAAGTGGAATGATGGGCTATACACGATGTCGGAGTTGAAGTCACGGTCCCTAAGTAGCCGAAACACCTTAGGAGACACAAGCCACAACTCAAACAAGCTCAACAAAATTGGGTTAGGTTGTGTGGAAATGTATAGTGGACAATGGGTATGCGGAAGTGGTGGAGGTGGTTGATGAAGAAGCAATGGTCCCTAAGTAGCCTAAACACCATAGGAGACTCAAATCACTACTCAAGCAACCACAAATGTTATGGGGGACAAAATGGTTAGGTTGCGGAAGTCGGTGGTGGTATAGCGGATGATGTGGTGGAGGCCCTAGGCAAAGATGCCAAAATCCACAAAATTTGATGGAGTCAAATGAATATGGTGGTATTTTTCTGGAATGGGGGATGTCAAGAGCTTCAAAACGAGCTCAAGAACGTCCAAATCAGAGTTCGTATGAATTAGTTATGACCAAAACAAAAATCAGCCGAAGTCAAAATCTGGGAGTACCGGACGTCCGGAAAAGACCGGAAATCCGGTAATTTCTTGCTGTAAAGGTGGTTCCGGTCGTCCGGTGAGTTCCGGACGTCCGGTGCTTCGAGAGGGTCCGGACGTCCGGTAAAAGGCCGGTCGTCCGGTGGGTCGGGGTCAACTCGAGATTTGAAATCCGGGACGCGATTTTGGGCGGAATTTGGAGATTTTGGGGTCAAAATTTGACGGATTTTGTGGATGAAAGATGGGGAAACTTGGGGAAATGCTAGATCCACTTGAAACCAAGCAAATCCATGGATCAAAATCAACAAAACATCAACAAACCAACAGATCACAAAAAAAATTTGGGGCTATTTTTGGTGGGGATTTTCGAAATTGGGGAAGAACACAACAAAAACAAGCTAGAAAACGGTGGAGGGGGCTCCAAATTCGTGAGAAACCGTGGCTCTTGATACCATATGATACAGGGTGGAACCCTAATCAGCAGATCTTTCACGTTTGGAGAGTATCCCACGACGAACACGAAGAACACGAGAGGGGAACACGAGGGGAAACACGAGATAAACACTCAAGCCAACAAGAACAAGTCACACATATGATAGATCCTCGAAACACAAAGAGATACAAGATCCATGATCAACAAGGGACGATACAAAGGGTAACCGGTTCTTCTCCGTGAGGAGGTCTTGGGGTATCCCGCGGGATCTTCTCCGTGAAGGAGGTCTTGAATCCGTGTGGATCTTCTCCGTGGAGGGGCCGCAGTCACTCACAAGGAGATGAACCACTAGATGAGCAAAGCTCTAGGTATCAAATGAGCTATCACTAAACTAACCCTCATTAGGAGGAGGTGGAGGAGTATATATAGTCTAGGGCCACGAAGGGGTAAGTGGGAGAGGGATACATGGGCCTCTGGCCCGATAACTGTGCGCAGACAGCAGGTAGCGGACGTCCGACGGCTACCGGACGTCCGGTGGCTCGCGAGGATCCGGACGTCCGGAAGTCTTAGGACTTCCGCTATTTTCCTTCTGTCGTCGAAGTCACGGACGTCCGGTGGCCTCCGGTCGTCCGGTCGCCTGGGAGACGCCGGTCGTCCGGTAGATGCCGGACGTCCGGAGCCTGAAGCTTTTCCAGCAGCTTCTCTTGTTCCTTGTACTTGTTGTCCTTGCCGTCTTGTCCAACGCTCCTAGCTGTTCCATGGCCTCCCTCTTGGTTCCTGGTCATGCATAGCACATATATTTGAGGTAGTAGCCATGTCTCACATGTAGAAAGTGGGGGTTCAGAGAGGAGCGAGTGAACCTTGTGTCCAATTGTGTGTGGTTGAGGTCTCGTCGAGTGAACATGGGGATGATCATGGGATACACCGTATCAGGTTCCACCCTGTATCAACTTTGAACCACCATAATGAGTGCGTGAAGCCTTGGACGAAATATACAAGATGCCACTTCATAAATTTCGTCCAGAGGCTATTATGGGTGCTGCGTCACCTTATTATTGGGCCAGGCCCATGTAATTTCAAAATACTTGAGTATAGGTTGTTTTTAGAGTCCGTATGTGTGGGGAAACAAGAGTTAGGGTTGGTTTCGGACCCCTCCACCAAGGGCCACGAAATTGCCCCCTCTTTCCCCCATATATACAGCCCTTAGGGCGTCGTTTAGACTTTGGGTTTTGTTTAGATTAAAGTTCGCCATAGCTGCAACTTCGCGTACTTCGTTTGGGTTCAACGACCAGACCAAGACGTCACAGAACCCCACTTGATCAATAAAGCTTTCCTCTTAAGTTCGCAATATCCAGATTGCAATCTCAGTTTCTTGCTTGTTCTTCATTTGCCTGTAGGAAACAGACCTTCGTGGTCAGGTTGATTGATGCGGAGCATCCTATGGACATCACCATGCCAAGAGTCCGTTTGGCAAGTGACATGTGTGACCTCTACTTCTCATACTTAAAGGTGAATCATCTCCTTTACACGTGTTCACTTGACCCCTTCGAGGATGGTATACAACTTGACACTCCACTCGTGTGCATGCATAGGTATTGTCGGAGCTTCACGAATTACGAGGAGGAGTGCAAGCGCCAAGGATCACCTACACCATCCGCGAGGGAAGCGTGGAAGAGAAGACGGAAGAAACGGAGCTGCTGCAAGCTACAGGCTCCGGACGACCGGCGTTTACCGGATGTCCGACGCGCCCCAGGCGACCGGACGACCGGCAGCCACCGGACGTCCGTGACATCCTTCACAGAACCAAAATAGCGGAAGTCCGAGAGCTACCAGACGTCCGGTCCCTCCCGAGCCACCGGACGTCCGGTGCCCAGCGGACGTCCGCTCCCTGCCTGTGCGCAGCCGCGGGCCTTTTGGCCATGTACCCCTTTCGCCCCTCACTTACCCCTTCGTGGCCCTAGACTATATATACTCCTCCACCTCCACCATTTTAGGGTTAGCATTGACTTAGCTCATATGTGAGATAGAGCTTTGCTCATCCATCCCGGATCTACTCCTCGAGAGAGACCACGGCCCCTCTACGGAGAAGATCCACCTTGGATTCAAGACCCCTAAACGGGAAGATCCTTCACGAATTCAAGACCTCCTCTTGGAGATGAACTTTACCTTGTATCTTTCCCTTTGTTGTTCATGTACCGTGTGATCTTGTGTGTTTGATTGTCTAGTGGATGTGTGATTGGACTTGTTCTTGAGTGTTTTCTCTCGTGATTCCCCTTTGTGTTCTTCGTGTTCATCGTGGGATCCCTCCATTTCGTGAAAGATCGGCCATCTAGGGTTCCACCCTACATCATTATGGTAACAGAGCCATGGTTTCCCACGAAATTGGAGTCCCCCATCTAGTTTAGGATCATTATGGTATCAAGAGCCACGGTTTCTCACGAATTTGGAGCCCCCTCCACCGTTTTCTAACTTTCTTTTGTTGTGTTCTTCCCCAAATTCGAAAATTCCCCACCAAAAATAGCCCCAAAAATTTTTGTGATCTGTTGGTTTGATGATGTTTTGTTGATTTTGATCCATGGATTTCCTTGGTTTCAAGTGGATCTAGCATTTCCCCAAGTTTCCCCATCTTTCCTCCACGAAATCTCATCAATTTTGACCCCAAAATCTCCATTTTCCGCCCAAAATCGCGTCCCGAAACTCAAATCTCGCGTTGACCCCGACCCACCGGACGACCGGCGTTTTACCGGACGTCCGGACCCTCACGAAGCACCGGACGTCCGAAACTCACCGGACGACCGGAACCACCTATACAGAAGAAAATACCGGATTTCCGGTCTTTTCCGGACGTCCGGTACACCCAGATTTTGACTTCGGCTGATTTTTGTTTTGGTCATAACTAATTCATACGAGCTCCGATTTGGACGTTCTTGAGCTCGTTTTGAAGCTCTTGACATTCCCCATACCAGAAAAATACTACCATCATCATTTGACTCCATCAAATTTTGTCAAATTTGGCAAGTTTGTATAGGCCCTCCATCATATCATCCGCATAGCCACCATACATAGCCAACCCAACTTAACCAAATTTTGTTCGAGCTTGTTTGAGTTGTGAGCTGTGTCTCCTAAGGTGTTTCGGCTACTTAGGGACCGTGACTTCAACTCCGACATCGTGTATAGCCCATCATACCCTTCCGCCACCATAACCCATTTTGACCGGGTTTCCACCAACATTTTCGCAACCACCACCGCTTGTCCGCTACCACCATTTGACATTTGTCCTTGAGATTTTGAGTTGTGGTTTTTCCGTTTCCTAAGGTGTTTCGGCTAATTAGGAACGGGTCTACATCAAGAACACCGCCTCTCATCATCGACTCGGACGGTAACTTCGACGACATCATTGTATATTCCCTTGCAATTGCATTGTTAACCCCTAGCCCATTTTGCGTCACTTGCCTATCGAGACTAGCCTTTGTGTATTGCCGGCAACGTTACTTGTGAACATTAGTGATCATCGATCCGCCTTCCATTGCATACATACCATATCATATTGGTATCATCATATCATCCCTTGTGTCACAAGATTGTTCCCGCATATACACAATTGCTATCTTGGTTTGTGCATCATGGCCATACAAAAAAAGAGAAAGACAAAGAAGCTTGTAAGCAAGAGACATAGTGATGTAGGGTGGAACCCTAATCGGCGGATCTTTCACGTTTTGGGGGGTGTCCCACGATGAACACGGAGAACACAAGGAGAAAGACGGGGAAAACACAAGAGGAACACTCAAATCAACACGAAGATAATCACACAAGCGCTAGATCCACGATACATAGTGCGATACATGATCCATAGTCAACGATGGTGATACAAGGATAGTCTTCTCCGTGAGGAGGTCTTGGAATCCCGTAGGATCTTCCCCGATGTGGAGGCCTTGAATCCGTAGTGGATCTTCTCCGTAGAGGCGCACGGTCTCGTGGGAGAAATCCACACAAGTCTGAGAAATGAGCTAACCAATAGCTACCTCGAAAGGAGGGAGGTCAACGGGTATATATTACACAGATAGGCACCGTCGGGGCGGACGTCCGCTGGTTACCGGACGTCCGGTGGTTCCGGAGGATTTCCGCTATTTATCTTCTGTTGCCGTTGTCACGGACGTCCGGTGGCTTCCGGTCGTCCGGTCGTCTGGGGGAGGCCGGACGTCCGGTGTCTTCCGGTCGTCCGGTGCCTGGAAGTCGCCGGTCGTCCAGTGCAGGCCGGACGTCCGGTGCCTGTAGCATCTTCAGCCTTCCTTCTTCTTGTCTCGTGTACTTGTCGGGCCTGTCATCTTGACAATTGTGCAGAGCTGTCCCGTGGCCTTCGTCCAAGCACCTGAGTATGCACAGAGTCCCTGATGAAGGTAGAAGCCATGTCTCAAGTGAATCCGAAAGATGTAGAGAGAGGAGCGAGGTCACCTCGGTCTCGAGAGCTCTTGCACGGGCTCTAGTCATCGGTCCTTTGGGCACTTGGTGAGGCAATGGAGAGTCCATGGGGATGACCTTAGGATGCTCCGCATCATCTCCCCTCCCTTGGGAAAGATCCGACCTCGGATCGAAATCTTCATCACCATGGAAAGGAGAAAGATCCTTGACGTTGAAGGTGTCGCTCACGGAGTACTTGTCTCGAGGGAGGTCGATCTTGTAGGCGTTGTCGTTGTAGCGAGCTAGCACCTTGAAGGGTCCGTCGGCGCGAGGTAGAAGTTTGGACTTGCGCTCGTGTGGAAGCGGTCCTTGCGAAGATGAAGCCAAACAAGATCTCCCGGTTGGAACACCATTGGTGCCTTGTTGACGTTGAGCTTGGTGGCGAGACGTTGGACTTGGCGCTCGATCATTGCCCTTGTATCTTCGTGCACCTTCTTGAGATAGCTTGCTCGAGCACTTGCGTCCATGTTGATGCGCTCTTGTAGAGGTAGAGGTAGAATGTCCAATGGAGACAACGGATTGAAGCCGTAGACAACCTCGAATGGCGACTTGCCGGTGGTCGAATGTCTTGCGCGGTTGTAGGCGAACTCGGCGATGGGCAAGCAATGCTCCCATTCCCGGATGTTCCTCTTGATCAACACACGAAGAAGAGTGGAAAGCGTGCGGTTCGTCACCTCCGTCTGGCCGTCCGTTTGTGTATGGTACGCCGAAGAAAAGAGTAGCTTGATTTCGAGCTTGGCACATAGTGTTTTCCAAAAGTAACTCAAGAACTTGACGTCCCGGTCCGACACGATTGTTTTGGGCACGCCGTGTAGACGAAGTATCTCCCTACAAAAGAGAGTTGCAACACGTGAAGCATCGTCGATCTTGTTACAAGGAATGAAATGAGCCATTTTAGAGAATCTATCTACCACGACAAGCACGGAATCTTTGCCATTCTGAGTCCTAGGCAAGCCAAGTATGGAATCCATGCTTATGTCTTCACATGGATGGTATGGAATAGGAAGAGGCATGTAAAGACCATGAGATTGAGCTTTGGACTTAGCTTTGCGGCATGTAGAACATCGGTTGGTGAGGCGTGAGACGTCACGAAGCATCTTGGGCCAAAAATAGTTCTTAGAGAGGGTAGCGAACGTCTTGTCGCGTCCAAAGTGTCCCATGAGTCCTCCTCCGTGAGATTCCTATAAAAGGAGCAAACGAAGCGAAGACTCGGGAATGCAAAGTTTGTTAGCTCTCATAAGATATCCATCCTTGATGTAGTAATGTTCCCAAGAAGTGTGAGTCAAGCACTTAGCATAAGCATTTGCAAAGAAAGGATCATGCTCATATAAATCTTTAATATGCTCAAAGCCAATCACATTCAACTCAAGTTGTGTTACAAGCATGCATTTGCGGGAAAGCGCGTCCGCCACAACATTTTCTTTGCCCTTGATGTATTTGATGACATAGGGAAAAGACTCAATGAACTCACTCCATTTAGCATGACGCTTGTTCAACTTAGTTTGACCTTTGAGATACTTGAGTGTCTCATGGTCCGTATGAAGAATGAATTCATGATGTCTAAGATAGTGTTCCCAAACACGTAGAACTCTCACCAAGGCATAAAGCTCTTTATCATAGATGGGGTAGTTAAGTTGCGCTCCCGATAGCTTTTCGCTAAAGTATGCAATTGGGCGCTTTTCTTGCATTAGCACGCCACCTATGCCGGTACCACTAGCATCACAATGAATCTCAAACGGTTTGTCAAAGTTTGGTAGGGCTAGAAGTGGTGCGTGTGTGAGCAAGCTCTTAAGCTCATTGAACGCGGTGTCTTGTGAAGGACCCCAAATGAAGGGTGCGTTCTTCTTGCTCAAAGCGTGTAGAGGCATAGCAATTGTGCTAAAGTCTTTCACAAAACTTCGATAGAAACCGGTGAGACCAAGGAAACTACGCACTTGCATGAGATTCTTTGGTTGAGACCAAGTTTTAATTGCTTCAATTTTAGTTTCATCAACGTGAACACCTTGAGAAGACACGACAAATCCTAGAAAGACAACCTTGTCAACGCCAAAAGTGCATTTCTCCATATTAGCGTATAATTGTTGTTTGCGAAGGGCTAGCAAAACTAGTTGGACATGGTCAACATGTTCTTCAAGCGACTTGCTAAAGATGAGAATGTCATCAAAGTAAACCACTACAAAGACGCCTATATAGGGTCGGAGAACAAAATGCATAAGACGCACGAAAGAGCCGGGTGCTTCCGATAAGCCCATTGGCATAACAAGCCACTCGTATAACCCGAACTTTGTTTTGAAATCAGTTTTCCACTCATCACCCTCTTGAATGCGAATTTGGTAGTAGCCACTTTTAAGATCAATTTTGGAAAAAATTGTGGCACCACATAATTCATCAAGCATGTCGTCTAAGCGTGGAATAGGGTGACGGTATCTAACGGTGATAGCATTGATCGGACGACAATCGGAGCACATGCGAAAACTTCCATCTTTCTTAGGCACGAGGATAACGGGAACGGCACAAGGGCTTAAGCTTTCACGTACATTGATGAGGACATCACTAACAAGGTTACACCCACAGCTCCAACTGACACATATACAGGACCAATTACTAGAGCTCGCGCACGCCAATTAAATTACCAGGTACTTTCGTTTCTTGGTAATGAATCTAATGTTCATGAGAATATGATGCTGCCTAAATTGGATACATTTGTCTTGCTTACAAATGAAGGGCCTAGCTTGGACAAGAAGGATGAACATTGGAGCAAGATCAAGCATGGAGATGATGGCATGCGCAAGGGGGACAAGAATGGAGTTACAATGGATGATTTCAGGACTTTGAAGCCACCATAATGAGTGCGAGAAGCCTTGGACGAAATATACAAGATGCCACTTCATAAATTTCGTCCAGAGGCTATTTTAGGTGCTGCGTCACCTTATTATTGGGCCAGGCCCATGTAATTTCGAAATACTTGAGTATAGGCTGTTTTTAGAGTCCGTATGTGTGGGGAAACAAGAGTTTGGGTTGGTTTCGGACCCCTCCACCAAGGGCCACGAAATTCCCCCC
>LR738716.1:38959591-39064662 GCA_902687465.1 Secale cereale
AAAAAAAAAGAGGCGACAAAAAAAAATTCAGAGTGTGCTTTCCCCTTGTTTACGTGCAGCGCCGTGATTTTGTTAGTGTTCTAGGCTCGCGTCTCTAGTACGGTCTAGCCTAGGACCAGCACAGTACCGTCGTTGAGCGTTTATTCACCTTTGCATCTCTGAATTGATTATTGCTGACCCTTTTTGCTACCATATTATAAGCCTTCCCAGCTCCACATACATCTACATCGTGCGTTTGACTCTCCCTGGTAATCGCTCTATCCAAGCTTTGAGAGTTTTGACTACATCGGTTGCCGATCACCGCCTGCTGCTGGGTAAGAACTGGTAAGAATTTGAGATTTGCTTGACGGATTTGTGACACCCGCCACCACCACCACTTGTTAGTAGTCTGTAGGATCATATTTGATAGATGAGATTTTACATGGCTCCTGAAGATGCTGACAGGTATGAATGTTTAGTTGCTCAACGTGTTTTGAGTGTGCAGGTTACACAAGCTGAGCAAAACCAGAGGCATAATTTGTTCCATACAAAGGGAGTTGTGAAGGAACGTTCTGTTCGCGTGATCATAGATGGAGGGAGTTGCAACAACTTGGCTAGCATGGAGATGGTGGAGAAGCTATCTCTCACCACAAGACCACATCCACATCCTTCCTACATCCAATGGTTCAACAACAGCGGCAAGGTTAAGGTAACACGTACTGTTCGTGTGCATTTTAGTATCTCTACATATGCTGATTATGTTGATTGTGATGTGGTACCTATGCAAGCATGTTCCTTATTACTTGGTAGACCATGGCAATTTGATAAAAATTCTGTACACCATGGTAGAAACAATCAGTATACTCTTGTTCATAAGGATAAAAATATTACTTTGCTTCCTATGACTCCTGATTCCATTTTGAAAGATGATATTAATAGAGCTAATAAAGCAAAACAGGAGAAAAATAAGAGTGAAAATCAGATTGTGGCAAAAGAATTTGAGCAACAAATGAAGCCTACTAATAAACCATCTATTGTTGCTTCTGAAATTAAATTGAAAAGTGCATGTTTATTTGCCACCAAATCTGATATTGATGAGTTAGATTTTAGCAAATCTGTTTGCTATGCTGTTGTATGCAAAGAGGCATTATTTTCATTCGCAGACGTGCCTTCCTCTTTGCCTCCTGCTGTCACTAACATTTTGCAGGAGTTCGCCGACGTCTTTCCACAAGACGTGCCACCGGGATTACCACCTATTCGAGGGATTGAGCATCAGATTGACTTAATTCCCGGTGCATCGCTACCCAACCGCGCACCATACCGTACCAATCCAGAAGAGACGAAGGAGATTATGCGTCAAGTACAGGAGCTACTCGACAAAGGTTATATACGCGAATCCCTTAGTCCTTGTGCTGTTCCTATTATTCTAGTGCCGAAAAAGGATGGTACATCACGTATGTGTGTTGATTGTAGAGCCATTAATAATATTACTATTCGTTATCGTCATCCTATTCCTAGGCTAGATGATATGCTTGATGAATTGAGTGGCTCTACAATATTCTCCAAAGTTGATTTGCGTAGTGGATACCATCAAATTCGTATGAAATTGGGAGATGAATGGAAAACAGCATTTAAAACTAAGTTTGGATTATATGAGTGGTTAGTCATGCCTTTTGGGTTAACTAATGCACCTAGTACTTTCATGAGATTAATGAATGAAGTTTACGTGCTTTCATTGGACGATTTGTGGTAGTATACTTTGATGATATATTGATTTTTAGCAGATCTTTGGAGGAACATTTGGAACATTTACGTGCTGTTTTTATTGCTCTACGTGATGCACGTTTATTTGGTAACCTTGGAAAGTGCACCTTTTGCACCGACCGAGTCTCTTTTCTTGGCTATGTTGTTACTCCACAGGGAATTGAGGTTGATAAAGCCAAGATTGAAGCTATTGAGAGTTGGCCGCAGCCCAAAACGGTCACACACGTGAGGAGTTTCCTTGGCCTCGCTGGATTCTATCGGCGTTTTGTGAGAGATTTCAGCACCATTGCTGCACCCCTCAATGAGCTTACAAAGAAGGATGTGCCTTTTGTTTGGGGTACTGCACAGGAAGAAGCATTCACGGTATTGAAAGATAAGTTGACACATGCTCCTTTACTCCAACTTCCTGATTTTAATAAGACTTTTGAGCTTGAATGCAATGCTAGTGGAATTGGGTTAGGAGGTGTGTTATTACAAGATGGTAAACCTGTTGCATACTTTTCTGAAAAATTGAGTGGGCCTAGTCTGAATTATTCTACTTATGATAAGGAATTATATGCTCTTGTTCGGACTTTGGAGACATGGCAACATTATTTATGGCCCAAAGAATTTGTTATACATTCTGATCATGAATCTTTAAAGCACATTAAAAGTCAAGCAAAACTGAACCGTAGACATGCTAAATGGGTTGAATTCATAGAGACTTTCCCTTATGTTATTAAACACAAGAAGGGAAAAGAAAATGTTATTGCTGATGCATTGTCTCGTCGTTATACTATGCTTTCACAACTTGACTTTAAAATATTTGGTTTAGAGACCATCAAAGATCAATATGTGCATGATGCTGAATTTAAAGATGTATTGCAGAATTGCAAAGAAGGGAGAACATGGAACAAGTTCGTCGTTAATGATGGATTTGTGTTTCGTGCTAACAAGCTATGCATTCCAGCTAGCTCTGTTCGTTTTTTGTTGTTGCAGGAGGCGCATGGAGGAGGATTAATGGGACACTTTGGCGTGAAGAAGACGGAGGACGTACTTGCTACACACTTCTTTTGGCCAAAGATGCGACGGGATGTTGAGCGTTTTGTTGGTCGCTGCACTACATGTCAAAAAGCTAAGTCACGACTCAATCCTCATGGTTTATATATGCCTTTGCCTGTCCCTAGTGTTCCTTGGGAAGATATATCTATGGACTTTGTTTTGGGTTTACCTCGAACAAAGAAGGGGAGGGATAGCATATTTGTTGTCGTGGATAGGTTCTCGAAGATGGCACACTTTATACCATGTCATAAAAGCGATGATGCTGCTAATGTTGCTGATTTGTTCTTTCGTGAAATTATTCGCTTGCATGGTGTGCCAAATACTATTGTTTCAGATCGTGATACTAAATTTCTTAGCCACTTTTGGAGATGTTTATGGGCTAAGTTGGGGACTAAACTGCTTTTTAGTACTACTTGTCACCCCCAAACTGATGGACAAACTGAAGTAGTCAACAGAACTTTGTCTACTATGCTTAGGGCTGTTTTGAAGAATAATAAGAAAATGTGGGAAGAATGCTTGCCTCATATTGAATTTGCTTATAATCGTTCGTTGCATTCTACTACTAAAATGTGCCCTTTTGAAATTGTCTATGGGTTCCTACCTCGTGCACCTATTGATTTGTTGCCTCTTCCATCTTCGGAGAAGGTTAATATTGATGCTAAACAACGTGCTGAATTGATCTTAAAAATGCATGAGTTAACTAAGGAAAATATTGAGCGCATGAATGCTAAATATAAACTTGTTGGAGATAAGGGTAGAAAACGTGTTGTCTTTGCACCTGGAGATCTTGTTTGGTTACATTTGCGTAAGGATAGGTTTCCTAATTTGCGCAAGTCAAAGCTAATGCCACGTGCTGATGGTCCTTTCAAGGTGTTAGAGAAAATAAATGATAATGCATATAAACTTCAGCTGCCTGCAGATTTTGGGGTTAGTCCCACATTTAACATTGCAGATTTGAAGCCTTACTTGGGTGAGGAAGATGAGCTTCCGTCGAGGACGACTTCAATTCAAGAAGGGGAGGATGATGAGGACATCACTAACAAGGTTACACCCACAGCTCCAACTGACACATATACAGGACCAATTACTAGAGCTCGCGCACGCCAATTAAATTACCAGGTACTTTCGTTTCTTGGTAATGAATCTAATGTTCATGAGAATATGATGCTGCCTAAATTGGATACATTTGTCTTGCTTACAAATGAAGGGCCTAGCTTGGACAAGAAGGATGAACATTGGAGCAAGATCAAGCATGGAGATGATGGCATGCGCAAGGGGGACAAGAATGGAGTTACAATGGATGATTTCAGGACTTTCAAGCCACCATAATGAGTGCGAGAAGCCTTGGACGAAATATACAAGATGCCACTTCATAAATTTCGTCCAGAGGCTATTTTAGGTGCTGCGTCACCTTATTATTGGGCCAGGCCCATGTAATTTCGAAATACTTGAGTATAGGCTGTTTTTAGAGTCCGTATGTGTGGGGAAACAAGAGTTTGGGTTGGTTTCGGACCCCTCCACCAAGGGCCACGAAATTCCCCCCTCTTTCCCTCATATATACAGCCCTTAGGGCGTCGTTTAGACTTTGGGTTTTGTTTAGATTAAAAGTTCGCCATAGCTGCAACTTCGCGTACTTCGTTTGTGTTCAACGACCAGACCAAGGCGTCACAGAACCCCACCTTGATCAATAAAGCTTTCCTCTTATATTCGCAATATCCAGATTGCAATCTTAGTTTCTTGCTTGTTCTTCGTTTGCCTGCAGGAAACAGACCTTCGTGGTCAGGTTGATCGTGCTCCGGCGTGGTCAACAACCTCTCGGAGTTGGTTTAGCGATTGCTAAGGCGCGACGTCCTCGCACGTTCGTAGTCGGATCGTCAAAGTCGACTTCCTCCAAAACGATAACCACCATCTCATCGAAAGACGGGACACCTTTGCCTCTATCATACATGACCTTTGTCGATGAGTTTTTGCACTTGCCGTTGTATCTCCTTTGTTTCCTCGGGGTTGACGCGGTAGGGAGCCTTGTTTGGAAGTGGTGCACCGGGTACGAGGTCGATGCGGTGTTCTATCCCGCGAAGTGGAGGTAGACCCGGTGGTAGCTCATCGGGAAAGACGTCCGAGAATTCCTGCAACAATTGAGACAACACAAAAGGTGGAGGTGGTAAAGTGTTAGTAGGTTTGGCTTCCCCTTTGCATAAAAGCACAAGGTGGAAGACGCTCGATGGGTTCTCACACACTTCTCTCACCTCACGTTTGGTGGCAAATAGCACTAGTTGCTTCTTGTCGCTCATCGTGGAGGCGCTCATATTTGGCTTGTGGCTCTCGCTCTCTTTTTGGCGGCTCGCTCTCTCACCATTCTCTCCACGATGGGTGGTAGGTAAAAGCTTGTCGGCGGCTACTTGACTTGGAGTCATTGGTCGGAGCACGAATTCCTTGCCCTTCATCTTGAAATGATAGTGATTTGTCCGTCCATTGTGTGTGACTCCACGATCATATTTCCATGGACGTCCAAGAATAAGGTGGCATACGGACATGGGTATCACATCACATTCGAGAGTGTCCTCGTAGGCGCCAATCTTGAAAGAGACTTGCACGGTGTGCTCGACTCGAAGAATTCCGGCGTCGTTGAGCCACTGGACCTTGTAGGGGTGAGGATGCTTCGTCTTGACCAAATGAAGCTTGTGGCATAGCTCTTCGCTTGCCAAGTTGTGGCAACTTCCTCCATCGATGATAACCTTGACGGAGCGTCCATTGATGCCGGCCTTCGTATGGAAAATATGACATCGTTGGTCGTCATCTTGTTGATGTTGGAGTGTCAAGACTTTGGAGACAACAAGGTTGGGGCTTGAGTCATTGTCGCAAAACACTTGATGGTCTTCTTCTTCATTGACTTGGCGATGCATAGGGACATGCTCAAGTGCTTCCATCTCATCATCGCTCATGGAGTCATAAGATCCGTCATCGTTGATGATCATGGTGCGAACAGTCTTGCACTCAAATGACTTGTGGCCTCGTCCTTGGCACTTGAAGCATTTGATGGAGCTCGTCTTGTTATTGTCTTCGGTAGGAGTTGTAGTTGAGGAAGCTCTTGGCTTGAAGTTGTTGGTAGAAGGTGGACGACTCGATGTAGTCGCATTCTTGTAGCTTGACTTGTCACCGAAGTTTGTAGATGGCTTGGTAGAGGTAGGAGGAGTAGCCGAAGTCGTTGAAGCTTGGTTGTAGGAGCCGAAGTTCTTGGAGTTGAACTTGGAGTACTTGTAGTCCTCTTGAACTTGTCGCTCCGCTTTGGTTGCTTGATGTACTAGCTCGAGGAGATTGTTGTATGGTTGGAAGTCCGCAATCTTCTTGATGGGATAGTTGAGTCCATTCAAGAATCTCGCCATAGTTTGCTCGTCATCTTCCTTGATGTTTGCTCGTATCATGGCAATCTCCATCTCCTTGTAGTACTCTTCAACGGACTTGGTACCTTGCTTGAGGAGTTGTAGCTTCTTGAACAAGTCACGATTGTAGTGGGTAGGCACAAAGCGTGCTCTCATGACTTCCTTCATTTGAGCCCAAGTGGTGATAGGAGGTTCGCCTTTTGCTTCTCTTCTCTCTATGATTTGCTCCCACCAAATGAGAACATAGTCTTGGAACTCAAGGGATGCCATTGCGATCTTCTTCTCTTCATCGAAGTTGTGAAGGCGAAAGATCTTGTCAACCTTCAATGCCCATGAGAGATAGTCTTCGGGATCAATGCTTCCGGAGAACTTTGGCATGGTGAACTTGAGCTTGCCATAGCGATGCTCATCATTGTTTCCTTGCCTATTGGGCGGGCGATCTCGATTTTGGCGGTGTGCCATATCTTGTTGCTCTCGTTGATGTAGATGTTCTTGTTGGAGTTGATGTTCTTGTGGGTGTTGTTGCTCTTGCCGCGCTTGAGGAGGAGCTTCTTCTTGCATTCTTGCTTGATGGCGCCTCTCTTGCATCTCATCGCGAAGGAAATCCTCTTCTTGACGAGTTTGTCGAGTGCGGGCTGCCACATTGCGATGTGCATCTTGTAAAGCACGTTGCGCCTCCATAGCTTGAGCTTCACGACGTTGTTGTGCTTGGCGGTTAGCCTCGGCATCTTGTTCTTCTTGATATTGACGTGCTCGCTCTTGTTGTTGTTGGCGTAGTCGTTGCCGTTCTTCTGCTTGCTCAAGTGTAGCTTGGTTTTGACGACGTCGGCGTTCTTGCTCGTCGAATAGCTCTTGTGAACTCTTGTCATGTAGAGGATGCCGGTGGTCATGTCGAGCTTGACGTGCGGCTTGACGAAGAGTGTTGGACGTAGGTGTACTTGAGTCTTGCGTGGAGTCGGTGTGTCGACTTGAGCGGCTTCGTCTTTGAGAAGATGTTGAGGAAGAACGTCGGTTGATTATCAATGTCCGGAGCTCGTTGTATTGGGTAGTCATGTTGGTGTTGATGGTGTCGAATTGTTCTTTCGTCCTTGCTTCAAATTGGCGCGTGTCCTCGGCGACTTGACCAATGTATTCATGCATAGCTTCACTCTCTTGATGTAGAGCTCGTTGGACAACGAAGAGATGTAGTTTGGTGACGTAGTTGTTTGCTTCTTGAGGATCGTCGAAGATTGGGTTGGAAGATGTACTTGGCCTATCCATCATCACAAGCAAGTATGTGAGTGGGAGAAAGGAGAAGACAATATCAATGTACCTTAACCGAGGTTGAAAATGGATCAATGATCACTCAATAATGTAACCCGAAAATAGCACTATTGGTATCACTTCGTGTCGATTCTCACACCTACACAAGTAAAGCTTTGAGAGGAGCTTGGTTAGGATGTGGCACAAATTCAATGCAATCGTCAAAATGACTCAATGATGTTGAAAATGGTTCATAATTTGCTCATGCAACAAGTAGATCACTAGCAAAGGTAGCACACGGAACACACGCATGGATAGATAAATGTGGTTGTGCAACCAAGGGTGAGCGAAAATGTGGAAAACCACGGAAAATGCTCGTGTTGCACAACACTAGAGAGACGCTAGCCGATTGCTTAATAGGCGGATACGCACTTGTGCACGACCTATAAGAGGCAAAACGTAACGACTATCTATCACAAGTATGCTATGAGTGTATGATGTGTCGATGCTTGAGCACACGATGATGTTGCGATGATGTATGATCTCTTTTGATGCAAGGCGTATGATGCTATTGTGTTTTTGCTTTGGTGGCTCTTTTGCTTAAAAGCTTGTGAGCTCTTTCTTTTGGGCACATATGCATGCTTCTCGGATCGTGGTAACTATTGTGTATGCGGAGCACTCTTGTGGCACACGGAGATATGCAAGATACCAAGATGATGTGGTGTTACTCACAATGATGTAGTATGCAATATCTATGACTATCACTAATGTGCACAAGTGTCGTGGCCCGGCAATACTCAAATGGCTAGTCTCAATGGGAAAGCTACGCAAAGATGGTTCATATGGTGACAATGCAATTGCAAGGTAGGATGAGCGAAGTGTCGTCGATGTTACCGTCCTTGCCGAAGTTGAGCGGTGGTGTTGTCGAAGTCTTGCCGTTCCAAGGTAGCCTAAACATCCAAGGAAACGGTGAAACCACAACTCAAGTATCCAAGGCAAAGGGAGACACACTTTCCAAACTCGGAGCGGGTAAGCGATGGTGGTTGCGGAAGGTATGGTGAAAGGTAGGTGGTAGCGGAAGGTGGTACGGAACTGAACAAGTCAGCCTCGTCAGGTTTTGTCGGACGTCCGGAAGTTACCGGTCGTCCGGTCGGTCGGATGGGGTCGGACGTCCGGAAGTTGCCGGAAATCCGGTAAAAGCTTCTGTAATCGGGGTGCCGGTCGTCCGGTGTTTAGCGGACGTCCGGTGTCTCGAGGGGTGCCGGACGTCCGATAAACGTCGGTCGTCCGGTAGGTCTGGGACTGGGGTTGGTGGAATCCGTGGAGAAATTGGTCGAACGTGGTCGAATTTGCGGTGGAAAAATGGTGAAAAGGTGGGGAAATGCTAGATCGACACGTGGCACAGCAAATCCATGGAACAAAGTCAACAAAATCTTGCCAAATCAACAGATCACAAAAAAAATTTGGGGTCATTTTTGTGGGGATTTTTCGAAATTGGGAAGAACACAACAAAAACAAGCTAGAAAACAGTGTGTGGGGCTCCAAAATCGTGATCAACCTTGCTCTTGATACCAAGATGATGTAGGGTGGAACCCTAATCGGCGGATCTTTCACGTTTTGGGGGGTGTCCCACGATGAACACGGAGAACACAAGGAGAAAGACGGGGAAAACACAAGAGGAACACTCAAATCAACACGAAGATAATCACATAAGCGCTAGATCCATGATACATAGTGCGATACATGATCCATAGTCAACGATGGTGATACAAGGATAGTCTTCTCCGTGAGGAGGTCTTGGAATCCCGTAGGATCTTCCCTGATGTGGAGGCCTTGAATCCGTAGTGGATCTTCTCCGTAGAGGCGCACGGTCTCGTGGGAGAAATCCACACAAGTCTGAGAAATGAGCTAACCAACGGCTACCTCGAAAGGAGGGAGGTCAACGGGTATATATTACACAGATAGGCACCGTCGGGGCGGACGTCCGCTGGTTACCGGACGTCCGGTGGTTCCGGAGGGACCGGACGTCCGGTAATCCTCGGATTTCCGCTATTTATCTTCTGTTGCCGTTGTCACGGACGTCCGGTGGCTTCCGGTCGTCCGGTCGTCTGGGGGAGGCCGGACGTCCGGTGTCTTCCGGTCGTCCGGTGCCTGGAAGTCGCCGGTCGTCCGGTGCAGGCCGGACGTCCGGTGCCTGTAGCATCTTCAGCCTTCCTTCTTCTTGTCTCGTGTACTTGTCGGGCCTGTCATCTTGACCATTGTGCAGAGCTGTCCCGTGGCCTTCGTCCAAGCACCTGAGTATGCACAGAGTCCCTGATGAAGGTAGAAGCCATGTCTCAAGTGAATCCGAAAGATGTAGAGAGAGGAGCGAGGTCACCTCGGTCTCGAGAGCTCTTGCACGGGCTCTAGTCATCGGTCCTTTGGGCACTTGGTGAGGCGATGGAGAGTCCATGGGGATGACCTTAGGATGCTCCGCATCACATAGCATCACATCATATGATATCATACTTGATCATCTTGGATCATCTTGTGCTCAAACCACCGGAACATCATACACATAGCATACTTGGGATAGAAGTCGTTGCATTTTGCTTAGTAGGTTGTGCACAAGTTCGTATCCTCCTATTGTGCAATCGCGCTAGCGTCTCTCTAGTGTTGTGCAACACAAGAATTTTCGTGGATTCCACATTTTGGCTCATTCCTTGGTTGCACGACCCCATCTATCTATCCGTGTGTGTGTTTCCGTGTGCCACCCATATTGCTATTGGTCTACTTGTTTCACTTGCGAATTTGTGAATCTCTTTCAACTTTATTGACTCTTGCTAACATTTTGCATCAAATTTTTGTGCCACTATCCTCACCGAGCTCCACCATAAGCTTTACTTGATAGGTGTGAGTGAACAAGTCCGGTACCAATTCCACTATTCTTTCATTTCACATTGAGTGAAACGGGATACATCCTCAACATTCGGAAAAGGTAACTTGGTATTGTTTATCTCATCTCCTACTCACCTTTGCTCGAGTCTTGTGATGGATAGGCAAAGCATTTCTTCTATTTCGGTCTACAACAACAACGACAAGTTCGATGCCATGACGAACAACTTGTGCGCCAACATGAATGCTCAAATGGAGGAGCTCAAAGCCCTCATCAAGAACCGCAAGAGGTCTCCCTCATCTTCGAGAAGACGCTCAAGTGCACATCCTTCCGAGCTACCATCAAAGCCCTCATCAAGAACCGCAAGAGGTCTCCCTCATCTTCGAGAAGACGCTCAAGTGCACATCCTTCCGAGCTACCATCTCCGACAAGATCTAATCGGCATCGACACCATCAACGACAAGAACGTGAAGGTCATGAGCTCAATACCAACAACCGCTCAACGACTTCACCATGTACCTTGGCATCTTCGCCAAACGACTTCAAGGCATCTTCGCCTTTGGATATGCGGCATCTTCGCCCACAAGCACCTCAAGCTTATGACCAAGAGAAGCTCCCCAAGCTCAAGTCCGCGACTTCCACGAGCTACTACGACCTCGACAACGACTACAAGATTCCTTTCTATGGGACTCAAGACCCCGAGGAGTATCTCGAGTGGGAGCGCAAGATGCACGACTACCTCACGCTACATCAAGTTCCCTACGAAGATCAAGTGAAGTGCGCCACAAGAAACTTCCACGACAACGCGTCAACATGGTGGCTTCACACACCTTCGACGAGCTTCAACCTGAATTGGCCCAAGACGAAGAGAGCTTTGCGGCGAGATTTCGTGCCTCCCACCTACACGGAACATCTTCTACGCCAATTGGAGAACACCATACAAGGATCCAAGTCCATCGACGAGTACTTCAAGGACATGAAGATTGCCTTGCGACGAGCCGGCGTGGATGACCCCATTTCGATGAAGCTCCACTTCATGATGGGATTGCACAACGACATCTACAAGACTATCTTCTTCGAGAACTACAAGTCCCTCGACGACAACTACATTGGTGCTCTCAAGGTGGAACAAGAACTTATGAAGGCCAAGGCTTCTCCACCGCAAGCAAACTTCTCGAAGACCAAGCTCCAAGACGGCGAGCATGAGGGTAGTACCACCACGATGTCCAAGCCCAACGAGCTCCAAGACGATGCTCCCAAGTTTGACTCCACCGCCAGCCCTCTTTGTGGCATTGATGATGCCGAGTCTACGTCGACTCTTTTTCAAGATGGTGCGGCGACGACTACGACTACAGAGCCATTCGAGGACCAAGCTTTGGAGGCGAACGACATGGTGACGAGCAAGGATGATGCTTCCATCTTTGGAGGCGAGAGTGATGATGTGCCATCTTCGGCCTTCATCCACGGCGACGGTGACGAGATGGTTGAGCATGGGATTTTCCCTTCGACCACGGCGGCGTATGATGACTTCAGTGACTTGTGCCACCATATTGAGAGTGAGAGCGAGTTCACCACTAGCCCCATATATGATGAGCTGCCCCGATTCCCATGTGAGGTGATGCGGAGCATCCTACGGACATCACCATGTCAAGAGCCCATTTGGCAAGTGGCACGTGCGCCATCTACTTCTCATACATAAAGGTGAATCTTCTCCTTTACACGTGTTCACTTGACCCCTTCGAGGATGGTATACTACTTGACTCTCCACTCGTGTGCATCCATAGGTATTGTCGGAGCTTCACGGACGACGAGGAGGAGCGCAAGCGCCAAGGAACGCCTACACCATCAGCGAGGGAAGCATGGAAGCGAAGACGGAAGAAGAATGGCCTGTCCAGTCCGGAACGGGCGGTACTACCGCTTACAAGCGGTACTACCGCCCGCGGTTCCGGTACTACCGCCCTGCCTGTGCGCAACCGTCGGCCTTTGGCCTTGTATCCCTCGCCACTTACCCCTTCGTGGCTTAGACTATAAATAGACCACCTCCACCTCCTTTCTAAGGTTAGCGAATATGATAGCTTATTTGTATGTGAGCTTTGCTCCTACCTTCTCCTCTTGAGAGAGTGAGACTACCTCCACCTTGGAGAAGATCCCTAGTGGATGCAAGACCTCCCACGGGAGAAGAATCCTTGTGGATTGTCAAGACCTCCCACGGGAGAAGAATCCTCCTGGATTGTCAAGACCTCTCTCCTCATAGGATTGGGATGAACTCTACCATGTATCTTATTTCCCTTTGATTGTTCGTGTACCTTGTGGATCTCATGTGTTTGTGAGTCTAGTGGATGTGTGATTGGACTTGTTCTTGAGTGTTTCTCTTGTGTTCTTCCCTTGTGTCCTTCTTGTTCTTGGGGATTCCCCTCCAATTCGTGAAAGATCTCCACCTAGGGTTCCACCCTACAACATCATGGTATCTAGAGCTATGGTTTCTCACGAAATTGGAGCCCCCCTTCGTGTTTTCTAGCCTTGTTTATTTGTGTTCTTGCCCAATTTCGAAAATCCCCACCAAAAATAGCCCCAAATTTTCTTGTGATTTGTTGGTTTGATGATGTTTTGTTGGATTTGATCCATGGATTTGCTTGGTTTCGAGTTGATCTAGCATCTCCCCAAGTTTCACCACTTTCCATCCACGAAATCCATCCAATTTCGCCCCCGAAATCATCCATTTCCGCCCCAAATTCGCCCCGATCGCGATCTGCGAAGTTTTTCCCGACACCAGCGGTACTACCGCTCATCCAAGCGGTACTACCGCCCTACAAGCGGTAGTAATTTTTTAGTTCCGCTCAACCAAAGCGGTACTACCGCCCCGCACTTTTCCAGGCTTCCGAGTTTCACCGTTTTGACCATAACTTTTACTCCCGAACTCCGATTTGAGTGTTCTTTGGCTCGTTGGAAAGCTAGCGACGTGCCCGAGCTGCTCATCTTGGTTTTACCACCATTTCACTCCATCATATTTTGTGAATTTTGACATCTCTTCCTAGGGCTTCCACCACATCATCCGCTATACCACCACCGACTTCCGCAACCTAAGCATTTTGTTTCCCATAGCATTTGTGGTTGCTTGAGTAGTGATTTGAGTCTCCTAAGGTGTTTAGGCTACTTAGGGACAATTGCTTCTTCATCAACCACCACCACCACTTCCGCATTGTCATCTTTGACACCACCACCACCATTGTTTTTCGCTACCACCATTTGACATTTGTCCTTGAGATTTTGAGTTGTGGTTTTTCCGTTTCCTAAGGTGTTTCGGCTAATTAGGAACGGGTCTACATCAAGAGCACCGCATCTCATCATCATCATCGGACGGTAACTTCGACGACACCATTGTATATACCCCTTGCAATTGCATTGTTAACCCCTAGCCCATTTTGCGTCACTTGCCTATCGAGACTAGCCATTGAGTATTGCCAGCAACGTTACTTGTGCACATTAGTAATCATCGATCCGCCCTTCCATTGCATACATACCATATCTTGGTATCATCATATCATCCCTTGTGTCACAAGATTGTTCCCGCATATACACAATTGCTATCTTGGTTTGTGCATCTCGCGTAGTGACCACAAAAAAAAACAAAAAAAAGCTTTTAAGCAAAAAGAGAGCAAAGAGCTTGTAAGCAATAGCCATAGCATCGCCACATTGCATATCATACTACCATATTGATCATCTTGGATCATCGTGTGCGAAACACCGGAACATCATACACATAGCATACTTGGGATAGCAAGTTCATACATTTTGCATCTTATAGGTTGTGCACAAGTGTCGTATCCGCCTATTGAGCAATCGTGCTAGCGTCTCTCTTGAGTTGTGCAACACGAGCGTTTTCCGTGGATTCCACATTTTCTGCTCATTCCTTGGTTGCACGACCCCATTTATCTATCCGTGTGTGTGTTCCCGTGTGCCACATTTTGCTATTGGTATACTTGTTTCAATTGCGAATTTGTGAATCTTTTCCAACATTATTGACACTTGCTAACTTTTTGCATCAAATTTTTGTGCCACTATCCTCACCGAGCTCCACCATAAGCTTTAATTTGTAGGTGTGAGTGAACAAGTCCGGTACCAATTCCACTATTCTTTCATTTCACTTTGAGTGAAACGGGATACATCCTCAACTTTGGGAAACGGTATCTTGGTATTGTTTATCTCATTTCCTACTCACCCTCTACTCGAGTCTTGTGATGGATAGGCAAAGCATTTCATCTCCGGTCTACAACAACAACGACGAGTTCGGTGCCATGACTAGATCACATCGGCATCGACACCATCAACGACGAGCACGTGAAGGTCACGAGCTCAACATCAACAACCGCTCAACGACTTCACCATCTACCTTGGCATCTTCGCCAAGTGGCTTCAAGGCATCTTCGCCTTCTGACTTGCGGCATCTTCGCCGACCCGCACCTCAAGAGAAGCTTCCCAAGCTCAAGTCCGCGACTTCCACGAGCTACTACGACCTCGTCAATGACCACGAGATTCCTTTCTATGGGACTCAAGACCCCGAGGAGTATCTCGAGTGGGAGCGCTTGATGGACGACTACCTCACGCTACTTCAAGTTCCTCCCGAAGATCAAGCGAAGTGTGCCACAAGAAACTTCCACGACCGCGCGTCGACAAGGTGGCTTCACACACCTTCGGAGAACTACGACATGAGTTGGTCCAAGACAAAGAAAGCTATGCGGCGAGAGTTCGTGCCTCCTACTTACACGGAACATCTTCTTCGCCAATTGGAGAACACCATACAAGGATCCAAGTCCATCGACGCGTACTTCAAGGAGATGAAGAAGGCCTTGCGACGTGCCAGCGTGGACGACCCCATTTGGATGAAGTTTTACTTCATGATGGGATTGGACAACGACATCTCCAAGACTATCTTCCTCGAGAACTACAAGTCCCTCGACGACAACTACATTGGTGCTCTCAAGGCGGAACAAGAACTCATGAAGGCCAAGGCTTCTCCACCGCAAGCACACTTCTCGAAGACCAAGCTCCAAGATGGCGAGCATGAGGCTAGTACCACCACGATGTCCAAGCCCAACGAGCTCCAAGATGATGCTCCCAAGTTCGACTCCACCGCCATCCCTCTTTGTGGCATTGATAATGCCGAGTCTACTTCGACTCTTTTTCTAGATGGTGCGGCGCCGACTACGACTACGGAGCCATTCGAGGACCACGCTTTGGAGGCGCACGACACGGTGACGAGCACGGATGATGCTTCCATCTTTGGAGGCGAGAGTGATGATGTGCCATCTTCGGCCTTCATCCACGGCGACGATTACGAGATGGTTGAGCATGGGATTTTCCCTTCGACCACGGCGACATATGTTGACTTGAGTGACTTTTTCCACCATATTGAGAGTGAGAGTGACTTCACCACTAGCCCCATATATGACGAGTTGCCCCAATTCCCATGTGAGGAGAGCCACAACCCCCACCACTTGAGTGAGATGAGTGACTCCACCATATGTGACATTGAGTGCACCTATTTTGAGGGAGTGAGTGAGCCACCATATAGAGAGAGTAAGATGGTTGATATGGCATGTGAGGCCACTTCCTACACTAACGACTTGACCTCTACCTCTATTGTGTCTTCTCAATTGGTGCTAGGTCCAACATTTGATGACGCGCCGATCCGCGACGACTTCGTCCTTCCTATGGACAAGACGATGGCCATGGTGGAATATGATGCACCTCCCACATGGTTCCATCAAGATGAACATGATGACCACCATTTGGTCTTTCCCACCTCACCTACACCACATGAGTGGAATGAGAAAGGTAACAAAGGTGAAGGTGATGCTCTCATCCCACTAGTGGACCATGTCGACATTGATTGCTTGCATGATGTTGATCCACCTATTGCCATGCTTCGTGCTAGTATGATTTCCACATGCGATGGTTTACCCATTTATGATTATTTTGATGATTGCCATGTGGAGTCTATTAGTTGTGATGCCATGTTGCATAGGATTTCATGTGATACTTCTCTCGGTCACATCATGTTTGACAATCCGCTTGACTTGTCATATGCTATGAATGAGATCAACCATATGTTACAATTACAATCTCTTCGTAGTAACTATGCATATTCCATTAAGATAAACCCAATTTGCACATATGGCATAGATGACAAGCCCATGGTTATTGGCATTTGTTTTTCTTGTGATGATATTGACATGCTTCCTTTGCATCATATCCATCATATGCCATGCCATGAACACCTAGCTTTGGATATGCATTGTTTTGGAGATTGTTCCACTTCTCCATATTATGCTTTCGATATTGCTCATGAGGAGACCCCCATAGTTTCCTCATACATTTTAGGAGATTTTGATACATCCCATCCATTGCATGATCCCCATATTTGTGTGCACAATATGCTCCCCATGAATGCAAATGCTATTGTTGTGCCACATACTTGCTCTAATTTGTGTCCCCATCGTGCTATACATGACAACTATTCTTTCATGATGGATGACATATTTCTCTATCGTGCTTCAAATTTCTTTGAGCGATGCTTATCTTGTGCTAACTCACATATGCACATACACATCATGATGGATGATGTGTACATTTACCACGCGCACAATTTCTTTGGTTTGTGTGTCTTTTGTGTAGGTCCCCATACTTACTCGTCAACCTCCCAACAGCACGAGTTGACGAAACGAGCTCTAGAGAGCAACGACGACTTGGGAGTCCATGGGTTATCCTTCCAACCGCTCCCTTCGCGCAAAGACTTCGCGCATCTCTTCTACATGGCACTCACATGGTTATGGGTTATTGTCCATTATGTCTCTTACACCCATCTTGCCATGTTCACTTTGCATGATATGCTCATCTATATGCCTTTGCCATGCATTTGTGACCCATGCTTTGCATTACACATGATGATTGATTCTCATACTTGTATGTGTATTTGCAAGCTTGGTGGAGATATGACTTGTTATTGCCATGATGCCTTTGTATCCCATGCCTATTATGATGCTTTGATCTTGATTTGTGATCATGCTTGCGATATGTCATGTGCATTGCCTATATCCACTATTTGCTCACATGACATGATTGCCATGATTTCCTATAGTGTGTTGCATCTTCGCGCCACTAGTTTGCACGACATGATTGATATTGCTTGTTGTCATATGTCTCCACATGTTGCCTCTCTCATGCTATATGATTGTCCATGCATTGAGCGCAACCATGATTTTAATCTTGCCAATGAGATTGCCCCCATAGCATTCTTGCATTTATTTGGAGATATTGACATATTTCTTGTGAAGCATTCTTGTCTTGCCTCTTTGCATCTTATGCCTAGTGCCATGATTATAGCCATTGTTGCATCATCTTATTCATGCACTTTTGCTTCGAATGGTTATGTGCAAGAGAAGAGAACCATCATAATGGATGATGTGTTTATCTACCATGCGCATACATTCTTTGTTTTATTGTGTGCATGTGTAGGTTACTTGGACTTCGTGTCGACTTCCACTTCACGTGAGTTGACCATTCGAGCTCTTGAGAGCGAACCACTTTCTCCCACGACGCTTCTACATCGCACTTGCTTGTGCTTCGGCATTGTGAAGAATGCACAAGGACATGCTTTCAAGGTGATATCCTTCCCTTCCGAGAACCCAAAAACCATGAGCATGAATATTGTGGATCATACTACATGTGTTGCTTGCACCATTTGTCATCTTGGACTCCTTGATCGCGCACATGTTAGTGATATTGCTTTCTTTCACGATAGCCACATTGACATGCCTCATGTTATATATGCCTTGTGTGTTGCATCCAATTCTTGGATTACTTGTGCTTATCATATGCTTGGCTGCAACAATGTCATCCCTTCACATATGCCATGTCCCATTGCTTTCCACATGATTGACTTGATGGCCTCACACATGTTGAACAATTGCTCTTTCTATTGTGTTGAGTGCCACACCATTTTCACTACACCCTATGCACGTTATGCTTGGATTGTCTTGCACTTGACTCATGTGTTTAGACACTTCATTTTATTTGGTGTTGTGAATGATTCCTATGCCTACCATAGACCTTTCATTGAGCGCTTTGTGCATGCTTGCTACAACTTTGAGGTAGATGCTTACTCCCTTGTCACACATATGTGCATCTCTACCTCACATTTACATGCTTGTTTCCATGACGACCTTGATTGTGCTCAATTCATATGCTTACATGCCATGTCACCACCCTTTGTCACACCCTATGCTATGCTTGATGACAACACTTGTTGGGTGAATCACCTCTTGAATGCTTGGTTTTGCACTAATGCTAGCCACATTTGTTTTTCCGAGTGCTTGTTCTTCTTGCTCCTTTTGAAGGAATCACTAGACGGCGCGGCATTGGAGAGTGACAACTTTGAGCTTCAAGATGATGAGCTCTTGGTGATCATCCACTTCTACACGGCGACGCCATCTCTTTCAAATGGTGATTTGGTTCTCGATCCGAGGTCGGATCTTTCCCAAGGGGGAGGGGATGATGCGGAGCATCCTACGGACATCACCATGTCAAGAGCCCATTTGGCAAGTGACACGTGCGCCATCTACTTCTCATACATAAAGGTGAATCTTCTCCTTTACACGTGTTCACTTGACCCCTTCGAGGATGGTATACTACTTGACTCTCCACTCGTGTGCATCCATAGGTATTGTCGGAGCTTCACGGACGACGAGGAGGAGCGCAAGCGCCAAGGAACGCCTACACCATCAGCGAGGGAAGCATGGAAGCGAAGACGGAAGAAGAATGGCCTGTCCAGTCCGGAACGGGCGGTACTACCGCTTACAAGCGGTACTACCGCTCCCAAGCGGTACTACCGCCTGCGGTTCCGGTACTACCGCCCTGCCTGTGCGCAACCGTCGGCCTTTGGCCTTGTATCCCTCGCCACTTACCCCTTCGTGGCTTAGACTATAAATAGACCACCTCCACCTCCTTTCTAAGGTTAGCGAATATGATAGCTCATTTGTATGTGAGCTTTGCTCCTACCTTCTCCTCTTGAGAGAGTGAGACTACCTCCACCTTGGAGAAGATCCCTAGTGGATGCAAGACCTCCCACGGGAGAAGAATCCTTGTGGATTGTCAAGACCTCCCACGGGAGAAGAATCCTCCTGGATTGTCAAGACCTCTCTCGTCATAGGATTGGGATGAACTCTACCATGTATCTTATTTCCCTTTGATTGTTCGTGTACCTTGTGGATCTCATGTGTTTGTGAGTCTAGTGGATGTGTGATTGGACTTGTTCTTGAGTGTTTCTCTTGTGTTCTTCCCTTGTGTCCTTCTTGTTCTTGGGGATTCCCCTCCAATTCGTGAAAGATCTCCACCTAGGGTTCCACCCTACAACATGAGGAGAGCCACAACCCCCACCACTTGAGTGAGATGAGTGACTCCACCATATGTGAGTTTGAGTGCACCTACCTTGAGGGAGTGAGTGAGCCACCACATAGAGAGAGTGAGATAGTTGATAGGTCATGTGAGGCCACTTTCAACACTAACGACTTGACCTCTACCTCTATTGTGTCTTCTCATTTGGTGCTAGGTCCCACATATGATGACGCGCCGATCCTCGATGACTTCGTCCTACCATTGGACAAGACGATGGCCATGGTGGAATATGATGAACCCCCCACATGCTTCCATCAAGATGAAGATGATGACCACCATTTGGTCTTTCCCACCTCACCTACACCACATGAGTGGAATGAGAAAGGTAACAAAGGTGAAGGTGATGATCTCGTCCCACTAGTGGACTATGTTAACAATTGCTTGCATGATGTTGATCCTCCTATTGCCATGCTTCATTCTAGTATGATTTCCTCATGCGATGATTTACCCATTTATGATGAGTTTGATGATTGCCATGTGGAGTCTATTAGTTGTGATGCCATGTTGCGTAGGATTTCTTGTGATAATTCTCTCGGTCACATCATGTTTGACAATCCACTTGACTTGTCATATGCTATGCATGAGATCAACAATATGTCATATTTGCAATCTCTTCGTAGTAACTATGCATATGCCATTAAGATAAATCCAATTTGCACTTATGGCATAGATGACAAGCCCATGGTTATTGGCATTTGTTTTTCTTGTGATGATATTGATATGCTTCCTTTGCATCATATCCATCATATGCCATGCCATGATTACCTAGCTTCGGATATGCATTGTTTTGGATGTTGTTCCACTTCTCCATATTATGCTTCCACTTTTGCTCATGAGGAGACCCCCATAGTTTCCTCATATATTTTAGGAGATTTTGATCCATCCCATCCATTGCATGATCCGCATACTTGTGTGCACAATATGCTCCCCATGAATGCAAATGCTATTGTTGTGCCACATACTTGCTCTAATTTATGTCCCCATCGTGCTATACATGACAACTATTCTTTCATGATGGATGACATATTTCTCTATCGTGCCTCAAATTTCTTTGAGCATTACTTATCTTGTGCTAACTCTAACGTGCACATACACATCATGATGGATGATGTGTACATTTACCACGCGCACAATTTCTTTGGTTTGTGTGTCTTTTGTGTAGGTCCCCATACTTACTCGTCAACCTCGCAAGAGTACGAGTTGACGAAAAGATCTCTAGAGAGCAATGATGACTTGGGATTCCGTGGATTATCTTTCCCACCGCTCCCTTCGCGCAAAGACTTCGCGCATTCCTTCTACATGGCACTCACATGGTTATGGGTTATTGTCCATTATATCTCTTACGCCCATCTTGCCATGTTCACTTTGCATGATATGCTCATTCCTATGCCTTTTACATGCATTTGTGACCCATGCTTTTCATTACACATGATGATTGATTCTCATACTTGTATGTGTATTTGCAAGCTTGGTGGAGATATTGCTTGTTCTTGCCATGATGCCTTTGTACCCCGTGCCTATTATGATGCTTTGATCTTGCTTTGTGTTCGTGCTTGCGATATGTCATGTGTATTACCTATACCCATTATTTGATGTTGTAGGGTGGAACCCTAAGTGAAGATCTTTCACGAATTGGAGGGGAATCCTGATACGGTGTATCCTAGGGCCATCCCCATGGATCCTCCTTCACCCCCTCAAGTGCCTCAAGGACCGATGACACGTGCCCGTACTAGAGCTTTCGAGACCGAGGTGACGTCACTCCTAGCCCTACTTCCTTATGAATCTTGCGAGACATGGTTGCTACCTCAAGCGAGTGTGCTTTGTGTGCTCAGGTGTGAAGGAGACCACTTCGGAGAAGAGCGTGAAGATGGACAAGTCCCCAAGGCCACGGACGAACTGATGCATCGAGAAGGGCAGAAGGGAGCTCCAGGCCCCGGACATCCGGCCCCATGGCCCGGACATCCGGCACCTGGGCCATCACCTACAGAAGACCAGCAGCGACTGAAGCTACAGGGCCCGGACATCCGGCCAGGGCCCGGACATCCGGCCAGGCATGGCCCGGACATCCGGCCCCGGGCCCGGAAATCCGGCGCCTCTGTCCAGAGAGCGCCCGAGACCAGACCGCTCCAGCCCGGACATCCGGCCCATCGCCCCGGACGTCCGGCACCCCTCGAAGACCCGGACATCCGGGCCGCCGCCCGGACATCCGGCCCCTGATCTGCCTGCGTGCAGCCCCCTGGGCCGAGGCCCATGTATCCATTCGCCCCGTAGACTATATATACTCCCCTCGTCATTCCGTTTAGGGTTAGCTGTGGTTTTAGCTCATTTGACACTTGTGTGGATTTCTCCCACGAGACCGGTGCGCCTCTACGGAGAAGATCCACCTCTGGATTCAAGACCCCTAACGGGAAGATCCCACGGGATTCCAAGACCTCCTCCGGGAGAAGACTATCTGTATCACCGTTGTTGACCTTGGATCATGGATCTCAACCTTGTATCGCGAATCTAGCATTTGTGTGATTGCTTTCGTGTTGATTGAGTGTTTTCCTCTTGTGTTTTCCCCATCTTTCCTTTGTGATTCCCCGTGTTCATCGTGTGCCAACCTCCAAACGTGAAAGATCCGCTGATTAGGGTTCCACCCTGTATCATTTTGGTATCTAGAGCCAGGTTTCTCACGATTTTGGAGCCCCACACGTCGTTTTCTAGCCTGTTTTTGTCGTGTTCTTCCTAATTTCGAAAATTGCCCCACAAAAAGAGCCCCAAAAATTTTCTGTGATCTGTTGATTTGGCAAGATTTTGTTGAATTTGTTCCATGGATTTGCTGTGCCACGTGTGGATCTAGCTTTTCCTCCACTTTTCCCCAAATTTCATCCGAAAAATCCACCGAATTTTTGTCCCGAAACCCCTTTTGCAACGTGTTCTTGCTGGCTCGGGCACCCCGGACATCCGGCTCGTGCCCCGGACATCCGGCCCGGCCCGGACATCCGGCCCCTGGCCCGGACATCCGGCCTCCCGCAGCCATTTTTCCCGCAGCCATTTCCCCACCTCTCCGCCATTTTCGCTTGGTGCTCCACCATTTCTTCCGCATACCACCACCTTTTCCGCATCCACCATCGCTTCACCGCTTCGAGTTTCGAAAATTTGTCTCCATTTGCCGTGGATACTTGAGTTGTGGTTTCACCGTTTCCTTGGATGTTTAGGCTACCTTGGGACGGCAAGACTTCGACAACACCACCGCTCAACTTCGGCAAGGACGGTAACATCGACGACACTTCGCTCACTCTATCTTGCAATTGCATTGTCACCCTATGAACCATCTTTGCGTAGCTTTCCCATTGAGACTAGCCATTTGAGTATTGCCGGGCCACGACACTTGTGCACATTAGTGATACTCATATATATTGCATACCACATCATCTTGGGATATTGCATATCTCCTTGTGCCACAAGAGTGCTCCGCATACACAATAGCTACCTTGATACGTGAAGCATACATATGTGCCCAAAGAAAGAGCTCAAAAGCTTTTAAGCAAAAGAGCCAATCCAAGCAAAGAAACAATAGCATCATACGCCTTGCATCCAAAGAGATCATACATAGCAACATCATCTTGTGCTCAAGCATCGGCACATCATACACTCATAGCATACTTGTGATAGATAGTCGTTACGTTTTGCCCATATAGGTCGTGCACAAGTGCGTATCCGCCTATTAAGCAATCGGTTAGCGTCTCTCTAGCGTTGTGCAACACGAGCATTTTCCGTGGTTTACCACATTTTTCGCTCATCCTTGGTTGCACAACCACATTTATCTATCCGTGCGTGTGTTCCGTGTGCTACTCTTTGCTAGTGATCTACTTGTTGCATGAGCAAATTTGTGAACCATTTTCAACATCTTTGCGTCATTTTGACGATTACATTGAATTTGTGCCACATCCTAACCAAGCTCCTCTCAAAGCTTTACTTGTAGGTGTGAGAATCGACACGAAGTGATACCAATAGTGCTATTTCCGGGTTACATTGTTGAGTGATCATTGATCCATTTTCAACCTCGGTTAAGGTACATTGATATTGTCTTCTCCTTTCTCCACTCACTTACTTGCTTGTGATGATGGATAGGCCAAGTTCATCTACCAACCCGATCTTCGACGATCCTCAAGAAGCGAACAACTACGTCACCAAACTACATCTATTCGGTGTCCAACGAGCTCTACATCAAGAGAGTGAAGCTATGCGAGAGTACATTGGTCAAGTTGCCGAGGACGCGCGACAATTCCAACAAAGCACCAAGGAGCAAATCGACCTCATCAACACCAACATGTCTACTCAATACAATGAGCTACGGACATTGATCATCAACCGACGTTCTTCCTCAACATCATCTCATCGACGAAGCCGCTCAAGTCGACATACCGACTCAACGCAAGACTCAAGTACATCTACGTCAAACACTCTTCGTCAAGCCGCACGTCAAGCTCGACATGAACATCGGCAACCTCTACATGACAAGAGTTCCCAAGAGCTATTCGACGAACAAGAAAATCGACGTCGTCACAACCAAGCTACACTTGAGCAAGCACAAGAACGGCAACGACTACGCCAACAACAACAAGAGCGAGCTCGTCAATATCAAGAAGAACAAGATGCCGAGGCTAACCGCCAAGCACAACAACGTCGTGACGCTCAAGCTATGGAGGCGCAACGTGCTTTACAAGATGCACACCGCAATGTGGCCGCCCGCAATCGACACACTCGTCAAGAAGAGGATTTTCTTCGAGATGAGATGCAAGAACGGCGCCATCAAGCAAGAATGCAAGAAGAAGCTCCTCCTCAAGCGCGACATGAGCAACAATACCAACAAGAACATCAACTCCAACAAGAACGTCTACATCCTCAAGAGCAACATGATATGGCAAACCGCCAAAATCGAGAGCGCTTTCCCAATAGGCAAGGAAACAATGACGAGCATCGCTATGGCAAGCTCAAGTTCACCATGCCAAAGTTTTCCGGAAGCATTGATCCCGAAGATTACCTCTCATGGGCATTGAAAGTTGACAAGATCTTTCGCCTTCACAACTTCGATGAAGAGAAGAAGATCGCTATGGCATCACTTGAGTTCCAAGACTATGTTCTCATTTGGTGGGAGCAAATCATAGAGAGAAGAGAAGCCAAAGGCGAACCTCCTTGATACGGTGTATCCTAGGGCCATCACCATGGACCCTCCTTCACCCCCTCAAGTGCCTCAAGGACCGATGACACGTGCTCGTGCTAGAGCTTTCGAGACCGAGGTGACGTCACTCCTAGCCCAACTTCCTTATGAATCTTGCGAGACATGGTTGCTACCTCAAGCGAGTGTGCTTTGTGTGCTCAGGTGTGAAGGAGACCGCTTCGGAGAAGAGCGTGAAGGTGAACAAGTCCCCAAGGCCACGGACGAACTGATGCATCGAGAAGGGCAGAAGGGAGCTCCAGGCCCCGGACATCCGGCTCCATGGCCCGGACATCCGGCACCTGGGCCATCAACTACAGAAGGCCAGCAGCAACTGAAGCTACAGGGCCCGGACATCCGGCCAGGGCCCGGACATCCGGCCAAGCATGGCCCGGACATCCGGCCCCGGGCCCGGAAATCCGGCGCCTCTGTCCAGAGAGCGCCCGAGACCAGACCGCTCCAGCCCGGACATCCGGCACCTCGCCCCGGACGTCCGGCACCCCTCGAAGACCCGGACATCCGGGCCGCCGCCCGGACATCCGGCCCCTGATCTGCCTGCGTGCAGCCCCCTGGGCCGAGGCCCATGTATCCATTCGCCCCGTAGACTATATATACTCCCCTCGTCATTCCGTTTAGGGTTAGCTGTGGTTTTAGCTCATTTGACACTTGTGTGGATTTCTCCCACGAGACCGGTGCGCCTCTACGGAGAAGATCCACCTCTGGATTCAAGACCCCTAACGGGAAGATCCCACGGGATTCCAAGACCTCCTCCGGGAGAAGACTATCTGTATCACCGTTGTTGACTTTGGATCATGTATCTCGACCTTGTATCGCGAATCTAGCACTTGTGTGATTGCTTCCGTGTTGATTTGAGTGTTCTCTCTTGTGTTTTCCCCATCTTTCTCCGTGTTTTCCCCGTGTTCATCGTGTGCCAACCTCCAAACGTGAAAGATCCGCTGATTAGGGTTCCACCCTGTATCACATGTCCTCATCATTCTCCCTTTCTTGAAAATAAAGCCGTCCTCGGCGTTGCTGATACGGTGTATCCCATGATCATCCCCATGTTCACTCGACGAGACCTCAACCACACACAATTGGACACAAGGTTCACTCGCTCCTCTCTGAACCCCCACTTTCTACATGCGAGACATGGCTACTACCTCAAATATATGTGCTATGCATGACCAGGAACCAAGAGGGAGGCCATGGAACAGCTAGGAGCGTTGGACAAGACGGCGAGGACACCAAGTACATGGAACAAGAGAAGCTGCTGGAAAAGCTTCAGGCTCCGGACGTCCGGCATCTACCGGACGACCGGCGACTCCCAGGCGACCGGACGACCGGAGGCCACCGGACGTCCGTGACTTCGACGACAGAAGGAAAATAGCGGAAGTCCGAAGACTTCCGGACGTCCGGACCCTCGCGAGCCACCGGACGTCCGGTAGCCGTCGGACGTCCGCTACCTGCTGTCTGCGCACAGTTATCGGGCCAGAGGCCCATGTATCCCTCTCCCACTTACCCCTTCGTGGTCCTAGACTATATATACTCCTCCACCTCCTCCTAATGAGGGTTAGCTTAGTGATAGCTCATTTGATACTATCTAGTGGTTCATCTCCTTGTGAGTGACTGCGGCCCCTCCACGGAGAAGATCCACTACGGATTCAGGACCTCCTTCATCGGAGAAGATCCCCAGGGATATCAAGACCTCCTCACGGAGAAGAACCGGTTACCCTTTGTATCGTCCCTTGTTGATCATGGATCTTGTATCTCTTTGTGTTTCGAGGATCTAGCATATGTGTGACTTGTTCTTGTTGGTTTGAGTGATTCTCTCGTGTTTCCCCTCGTGTTCCCTCTCGTGTTCTTCGTGTTCATCGTGGGATCCCCTCCATTTCGTGAAAGATCCGCTGATTAGGGTTCCACCCTGTATCAAGCTTCCTCTACTACAACTCCTACCGAAGACAATAACAAGACGAGCTCCATCAAATGCTTCAAGTGCCAAGGACGAGGCCACAAGTCATTTGAGTGCAAGACCGTTCGCACCATGATCATCAACGACGACGGATCTTATGACTCCATGAGCGATGATGAGATGGAAGCACTTGAGCATGTCGCTAAGCATCGCCAAGTCAATGAAGAAGAAGACAATCAGGTGTTTTGCGACAATGACTCAAGCCCCAACCTTGTTGTCTCCAAAGTCTTGACACTCCAACATCAACAAGATGACGACCAACGATGTCATATTTTTCATACGAAGGCCGGCATCAATGGACGCTCCGTCAAGGTTATCATCGATGGCGGAAGTTGCCACAACTTGGCAAGTGAAGAGCTATGCGACAAGCTTCATTTGGTCAAGACGAAGCATCCGCACCCCTACAAGGTCCAATGGCTCAACGACGCCGGAATTCTTCGAGTCGAGCACACCGTGCAAGTCTCTTTCAAGATTGGCGCCTACGAGGACACCCTTGAGTGTGATGTGATACCCATGTCCGTGTGCCACCTTATTCTTGGACGCCCATGGCAATATGATCGTGGAGTCACACACAATGGACGGACAAATCACTATCATTTCAAGATGAAGGGCAAGGAATTCGTGCTTCGGCCAATGTCCCCAAGTCAAGTTGCCGCCGACAGGCTTTTACCTACCACCCATCGTGGAGAGAATGGTGAGAGAGTGAGCCACCAAAAAGAGAGCGAGAGCCACAAGCCAAATATGAGCGACTCCACGATGAGCGACAAGAAGCAACTAGTGCTATTTGCCACCAAACGTGAGATGAGAGAAGTGTGTGAGAACCCATCGAGCGTCTTCCACCTTGTGCTTCTATGCAAAGGGGAAGCCAAACCTACTAACACTTCACCACCTCCACCTTTTGTGTTGTCTAAATTGTTGCAGGAATTCTCGGACGTCTTTCCGGATGAGCTACCACCGGGTCTACCTCCACTTCGAGGGATAGAACACCGCATCGACCTCGTACCCGGTGCTCCACTTCCAAACAAAGCTCCTTACCGCGTCAACCCCGAGGAAACAAAGGAGATACAACGGCAAGTGCAAAACCTCATCGACAAGGGTCATGTACGTGAAAGTCTAAGCCCTTGTGCCGTTCCCGTTATTCTCGTGCCTAAGAAAGACGGAACTTTTCGCATGTGTTCCGATTGCCGCCCGATAAATGCTATCACCGTTAGATATCGTCACCCTATTCCTCGCTTAGATGACATGCTTGATGAACTTTGTGGTGCCACCATCTTTTCAAAAATTGATCTTAAAAGTGGCTACTACCAAATTCGCATTCAAGAGGGTGATGAATGGAAAACTGCTTTCAAAACCAAGTTCGGGTTATACAAGTGGCTTGTTATGCCAATGGGCTTATCGGAAGCACCCGGCACCTTTGTGCGCCTTATGCACTTTGTTCTTAGACCCTACATAGGTGTCTTTGTCGTGGTTTACTTTGATGACATTCTTGTGTTTAGCAAGTCGCTTGAAGAACATGTTGACCATGTCCAACTAGTTTTGCAAGCACTTCGCAAACAACAACTGTATGCTAATATGGAAAAATGCACTTTTGGCGTTGACAAGGTTGTCTTTCTAGGATTTGTCGTGTCTTCTCAAGGTGTTCATGTTGATGAAACTAAAATTGAAGCAATTAAAACTTGGCCTCAACCAAAGAATATTATGCAAGTGCGTAGTTTCCTTGGTCTAGCCGGTTTCTATCGACGTTTTGTGAAGGACTTTAGCACCATTGCTATGCCTCTACACGCTTTGAGCAAGAAGAACGCACCCTTCATTTGGGGTCCTTCGCAAGACACCGCGTTCAATGAGCTTAAGAGCTTGCTCACACACGCACCACTTCTAGCCCTACCAAACTTTGACAAACCTTTTGAGATTCATTGTGATGCTAGTGGTACCGGCATTGGTGGCGTGCTAATGCAAGAAAAGCGCCCAATTGCGTACTTTAGCGAAAAGCTATCGGGAGCGCAACTTAACTACCCTATCTATGATAAAGAGCTTTATGCCTTGGTGAGAGTTCTACGTGTTTGGGAACACTATCTTAGACCTCATGAATTCATTCTTCATACGGACCATGAGACACTCAAGTATCTCAAAGGTCAAACTAAGTTGAACAAGCGTCATGCTAAATGGAGTGAGTTCATTGAGTCTTTTCCCTATGTCATCAAATACATCAAGGGCAAAGAAAATGTTGTGGCGGACGCGCTTTCCCGCAAATGCATGCTTGTTACACAACTTGAGTTGAATGTGATTGGCTTTGAGCATATTAAAGATTTGTATGCGCATGATCCTTTCTTTGCAAATGCCTATGCTAAATGCTTGACTCACACTTCTTGGGAGCATTACTACATCAAAGATGGATATCTTATGAGAGCTAACAAACTTTGCATTCCCGAGTCTTCGCTTCGTTTGCTCCTTTTGCAGGAATCGCATGGAGGAGGACTCATGGGACACTTTGGACGAGACAAGACGTTTGCTACACTCTCTAAGAACTATTTTTGGCCCAAGATGCTTCGTGACGTCTCACGATTCACAAACCGTTGTTCTACATGCCGCAGAGCTAAGTCCAAAGCTCAATCTTATGGCCTTTATATGCCTCTTCCTATTCCATATCACCCATGCGAAGACATAAGCATGGATTTCATACTTGGCTTGCCTAGGACTCAAAATGGCAAAGATTCCGTGCTTGTCGTGGTAGATAGGTTCTCCAAAATGGCTCATTTCATTCCTTGTAACAAGATCGACGATGCTTCACATGTTGCAACTCTCTTTTGCAGGGAGATACTTCGTCTACACGGCGTGCCCAAAACGATCGTCTCCGACCGGGACGTCAAGTTCCTGAGTTACTTTTGGAAAACACTATGTGCCAAGCTCGGAATCAAGCTTCTATTTTCTTCGGCGTACCATCCACAAACGGACGGCCAGACGGAGGTGACGAACCGCACGCTATCCACTCTTCTTCGTGTGTTGATCAAGAGGAACATCCGGGAATGGGAGCATTGCTTACCAATCGCCGAGTTCGCCTACAACCGCGCAAGACACTCCACAACCGGCAAGTCTCCCTTCGAGATCGTCTACGGCTTCAACCCGTTGTCACCTTTGGACATCCTACCGCTTCCTCTCCAAGAGCGAACGAACATGGACGCAAGTGCAAGGGCAACTTATCTCAAGAAGGTGCACGAAGACACAAGGGCGATGATCGAGCGACAAGTCCACCGTCGCGCCACAAAGCTCAACGTCAACAAGGCACCGATGGTGTTCGAACCGGGAGATCTTGTTTGGCTTCACCTTCGCAAGGACCGCTTCCCACTCGAGCGCAAGTCCAAGCTTCTACCTCGCGCCGACGGACCCTTCAAGGTGCTAGCACGCTACAACGACAACGCCTACAAGATCGACATCCCACGAGACAAGTACTCCGTGAGCGATACTTTCAACATCAAGGACCTCTCTCCTTTCCATGGTGATGAAGATTTCGATCCGAGGTCGGATCTTTCCCAAGGGAGGGGAGATGATACGGTGTATCCTAGGGCCATCCCCATGGACCCTCCTTCACCCCCTCAAGTGCCTCAAGGACCGATGACACGTGCCCGTACTAGAGCTTTCGAGACCGAGGTGACGTCACTCCTAGCCCTACTTCCTTATGAATCTTGCGAGACATGGTTGCTACCTCAAGCGAGTGTGCTTTGTGTGCTCAGGTGTGAAGGAGACCACTTCGGAGAAGAGCGTGAAGATGGACAAGTCCCCAAGGCCACGGACGAACTGATGCATCGAGAAGGGCAGAAGGGAGCTCCAGGCCCCGGACATCCGGCCCCATGGCCCGGACATCCGGCACCTGGGCCATCACCTACAGAAGACCAGCAGCGACTGAAGCTACAGGGCCCGGACATCCGGCCAGGGCCCGGACATCCGGCCAGGCATGGCCCGGACATCCGGCCCCGGGCCCGGAAATCCGGCGCCTCTGTCCAGAGAGCGCCCGAGACCAGACCGCTCCAGCCCGGACATCCGGCCCATCGCCCCGGACGTCCGGCACCCCTCGAAGACCCGGACATCCGGGCCGCCGCCCGGACATCCGGCCCCTGATCTGCCTGCGTGCAGCCCCCTGGGCCGAGGCCCATGTATCCATTCGCCCCGTAGACTATATATACTCCCCTCGTCATTCCGTTTAGGGTTAGCTGTGGTTTTAGCTCATTTGACACTTGTGTGGATTTCTCCCACGAGACCGGTGCGCCTCTACGGAGAAGATCCACCTCTGGATTCAAGACCCCTAACGGGAAGATCCCACGGGATTCCAAGACCTCCTCCGGGAGAAGACTATCTGTATCACCGTTGTTGACCTTGGATCATGGATCTCAACCTTGTATCGCGAATCTAGCATTTGTGTGATTGCTTTCGTGTTGATTGAGTGTTTTCCTCTTGTGTTTTCCCCATCTTTCCTTTGTGATTCCCCGTGTTCATCGTGTGCCAACCTCCAAACGTGAAAGATCCGCTGATTAGGGTTCCACCCTGTATCAAATCCCCAAGAACACGATGAACACAAGAGAGGGAAAACACTCAAATTGACTAGATCCAATCACACATATGCTAGATTCAAGAACATGCAAGAGTTCACAATGATTCAAGAACAACAAAAGGAAAGATACAAGGTAGCTAGTTCATCCCACTCCTTGAGGAGGTGAGGTCTTGCAATCCACAAGGATTCTCCCGTGGGAGGTCTTGCAATCCCACAAGGATTCTTCTCCCTTGGGAGGTCTTGATCTCCTAGAGGAGGGGATACAAGGAGCAAAGCTCTCAATGTCTATCAAATACTTTGCTAACCCTTCCAAGGAAGTGGGGAAGGTCTATTTATAGTTTATGCTACGAAGGGGTACGAGAAGAGAGGGATACATGGCCAAGGGCCGAGGGCTGCGCGCAGGCAGGGCGGTAGTATCGCCAGCTCGAGCGGTAGTTCCGCTTGTAGGGCGGTAGTACCGCTTAAGGGGCGGTAGTACGCTGGTGCCGGCCTGTCCAGGTGCGGTAGTACCGCTAGTTCCGGGTCGAGCAGGTCTTCATTTGCTTCTACGCGATCCGGGCTGAATGGGTTCTCCTTTGCGTCCACGGGATCACCTCCTTGGTAACTGATGATGCACAACATCTCCTTGTGAGGTAGAACCCAATCCTCATGCGAATCCAAACGAAACTCGAAGAGGAGAGAATTCACCTCGTGCTTGATAGCGCGTGCGCGTGCTCTAGTCATTGGTCCCTTGAGTGCTTGTGCCGAAGGATGCTCCGCATCATCTCCTCCCCCTTGGGAAAGATCCGTCTTCGGATCGTGAACCATATTGCCATGTTCACGGTAGGCATGGATGAACTTGGAGGTGGACGAATCCAAGATGTCGTCGGAATGGTAGATATGCAAAACGAGCAAACACAAGGGACACTTGGAGATACAATGGTTAGCGGACGCAAGGTGTCCATCATTTAAGCATGAGTCCGTCCAAACAAATTGGTAGTGGCAATGAGCATGAATTGTAGCAAAATGAAAGAGCATGGCATACAATGCATTCATGTGATCAAGCTCATTGTGCAAGAAGTTGCAAATGCTACCATTGTGCAAAATGATGTCGTAATGGGATTGTGTATCAAAAGCATGAACGTGGTAAATGATGCTCAATGTGAGTATGTGATCATGCAATTGATGCTTGGCGATGTGATCAATATGTATGAAGAGTCCATCAAGAAAGATCACAACAAATTTGCTAAGAAAATGCACAAGCTCATATATCATGGATGACATGGGAATACAAGATGCAACAAGGCAATCATAATGGGAGTCAATCCATGCGCAAGATGCAATTTTGTTATGGGAATGATTTGTCCATGGAGCATGGCATGTGAGCGCACAATCAATAAATATGAAGGTTTGGGTGCAATGTGCCAAAGGAGTGTTGATATACTCATGCTCAAAGTCATGGCAATAGTGGTAGACCGGTGGTGCATCCATGAAATCCAAGCATATGTGAGGATGGCTCACTAGGAAGGAATGCACCTTGATGAGGATGTCGAAAACGGTGTTGTTGTCGCGCAACGTGTATGCCTTCACATGCTCAAGGTACTTCGTGATGGTACCGCCTTGTGAATCCTTCAAAATGAAAGAACATGACAAACACTCGGAAAAACAAATGAGGTTAGCGAAGATGCAAACCCTATTCATGTGGTGAGTCACCCAACAAGTATGTTCGTCATTCTTATCATAAGAAAGGACAAGGGGACATGGCAATGTATGGAAGCATATGATGCGATAACAACCAAAGGCATTAAGCTCAAACAAGCAAGCATGCATCACAAGCAAGGTGTCCAAGTCTCCGAGATCAACAAGTATAGCATGGTTGCACTCACAACAAGTGAATATGAGAGGTGCAACTATTGGAGACAAGTGACAATGATCAAGATATATCATGTGAAAAGCATGAACATAGATGTCATCAACCCAAGAAAGCAAGTAAGAGTGGAGCATGGGTGATGCAACATAGCAAGCAATCATGGAAATCAAGTAGTGTAAGCTAGTAGTGCGAAGATGCAATCTACTAGAGGTAATCATGGCAATCATGGCATGTGTGTAAATAGTGGGCATGAATAATGCACATGGCATAACACAATCATGAAAGCAAGATGTGAGCAAAGTCTCATCAATAGCATGAGGCACAATGTAAACATGGCAATAGCAACAAGTATCTCCACCAAGCATGCAAATACACATAGAAGTAGCATAATGGTGAATCATGTGTAAAGGCAAGCAAGGGTCACAATTGCATGGCAAATTCATAGCAAGAGGCATAACATGCAAAGTGAACACGATAGTAGGGGCATAATGTGACAAGTGGCAAATAGCCCATAGCCGTGTGAGAGCCAAGTAAAAGAGATGCGCGTAGTTGTTGCGCGAAGAAAATGGTGGTAGGGACAATCCACGGGATCCCAAGTCGTCGTTGCTCTCTAGAGCTCGTTTTGTCAACTCATGAGATTGTGAGGTTGACAAGTATGCATGGGTACCTACACAAAAGAGACACAAACCAAAGAAAGTGTGTGCGTGGTAAATGTACACATCATCCATCATGATGCGCACGTGCATGTGTTCATTAGCACGAAATAACCAATGCTCAAATAAATGAGATGCGAGATATAGAAACATGTCATCCATCATGAGAGGTTTGTTATTATGTATAGCATAATGGAGACTCAAATTGTGTAATGCATCATGACAAGAAATATGTAGAGCATTGTTATTCATGGAATGCATATGGTGCACACAATCATGGTAATCATGCAAGGAATGGAATGCATCAAGATCTCCTAGTATGTATGAGGAAACTATGGGGGTCTCCTCATGAGAATTATTGGAAAGTTCACATGGAGAATATTGACAACATCCAAAGCAAAGCATATTTGGAACAATGTGTTCATGGCATGGCATAGTTGTTGAATTGCGCAAATCATGTAAAGGAAGCATGGCAATATCATCGCAAGAGAAACACAAGCCAATGACCATCATCTTGTCATCTATGCCACAAGTGCAAATAGGATTTACTTTAATGGGGCATGCATAGCTACTATGTTGAGATTGAAATGATGCAATATGTGAGATCTCACTCATAGCATATGGCAAGCTCAAAGGATTATCAAACATGATGTGACCAAAAGAATTTTCACATGATATCCTATGGAACATAGCATCACAACTAGGCAACTCAACATGCTCATCATCATATCCATCATAAATAGGTAAGTCAAGACATGATAAAGTCGCACTAGCATGAAGCATGGCAATAGGTGTGTCAACATCATGCAAGCAATCATTGTCAAGATAGTCCACAAGTGGGACAAGCGCATCACCTTCACCTATAGTACCTTGTTCATTCCACTCAAGTGGTGTAGGTGAGGTGGCAAAGACCAAATGGTGGTCATCTTCATCTTGATGGAACCATGTGGGGGGTGCGTCATAATCCACCATGGCCATCGTCTTGTCCATAGGAAGGACGAAGTCGTCGCGGATCGGTGCATCATCAAATGTTGGACCTAGCACCAATTGAGAAAACACAATAGAGGTAGAGGTCAAGTTGTTAGAAATGCGAATGGCCTCACGTGCCCTATCAACTTCCTCACTCTCTCTATGTGGTGGTGGCTCACTCACTCCCTCAAGGTAGGTGCATGCAATGTCACATATGGTAGAGGCACTCATCTCACTCAAGTGGTGGGGGTTGTGGCTCTCCTCACATGGGAATTGTGGCAACTCATCATATATGGGGCTAGTGGTGAAATCACTCTCACTCTCAATATGGTGGCAAAAGTCACTCAAGTCATCATACGTCGCCGTGGTCGAAGGGAAAATCCCATGCTCAATCATCTCGTAGTCGTCGTCGTGGATGAAGGCCGAAGATGGCACATCATCACTCTCGCCTCCAAAGATGGAAGCATCGTCCTCGCTCGCCACCTTGTCGCTCGCCTCCCAAGCTTGGTCTTCGAATGGCTCCGTAGTCGTAGTCGGTGCCGCACCATCTTGAAAAAGAGTCGAAGTAGACTTGGCATCATCAATGCCACAAAGAGGGATGGCGGTGGGGTCGAACTTGGGAGCATCATCTTGGAGCTCGTTGGGCTTGGACATCGTGGTGGTACTAGCCTCATGCTCGCCATCTTGGAGCTTGGTCTTCGAGAAGTGTGCTTGCGGTGGAGAAGCCTTGGCCTTCATGAGTTCTTGTTCCGCCTTGAGAGCACCAACGTAGTTGTCGTCGAGGGACTTGTAGTTCTCGAGGAAGATAGTCTTGGAGATGTCATTGTCCAATCCCATCATGAAGTAAAACTTCATCCAAATGGGGTCGTCCACGCCGGCTCGTCGCAAGGCATTCTTCATCTCGTTGAAGTACTTGTCGATGGACTTGGATCCTTGTATGGTGTTCTCCAATTGGCGTAGAAGATGTTCCGTGTAAGTAGGAGGCACGAACTCTCGCCGCATAGCTCTCTTCGTCTTGGGCCAATTCATGTTGTAGCTCTCCGAAGGTGTGTGAAGCCACCATGTCGACGCGCGGTCGTGGAATTTTCTTGTGGCGCACTTCACTTGATCTTCGTAGGGAACTTGATGTAGCTTGAGGTAGTCGTCCATCTTGCGCTCCCACTCAAGATACTCCTCGGGGTCTTGAGTCCCATAGAAAGGAATCTCGTGGTCGTTGTCGAGGTCGTAGTAGCTCGTGGAAGTCACGGACTTGAGCTTGGGAAGCTTGTCTTGAGGTGCGGGTCGGCGAAGATGCCGCAAGTCCAAAGGCGAAGATGCCTTGAAGTCACTTGGCGAAGATGCCAAGGTAGATGGTGAAGTCGTTGAGCGGTTGTTGATGTTGAGCTCGTGACCTTCACGTTCTTGTCGTTGATGGTGTCGATGCCGATGTGATCTTGCCGGAGATGAAATGCCTTGCCTATCCATCACAAGACTCGAGCAAATGTGAGTCGGAGAATGGAAAGAACTAGACCAAATGTACCTTTCCAATGTTGAAGATGGATCAATGATCACTCAATAATGTATCAAGGAAATAGCACAATTGGTACCGGATCTTGTCAATTCTCACACCTACACAAGTAAGGCTTATAGTGGAGCTCGGTGAGGATAGTGGCACAAAAAATTGATGCAAAATGTTAGAAAGAGTCAATAATGTTGAAAGAGATTCACAAATTTGCAAATGTAACAAGTAGACCAATAGCAATATGTGGCACACGGAAACACACACACGGATAGATAAATGGGGTCGTGCAACCAAGGAATGAGCACAAAATGTGGAATCCACGGAAAACGCTCGTGTTGCACAACTCAAGAGAGACGCTAGCACGATTGCTCAATAGGCGGATACGACACTTGTGCACAACCTATAACATGCAAAATGTATGAGCCTTCTATCCCAAGTATGCTATGTGTATGATGTTCCCGATGTTTCGCACACGATGATCCAAGATGATCAAGTATGATATGATATGATGCGATGCTATGGCTCTTGCTTACAAGCTTCTTTGTCTTTCTCTTTTTGCTTAAAAGCTTATTATTCTTTTTTTTTGTATATGGCCACGATGCACAAACCAAGATAACAATTGTGTATATACGGGAACAATCTTGTGACACAAGGGATGATGATACCAAGATGATATGGTATATATGCAATGGATGGTGTATAACGATGACCACTAATGTGCACAAGTAACGTTGCCGGCAATACTCAAAGGCTAGTCTCGATAGGCAAGTGACGCAAAATGGGCTAGGGGTTAACAATGCAATTGCAAGGGGTATATACAATGGCGTCGTCGAAGTTACCGTCTGATGATGATGATGAGATGCGGTGCTCTTGATGTAGACCCGTTCCTAATTAGCCGAAACACCTTAGGAAACGGAAAAACCACAACTCAAAATCTCAAGGACAAATGTCAAATGGTGGTAGCAGACAAGCGGTGGTGGTTGTGTATGATGGGCTATACACGTTGTCGGAGTTGAAGTCACGGTCCCTAAGTAGCCGAAACACCTTAGGAGACACAAGCCACAACTCAAATAAACTCAACAAAAATGGGTTAAGTTGGGTTGGCGGAAATGTATAGTGGGCAATGGGTATGCGGAAGTGGTGGTGGTGGTTGATGAAGAAGCAATTGTCCCTAAGTAGCCTAAACACCTTAGGAGACTCAAATCACTACTCAAGCAACCACAAATGCTATGGGAAACAAAAAGGTTAGGTTGCGGAAGTCGGTGGTGGTATAGCGGATGATGTGGTGGAAGCCCTAGGAAAAGATGTCAAAATTCACAAAATATGATGGATTCAAATGGTGGTAGAACCAATATGAGCAGCTCGGGCACGTCGCTAGCTTTCCAACGAGCCAAAGAACACTCAAATCGGAGTTCGGGAGTAGAAGTTATGGTCAAAATGGTGAAACTCGGAAGGCTGAAAAAGTGCGGGGCGGTAGTACCGCTTTGGTTGAGCGGAACTAAAAAATTACTACCGCTTGGATGAGCGGTAGTACCGCTGGTGTCGGGAAAAACTTCGCAGATCGCGATCGGGGCGAATTTGGGGCGGAAATGGATGATTTCGGAGGCGAAATTGGATGGATTTCGTGGATGGAAAGTGGGGAAACTTGGGGAGATGCTAGATCCACTCGAAACCAAGCAAATCCATGGATCAAATCCAACAAAACATCATCAAACCAACAAATCACAGAAAATTTTGGGGCTATTTTTGGTGGGGATTTTCGAAATTGGGCAAGAACACAACAAAACAAGGCTAGAAAACACGAAGGGGGGCTCCAATTTCGTGAGAAACCATAGCTCTAGATACCATGATGTTGTAGGGTGGAACCCTAAGTGAAGATCTTTCACGAATTGGAGGGGAATCCCCAAGAACACGATGAACACAAGAGAGGGAAAACACTCAAATTGACTAGATCCAATCACACATATGCTAGATTCAAGAACATGCAAGAGTTCACAATGATTCAAGAACAACAAAAGGAAAGATACAAGGTAGCTAGTTCATCCCACTCCTTGAGGAGGTGAGGTCTTGCAATCCACAAGGATTCTTCTCCCGTGGGAGGTCTTGCAATCCCACAAGGATTCTTCTCCCTTGGGAGGTCTTGATCTCCTAGAGGAGGGGATACAAGGAGCAAAGCTCTCAATGTCTATCAAATACTTTGCTAACCCTTCCAAGGAAGTGGGGAAGGTCTATTTATAGTTTATGCTACGAAGGGGTACGAGAAGAGAGGGATACATGGCCAAGGGCCGAGGGCTGCGCGCAGGCAGGGCGGTAGTACCGCCAGCTCGAGCGGTAGTACCGCTTGTAGGGCGGTAGTACCGCTTAAGGGGCGGTAGTACCGCTGGTGCCGGCCTGTCCAGGTGCGGTAGTACCGCTTGGCGGAGCGGTAGTACCGCTAGTTCCGGGTCGAGCAGGTCTTCATTTGCTTCTACGCGATCCGGGCTGAATGGGTTCTCCTTTGCGTCCACGGGATCACCTCCTTGGTAACTGAGGATGCACAACATCTCCTTGTGAGGTAGAACCCAATCCTCATGCGAATCCAAACGAAACTCGAAGAGGAGAGAATTCACCTCGTGCTTGATAGCGCGTGCGCGTGCTCTAGTCATTGGTCCCTTGAGTGCTTGTGCCGAAGGATGCTCCGCATCATTTGCTCACATGACATAATCGCCATGCCTTCTCCTAGTGTGTTGCATCTTCGCTCCACTAGTTTGCACAACTTGATCACCATGCTTGCTTATGTTGCATCACCGATGATTCGTACTTGCTCCTTTCATGCGGTTGATGACAACCATTGCCATGCTTTGCACATGATTGATATTGCTTGTTGTCATATGTCTCCACATGTTGCCTCTCTCATGCTACCATGTATTGAGCGCAACCATGATTTTAGTCTTGCCAATGAGATTGCCCCCATAGCATTCTCGCATTTATTTGGAGATCATGACATCATTCTTGTGAAGCATGCTTGTTTTACCTCCTTGCACCATATGTCTAGTGCCATGAATATAGCTATTGTTGCATCATATTATTCATGCACTTTTGCTCCTAATGGTTATGTGCAAGAGAAGAGAACCATCATGATGGATGATGTGTTTATCTACCATGCACATACGTTCTTCCTTTTGTTGTGTGCATGTGTAGGATACTTGGAATATGTGTCGACTTCCACTTCACGTGAGTTGACCATTCGAGCTCTTGAGAGCGAACCACTTTCTACCACGAGGCTTCTACATCGCACTTGCTTGTGCTTCGGCATTGTGAAGAATGCACAAGGACATGCTTTCAAGGTGATATCCTTATCTTTCGAGAAACCACAATCCATGAGCATGAACATTGTGGCTCATACTAGTTGTGTTGCTTGCACCATGACACTTTGCACACATGCTAGAGATCTTTATTCGACTTACCATTGCCACATTGCCATGCTTCATGCTATATATGCCTTGTGTGTTGCATCCAACTTGTTGCCTACTTGCTCATATCACATGTTTGGTTGCACCAATGTCATCCCTTCACATATGCCATGTCACATTGCTTTTCACATGATTGACTTGATTGCCTCACACATGATGAACAATTGCTCTTTCTATTGTGTTGAGTGCCATACTATCTTCACTACACCCTATGCACATTATGCTTGGATTGTCTTGCACTTGACCCATGTGTTTAGACACTTCATTTTACATGGTGTTGTGAATGATTCCTATGCCTACCATAGACCTTTCATTGAGCGCCTTGATCTTGTTTGCTATGACCATGAGGTAGATGCTTCTTCACTTGTCACACCTATTTGCATCTCTACCTCACGCTTGCGCGCTTGTTTCAATGATGTTCTTAATTGTGCTCAACTTATATGCTTATTTGCCATGCCACACTTCTTTGTCACACCTTATGCTATGCTTGATGACAACACTTGTTTGGTGAACCACCTCTTCAATGCTTGGTTTTGCACTAACGCTAACCACATTTGTTTTTCCAAGTGTTTGTTGTCCTTGCTCCTTTTGAAGGAATCACTAGACGGTGAGACATTGGAGAGCGCCCATTTCAAGCTTCAAGATGATGAGCACTCCGTGATCGTCCACATATACACGACGACGCCACCTCTTTCCCATGGTGATTTGGTTATCGATCCGAGGTCGGATCTTTCCCAAGGGGGAGGGGATGATGCGGAGCATCCTATGGACATCACCATGCCAAGAGTCCGTTTGGCAAGTGACATGTGTGACCTCTACTTCTCATACTTAAAGGTGAATCATCTCCTTTACACGTGTTCACTTGACCCCTTCGAGGATGGTATACTACTTGACACTCCACTCATGTGCATGCATAGGTATTGTCGGAGCTTCACGGATGACGAGGAGGAGTGCAAGCGCCAAGGATCACCTACACCATCCGCGAGGGAAGCGTGGAAGAGAAGACGGAAGAAACGGAGCTGCTGCAAGCTACAGGCTCTGGACGAGCGGCGTTTACCGGACGTCTGACGCGTCCCAGGCGACCGGACCATCGGCAGCCACCGGACGTCCGTGACATCTTTCACGGAACCAAAATAGCGGAAGTCCGAGAGCTACCAGACGTCCGGTCCCTCCCGAGCCACCGGACGTCCGGTGCCCAGCGGACGTCCGCTCCCTGCCTGTGCGCAGCCGCGGGCCTTTTGGCCATGTACCCCTTTCGCCCCTCACTTACCCCTTCGTGGCCCTAGACTATATATACTCCTCCACCTCCACCATTTTAGGGTTAGCATTGACTTAGCTCATATGGGAGATAGAGCTTTGCCCATCCATCCCGGATCTAGTCCACGAGAGAGACCGCGGCCCCTCTACGGAGAAGATCCACCTTGGATTCAAGACCCCTAAACGGGAAGATCCTTCACGGATTCAAGACCTCCTCTTGGAGATGAACTTCCCCTTGTATCTTTCCCTTTGTTGTTCATGTACCGTGTGATCTTGTGTGTTTGATTGTCTAGTGGATGTGTGATTGGACTTGTTCTTGAGTGTTTTCTCTCGTGATTCCCCTTTGTGTTCTTCGTGTTCATCGTGGGATCCCTCCATTTCGTGAAAGATCGGCCATCTAGGGTTCCACCCTACATCATTGATCGTGCTCCGGCGTGGTCTATAACCTCTCGGAGTTGGTTTAGCGATTGCTAAGGCACGACGTCCTCGCACGTTCATAGTCGGATCGTCAAAGTCGACTTCCTCCAAAACGATAGCCACCATCTCATCGTAATACGGGACACCTTTGCCTCTATCACCTCCTCCAAGGGCCACGAAATTCCCCCCTCTTCCCCCATATATACAACCCTTAGGGCGTCGGTCAGACTTTGGGATTTTGTTTAGATTAAAGTTCGCCATAGCTGCAACTTCGCGTACTTCATTTGTGTTCAACGACCAGACAAAGACGTCACAGAACCCCACCTTGATCAATAAAGCTTTCCTCTTATATTCGCAATATCCAGATTGCAATCTTAGTTTCTTGCTTGTTCTTCGTTTGCTTGCAGGAAATAGACCCTCGTGGTCAGGTTGATCGTGCTTCGGCGTGGTCAATAACCTCTCGGAGTTGGTTTAGCGATTGCTAAGGCGCGACGTCCTCGCACGTTCGTAGTCGGATCGTCAAAGTCTACTCCACCGAAAATGATAGCCACCATCTCATCGAAAGACAGGACACCTTTGCCTCTATCAAGTGGTATCAGATTTCCAGGTTGCTCGGTGAGATTTTACATTTTTTCGTAGATTAGATCGAGCCTGTTCTTCATACCTACAGTCCACGAAAAAGCCAAAAAATCAGGGTTAGTTCATCATATCCGAACCAGTCTGAGCCATTGCATAATCTTTTCTGTGTTTGCTTAGTTGAATTTGCGGTTGCATCATGGTGTCGAGTTGCTGGTCTTAGCGTCTAGTTCTTTAGAGTTTCGAGTTCTGTTCACAGTTTGTCACGTCGCCGCCGCACCACATTCATCACTGCTACCATACCACGACCGCTGCCATATCCCACCAGCGCTGCCATATCCCACCACCGCTGCCACATACCACCACCGCTGCCACTTACCACCACCGCTGCCATAACCTACAACCGCTGTCATATCCTACCACCATATATCAACCACCAATCCGAGTTATTTTCATATTAGGTGTGTGCTCGAGATCCATCTAGGTTTCAGATTCATGTTTCCTTGCCTACGTAGGTCTCGGAAGAAAAAAAAAGTCTGGAGACCCCCGAGCAGTTTTTAGGCCAAAATTTCGGCAGGTGAAAATATTTTTTTCCTATCCTATTTTTAGGCTTTTCTGTGTCTTTTGAGACACGTGCCATCATATTGTTTTTTTACCGTACTTTTTCGTCGTCGCTGCCTTGATTCCGAAAAAAAGAATCGTCAAATTTTTTTTTGTGCCTATCATCTTAGTTTGACTTGGGAAGAGTTTTTGAGACACTCGCCATTATAGTGATCGGCAAAAAAAAGGAGCGCAAAAAATAAAAAAGAGGCGAAAAAAATTCAGAGTGTGCTTTCCCCTTGATTATGTGCAGCGTCGTGTTTTTGTTGGTGTTCTAGGCTCGCGTCTCTAGTACGGTCTAGCCTAGGACCAGCACAGTACCGTCGTTGAGCGTTTATTCAACTTTGCATCTCTGAATTGATTGTTCCTGACCCTTTTTGCTACCATATTATAAGTCTTCCCAGCTCCACCTACATCTACGTCGTGCGTTTGACTCTCCCTGGTAATCGCTTTATCCAAGCTTTGAGAGTTTTGACTACCACGGTTGTCGATCACCACCTGCTGCTGGGTAAGAACTGGTAAGAATTTGAGATTTCCTTGACGGATTTGTGACGCGCCACCACCATCATTGTCTAGTAGTCTGTAGGATCATATTTTTGTGTGTTTCTCTTGCTGCTGACCATGCCAGGATCACAAGTCGACGAGACTGACTAGGAGAACATGACGAACAAGGAGTTGCATGATAAATTTCAGTAAATGATGGGTCAACAGGTAGAAGATGTGATGACCAGTTTTGACAACGCACTAGCAAGGATGGATGGCATTGAGAAGTCAATTGACACCAAGTTGGATGCCAAATTCGCTGAAGTGCTTGCGCATCTACCTCCACCTGCTGCACCATTGCAACAACAACAACCACCACCTTCACGTCGAGAAACAACCCTCCGCAAAGCGAGCTGTGTCGCCCTTCAGCCTGGCCAAACTGTTGGTGCTGATGTTGATACTTCTGTGGCTCCTTCTGCTACTGAGGAGGAGGACGATTACGCGGGGGATTACGAGGATGAGGTTGATCAAAATCAGAACTACGTGCAACAACCAGCACCACAACCACAAGGTCGTCCACATGCAAATAATCGCAATGGTAGGGCTGCACCATACCCTTAGGTACGAGATCATGACCATCTCCCTAAACTGCAATTGAATATTCCACCATTTGAGGGTAGATATGTTCCTGATATATATCTTACTTGGGAGTTAGAAACCGAACAATGTTTTACATGTTTAAAATATCCCGAGGAAAGACGTGTTGCTGCTGCTCTTTGCGCTTTCACTAGTTTTGCTTGTGTGTGGTGGTCTGAATATTGTAGATTACATCCGGATAATATTCCAACTACTTGGGCTGCTTTGAAAATTGCTATGCGTACTCGTTGGGTTCCACCATATTATCAACGTGAATTACTTCAGAAATTGCAGTGTTTAAGACAAGGAAAAAATTATGTACAGGAATATTATCAGGAATTACAAACTGGCCTGGTTAGATGTGGTATTGTTGAGGACAATAAGGCTATGCTTGCACGTTTTATGGGTGGCTTAAATAGAGAGATTCAGACAATTCTAGAGTATAAGGAGTATAATAATATCACTCGTTTATTCCATCTTGCTTCCAAAGCTGAACGTGAAGTGCGGGATCGACAGGCCTTGGCACGAACTAATTTTTCTACAGGTCGACCTTCATCATGAACACCGCATGCATCATCTATTTCGACACGTCCGGCTGCACCACCGCCTACTTCATCTGTCACTTCTAGCCGTGATAAGAGCAAACAGGCACCACCACCATCAACCAGGAGTACACCTTCCGGTCCTGCGTAGAGGTCTTTTTCATCCATGGCATCCAATGGGCCAACACATGATGTTATATGTCGTCGTTGCACTGGCCGTGGTCACTATGCGAGCAAATGCCCATCGCAGCGTGTCATGATTGCTACTGAGGATGGTGGTTATGAGTCCGCCAGTGACTATGATGAGGAGATTTCGGCTCTTATTACACATGAAGAACACGGTGGAGATGATTCTGAAAATGAGACACAATACATGGCTCCTGAAGACGCTGACAGGTATGAATGTTTAGTTGCTCAACGTGTTTTGAGTGTGCAGGTCACACAAGCGGAGCAAAATCAGAGGCATAATTTGTTCCATACAAAGGGAGTTGTGAAGGAACGTTTGGTTCGTGTCATCATAGATGGAGGGAGCTGCAACAACTTGGCTAGCATGGAGATGGTGGAGAAGCTATCTCTCACCACAAGACCACATCCACATCCTTACTACATCCAATGGTTCAACAACAGCGGCAAGGTTAAGGTAACACGTACTGTTCGTGTGCATTTTAGTATCTCTAGATATGCTGATTATGTTGATTGTGATGTGGTACCCATGCAAGCATGTTCCTTATTACTTGGTAGACCATGGCAATTTGATAAAAAATATGTACACCATGGTAGAAACAATCAGTATACTCTTGTTCATAAGGATAAACGTATTACTTTGCTTCCTATGTCTCCTGATAGAACAAATAAAGCAAAACAGGAGCAAAATAAGAGAGAAAATCAGATTGTGGCAAAAGAATTTGAGCAACAAATGAAGCCTAATAGCACACCATCATCTCATGTTGCACCTGAAATTAAATTAAAAAGTGGATGTTTACTTGCCACCAAATCTGATATGGATAATCTAGATTTAAGCAAATCTGTTTGCTATGCTTTTGTGTGCAAAGAGGCATTATTTTCATTCGAGGATGTGCCTTCCTCTTTGCCTCCTGCTATCACTAACATTTTGCAGGAGTTTGCGGACGTCTTTCCATAAGACGTGCCACCGGGATTACCACCTATTCGAGGGATTGAGCATCAGATTGACTTAATTCCCGGTGCATCGCTACCCAACGGCGCACCATACCGTACCCAACCGCGCACCATACCGTACCATTTTGCAGGAGATTTCAGCACCATTGCTTCACCTCTCAATGAGCTTACAAAGAAGGATGTGCCTTTTGTTTGGGGTACTGCACAGGAAGAAGCATTCACGGTATTGAAAGATAAGTTGACACATGCTCCTTTACTCCAACTTCCTGATTTTAATAAGACTTTTGAGCTTGAATGTGATGCTAGTGGAATTGGGTTAGGAGGTGTGTTATTACAAGATGGTAAACCTGTTGCATACTTTTCTGAAAAATTGAGTGGGCCTAGTCTGAATTATTCTACTTGTGATAAGGAACTATATGCTCTTGTTCGGACTTTGGAAACATGGCAACATTATTTATGGCCCAAAGAATTTGTTATACATTCTGATCATGAATCTTTGAAGCACATTAAAAGTCAAGCAAAATTGAACCGTAGACATGCTAAATGGGTTGAATTCATAGAGACTTTTCCTTATGTTATTAAACACAAGAAGGGAAAAGAAAATGTTATTGCTGATGCATTGTCTCGTCGTTATACTATGCTTTCACAACTTGACTTTAAAATATTTGGTTTGGAGACCATCAAAGATCAATATGTGCATGATGCTGAATTTAAAGATGTATTGCATAATTGTAAATAAGGGAGAACATGGAACAAGTTCGTCGTTAGTGATGGATTTGTGTTTCGTGCTAACAAGCTATGCATTCCAGCTAGCTCCGTTCGTCTTTTGTTGTTGCAGGAGGCGCATGGAGGAGGATTAATGTTACACTTTGGCGTGAAGAAGACGGAGGACGTACTTGTTACACATTTCTTTTGGCCAAAGATGAGACGGGATGGTGAGCGTTTTGTTGCTCGCTGCACTACATGTCAAAAAGCTAAGTCACGACTCAATCCTCATGGTTTATATATGCCTTTGCCTGTCCCTAGTGTTGCTTGCACCATGAGACTTATTTGTCAACTTGGACCCCTTGATCGCGCACATGTTAGTGATATTGCTTTCTTTCACGATAGCCAAATTGCCATGCCTCATGTTATATATGACTTGTGTGTTGCATCCAATTCTTGGATTACTTGTCCCTATCATATGCTTGGTTGGAACAATGTCATCTCTTCACATATGCCATGTCCCATTGCTTTTCACATGATTGACTTGATGGCCTCACACATGTTGAACAATTGCTCTTTCTATTGTGTTGAGTGCCATACTATCTTCACTACACCCTATGCACATTATGCTTGGATTGTCTTGCACGTGACCCATGTGTTTAGACACTTCATTTTACATGGTGTTGTGAATGATTCTTATGCCTACCATAGACCTTTCATGGAGCGCTTTATGCATGCTTGCTATGACCATGAGGTAGATGCTTATTCTCTTGACACACATATGTGCATCTCTACCTCACATTTACATGCTTGTTTCCATGATGACCTTGATTGTGCTCAATTGATGTGCTTAAATGCCATGCCACAAACCTTTGTCACACCCTATGCTATGCTTGATGACAACACTTGTTGGGTAAATCACCTCTTGAATGTTTGGTTTTGCACTAACGCTAACCACATTTGTTTTTCCAAGTGTTTGTTGTCTTTGCTCCTTTTGAAGGAATCACTAGACGGAGAGACATTGGAGAGTGCCCATGTTGAGCTTCAAGATGATGAGCACTTCGTGATGGTCCACATCTACACGACGACGCCATCTCTTTCCCATGGTGATTTGGTTTTCGATCCGAGGTCGGATCTTTTCCAAAGGGGAGGGGATGATACGGTGTATCCTATGGACATCACCATGTCAAGAGTCTGCTTGGGAAGTGACACGTGTGACCTCTATTTCTCATACATAAAGGTGAATCATCTCCTTTACACGTGTTCACTTGACCCCTTCGAGGATGGTATACTACTTGACACTCCTCTCGTGTGCATGCATAGGTATTGTCGGAGCTTCACGGATGGCGAGGAGGAGTGCAAGCGCCAAGGATCACCTACACCATCCGCGAGGGAAGCTTGGAAGAGAAAACGGAAGAAGACGGAGCTGCTGATACTATAGCGGCCGGACATCCGGGCCAAAGGCCGGACATCCGGCGCTTCCGCAACAGCCGGACATCCGGCACTCCTCCCGGAAATCCGGGCCCTCCTTCACAGAAGCTGGACCGAGCCAGCCCGGACATCCTGCCGTAACCCCGGACATCCGGCTCGCCCCGAAGCCCCGGACATCCGGCTGCCAGCCCGGACATCCGGCCTTGCCTGCGTGCATGTATCCGGGCCGATGCCCATGTACCCGTTTCGCCCCTCACTTACCCCTTCATGACCCTAGACTATATATACTCCTCCACCTCCACCATTTTAGGGTTAGCAAATGTGATAGCTCATTTTAGACTAGAGCTTTGCTCATCTATGTGGTTCTACTCCTACGAGTGACCGCGACCCCTCTACGGAGAAGATCCACACTGGATTCAAGACCCCTAACGGGAAGATCCTTCACGGATTCAAGGCCTCCTCTTGAAGATGAACTCTACCCATGTATCTTTCCCTTTGTTGTTCATGTATATTGTGATCTTGTGTGTTTGATTGTCTAGTGGATGTGTGATTGGACTTGTTCTTGAGTGTTTCCCTCGTGATTTCCCTTTGTGTTCTTCGTGTTCATCGTGGGATCCCCTCCATTTCGTGAAAGATCGGCCACATAGGGTTCCACCCTACATCATATGGTATCATGAGCCACGGTTTCTCACGAATTTGGAGCCTCCCCACCGTTTTCTAGCCTTGTTTTGTTGTGTTCTTCCCTAAATTTGAAAATTCCCCACCAAAAATAGCCCCAAAAATTTTTGTGATCTGTCGGTTTGATGAAGTTTTGTTGATTTTGATCCATGGATTTGCTTGGTTTCAAGTGGATCTAGCATTTCCCCAAGTTTCCCCATCTTTCCTCCACAAAATCCGTCAAATTTTGCCCCCAAAATCATCAAATTCCGCCCACAAACGAGTTTGGAAGTCCCGATTCAGATCTGGAATCGTCGGGCCGGACATCCGGACCATAGGCCGGCCATCCGGGCCATCGGGCCGGACATCCGGGTCCCCGGCCGGACATCCGGCTCCTGGAGGGCAAAATCCCGCGCGGTTCTGGACATCAGGCCCCGGAAATCCGGCCCCGGCCCCGGATGTCCGACCCCTGGGAATTTCAGACTTTTTCATTTCACCGTTTTGTCCATAACTAATTCATCCGAACTCCGATTTCGACGTTCTTGAGCTCGTTTTAAAGCTCTTGACATCCCCCATAACACAAAAATACCAGCATAATCATTTGACTCCATCATATTTTGTGGATTTTGGCATCTTTGCCTAGGGCTTCCACCATATCATCCACATAACCACCACCGACTTCCGCAACCTAACCAATTTTGTTCCCATAGCATTTGTGGTTGCTTGAGTAGTGATTTGAGTCTCCTAAGGTGTTTAGGCTACTTAGGGACCATTGCTTCTTCATCAACCACCACCACCACTTCCGCATAACCTTGTCCACCATACATAGCCAACACAACTTAACCAAAATTTGTTCGAGCTTGTTTGAGTTGTGCCTTGTGTCTCCTAAGGTGTTTCGGCTACTTAGGGACCGTGACTTCAACTCCAACATCGTGTATAGCCCATCATTCCACTTCCGCAACCACCACGGCATTGCCGCTACCACCATTTGATATTTGTCCTTGAGATTTTGAGTTGTGGTTTTTCCGTTTCCTAAGGTGTTTCGGCTAATTAGGAACGGTTCTACATCAAGAGCACCACCTCTCATCATCGACACGGACGGTAACTTCGACGACATCATTGTATATTCCCTTGCAATTGCATTGTTAACCCCTAGCCCATTTTGCGTCACTTGCCTATCGAGACTAGCCTTTGAGTATTGCCGGCAACGTTACTTGTGCACATTAGTGATCATCAATCCACTCTTCCATTGCATATATACCATATCATATTGGTATCATCTTATCATCCCTTGTGTCACAAGATTGTTCCCGCATATACACAATTGCTATCTTGGTTTGTGCATCGTGGCCATATACAAAAAAAAAGAGAGAGAATAAAGCTTTTAAGCAAAAAGAAAAAGACAAAGAAGCTTGTAAGCAAGAGCCATAGCATCGCATCATATCATATCATACTTGATCATTTTGGATCATACCACCGGAATACTATACATATAGCATACTTGGGATAGAAGTCGTTGCATACATTTGCATCTTATAGGTTGTGCACAAGTGTTGTATCCGCCTATTGAGCAATCGTGCTAGCGTCTCTCTTGAGTTGTGCAACACGAGCGTTTTCCGTGGACTCCACATTTTGTGCTCATTCCTTGGTTGCACGACCCCATCTATCTATCCGTGTGTGTGTTTCCGTGTGCCACATATTGCTATTGGTCTACTTGTTTCACTTGCGAATTTGTGAATCTCTTTCAACATTATTGACTCTTTCTAACATTTTGCATCAAATTTTTTGTGCCACTATCCTCACCGAGCTACACCATAAGCTTTACTTGATAGGTGTGAGTGAACAAGTCCGGTACCAATTCCACTATTCTCTCATTTCACATTGAGTGAAACGGGATACATCCTCAACATTCGGAAAAGGTAACTTGGTATTGTTTATCTCATCTCCTACTCACCTTTGCTCGAGTCTTGTGATGGATAGGCAAAGCATTTCTTCTACTTCGGTCTACACCAACAACGACAAGTTCGATGCCATGACGAACAACTTGTGCGCCAACATGAATGCTCAAATGGAGGAGCTCAAAGCCCTCATCAAGAACCACAAGAGGTCTCCCTCATCTTCGAGAAGACGCTCAAGTGCACATCCTTCCGAGCTACCATCTCCAGCAAGATCTCATCGGCATCGACACCATCAACGACAAGAACGTGAAGGTCAAGAGCTCAACACCAACAACCGCTCAACGACTTCACCGTACACCTTGGCATCTTCGCCAAGCAACTTCAAGGCATCTTCGCCTTTGGATATGCGGCATCTTCGCCCACAAGAACCCCAAGCCTATGCTCAAGAGAAGCTCCCCAAGCTCAAGTCCGCGACTTCCACGAGCTACAACGACCTCGACAACGACCATGAGATTCCTTTCTATGGGACTCAAGACCCCGAGGAGTATCTCGAGTGGGAGCGCAAGATGGACGACTACCTCACGCTACATCAAGTTCCCTACGAAGATCAAGTGAAGTGCGCCACAAGAAACTTCCACGACAACGCGTCAACATGGTGGCTTCACACACCTTCGACGAGCTTCAACGTGAATTGGCCCAAGACGAAGAAAGCTATGCGACGAGAGTTCGTGCCTTCCACCTACACGGAACAACTTCTACGCCAATTGGAGAACACCATTCAAGGATCCAAGTCCATCGACAAGTACTTCAAGGAGATGAAGATGGCCTTGCAACGAGCCGGCGTGGACGACCCCATCTCAATGAAGCTCCACTTCATGATGGGATTGCACAATGACGTCTACAAGACTATCTTCTTCGAGAACTACAAGTCCCTCGACGACAACTACATTGGTGCTCTCAAGGCGGAACAAGAACTTATGAAGGCCAAGGCTTCTCCACCGCAAGCACACTTCTCGAAGACCAAGCTCCAAGATGGCGAGCATGAGGCTAGTACCACCATGATGTCCAAGCCCGACGAGCTCCAAGACGACGTTCCCAAGTTCGACTTCATCGCCATCCCTCTTTGTGGCATTGATGATGCCGAGTCTACTTCGACTCTTTTTCAAGATGGTGCGGCGACGACTACGACTACGGAGCCATTCGAGGACCAAGCTTTGAAGGCGAACGACATGGTGACGAGCAAGGATGATGCTTCCGTCTTAGGAGGCAAGAGTGATGATGTGCCATCTTCGGCCTTCATCCACGACGACGATGAGGAGATGGTTGAGCATGGGATTTTCCCTTCGACCACGGCGATGTATGATGACTTGAGTGACCTGTGCCACCATATTGAGAGTGAGAGCGAGTTCACCACTAGCCCCATATATGATGAGCTGCACCAATTCCCATGTGAGGAGAGCCACAACCCCCACCACTTGAGTGAGATGAGTGACTCCACCATATGTGACATTGAGTGCACCTATTTTGAGGGAGTGAGTGAGCCACCATATAGAGAGAGTGAGATGGTTGATATGGCATGTGAGGCCACTTCCTACACTAACGACTTGACCTCTACCTCTATTGTGTCCTCTCAATTGGTGCTAGGTCCAACATTTGATGACGCGCCGATCCGCGACGACTTCGTCCTTCCATTGGACAAGACGATGGCCATGGTGGAATATTATGCACCTCCCACATGGTTCCATCAAGATGAAGATGATGACCACCATTTGGTCTTTCCCACCTCACCTACCCCACATGAGTGGAGTGAAAAAGGTAACAAAGGTGAAGGTGATGCTCTCGTCCCACTAGTGGACTATGTTGACATTGATTGCTTGCATGATGTTGATCCACCTATTGCCATGCTTCATGCTAGTTTGATTGCCCCATGCGATGATTTACCCATTTATGATGAGTTTGATGATTGCCATGTGGAGTCTATTAGTTGTGATGCCACGTTGCATAGGATTTCATGTGATAACTCTCTCGGTCACATCATGTTTGACAATCCTCTTGACTTGTCATATGCTATGCATGAGATCTATAGTATGTCCTATTTGCAATCTCTTCGTAGTAACTATGCTTATGCCATTAAGATAAACCCAATTTGCACATATGGCATAGATGACAAGCCCATGGTTATTGGCATTTGTTTTTCTTGTGATGATATTGACATGCTTCCTTTGCATCATATCCATCATATGCCATGCCATGAACACCTAGCTTCTGATATGCATTGTTTTGGATGTTGTCCTTTTTCTCCAAATGATGTTTTCAATATTGCTCATGAGGAGACCCCCATAGTTTCCTCATACATTTTAGGAGATTTTGGTCCATCCTATCCTTTGCATGATCCCAAGGCTTGTGTGCACAATATGCTCCCCATGAATGAACATGCTATAGATGTGCCATATATTTGTATGCTCAATTTGCATCCACATCATGCTATACACAATAACTATTCATTCATGATGGATGACATGTTCTTATACCATGCATCAAATTTCTTTGAGAGATGCTTATCTTGTGCTAACTCTAACGTGCACATAAACATCATGATGGATGATGTGTACATTTACCACGCACACAATTTCTTTGGTTTGTGTCTCTTTTGTGTAGGTTCCCATACTTACTCGTCAACCTCGCAAGAGCACGAGTTGACGAAAAGAGCTCTAGAGAGCAACGATGACTTGGGATATCGTGGATTGTCTTTCCCACCGCTCCTTTTGCGCAAACACTTCGCGCATTCCTTCTACATGGCACTCACATGGTTATGGGTTATTGTCCATTATATCTCTTATGCCCACCTTGCCATGTTCACTTTGCATGATATGCTCATTTATATGCCTTTGCCATGCATTCGTGACCCATGCTTTGCATTACACTTGATGATTCATTCTCATACTTGGAAGTGTATTTGCAAGCTTGGTGGAGATATTGCTTGTTATTGCCATGATTCCTTTGCACACCATGCCTATTATGATGCTTTGACCTTGATTTGTGATCGTGCTTGCGATATGTCATGTGCATTGCCTATATCCACTATTTGCTCACATGACATGATTGACATGCCTTCTCCTAGTGTGTTGCATCTTCGCTCCACTAGTTTGCACAACTTGATCACCATGCTTGCTTCATGTAATGCATCACCCATGATTCATACTTGCTCCTTTCATGCGGTTGATGACAACCATTGCCATGCTTTGCACATGATTGATATTGCTTGTTTTAGTCTTGCCAATGAGATTGCCCCCATAGCATTCTCTCATTTATTTGGTGATGAGGACATCACTAACAAGGTTACACCCACAGCTCCAACTGACACATATACAGGACCAATTACTAGAGCTCGCGCACGCCAATTAAATTACCAGGTACTTTCGTTTCTTGGTAATGAATCTAATGTTCATGAGAATATGATGCTGCCTAAATTGGATACATTTGTCTTGCTTACAAATGAAGGGCCTAGCTTGGACAAGAAGGATGAACATTGGAGCAAGATCAAGCATGGAGATGATGGCATGCGCAAGGGGGACAAGAATGGAGTTACAATGGATGATTTCAGGACTTTGAAGCCACCATAATGAGTGCGAGAAGCCTTGGACGAAATATACAAGATGCCACTTCAAATTTCGTCCAGAGGCTATTTTAGGTGCTGCGTCACCTTATTATTGGGCCAGGCCCATGTAATTTCGAAATACTTGAGTATAGGCTGTTTTTAGAGTCCGTATGTGTGGGGAAACAAGAGTTAGGGTTGGTTTCGGACCCCTCCACCAAGGGCCACGAAATTCCCCCCTCTTTCTGATACAGGGTGGAACCCTAATCAGCGGATCTTTCACGTTTGGAGGTTGGCACACGATGAACACGGGGAATCACAAGGGAAAGATGGGGGAAACACAAGAGGAAAACACTCAATCAACACGAAAGCAATCACACAAATGCTAGATTCGCGATACAAGGTTGAGATCCATGATCCAAAGTCAACAACGGTGATACAGATAGTCTTCTCCCGGAGGAGGTCTTGGAATCCCGTGGGATCTTCCCGTTAGGGGTCTTGAATCCAGAGGTGGATCTTCTCCGTAGAGGCGCACCGGTCTCGTGGGAGAAATCCACACAAGTGTCAAATGAGCTAAACCACAGCTAACCCTAAACGGAATGAGGAGAGGAGTATATATAGTCTACGGGGCGAATGGGTACATGGGCCTCGGCCCAGGGGGCTGCACGCAGGCAGATCAGGGGCCGGATGTCCGGGCGGCGGCCCGGATGTCCGGGTCTTCGAGGGGTGCCGGACGTCCGGGGCGAGGAGCCGGATGTCCGGGCTGGAGCGGTCTGGTCTCGGGCGCTCTCTGGACAGAGGCGCCGGATTTCCGGGCGCGGGGCCGGATGTCCGGGCCGTGCCTGGCCGGATGTCCGGGCCCAGGCCGGATGTCCGGGCCCTGTAGCCTTGGCTGCTGTTGGCCTTCTGTGGGTGAATGCCCAGGGGCCGGATGTCCGGGCCAGGGGGCCGGATGTCCGGGTCCTGGAGCTCTCTTCTGCTCTTCTCGATGCATTGGCTCGTCCATGAACTTGAGGACTCGTCCATCTTCACGCCCCTCTCCGATGTGGTCTTCTTCACACCTGAGCACACACAACACGTCCGTCTGAGGTAGCGACCATGTCTCGCAAGATTTGTATGGAAGTAAGGCTAGGAGTGACGTCACCTCGGTCTCGGGAGCTCTAGTCCTTGGTCCTTTGGGCACTTGATGAGGTGAAGGAGGGTCCATGGGGATGGCCCTAGGATACACCGTATCATCTCCCCTCCCTTGGGAAAGATCCGACCTCGGATCGAAATCTTCATCACCATGGAGCACCTTGAATGGTCCGTCATCACGAGGTAGAGGCTTGGACTTGTGCTCTATCGCGAAGTGGTCCTTGTGAAGATGTAGCCAACTGAGATCTTCCGGGTGAAACGCCATTGTTGCCTTGTTGACGTTGATCTTGTTGGTGAGGCGATGTACTTGTCGCTCTATTGTTGCCCGTGTTTGTTCGTGCACCTTCTTGAGTATTTCACTACAAAAGAAAGTGGCAACATGTGAAGCATCGTCGATCTTGTTATCGGGAATGAAATGAGCCATGTTAGAGAATGTATCGACCATGACAAGCACGGAATCGTTTCCATTTTTAGTCCTAGACAAGCCAAGTATGAAATGCATGTTTATGTCTTCCCATGGATGAAATGTAGTAGGAAGAGGCACGTAAAGACCATGAGATTGAGCTTTGGACTTAGCTTTGCGGCATGTCGGACATCGGTTGGAGAGGTTTGAGACGTCACGTAGCATCTTGGGCCAAAAATAGTTCTTAGAGGGGGTAGCAAACATCTTGTCGCGTCCAAAGTGTCCCATGAGTCCTCCTCCATGCGATTCCTGCAAAAGGAGCAAACAAAGCGAAGACTCGGGGATGCACAGTTTGTTAGCTCTCCTAAGATATCCATCCTTGGTGTAATGATGTTCCCAAGAAGTGTGAGTCAAGCATTTAGCATAGGCATTTGCAAAGAGAGGATCATGCTCATATAAATCTTTTAGGTGCTCTAAGCCAATCACATGCAACTTAAATTGTGTAACAAGTAAGCACTTGCGTAACAAGCATGCATTTGCGTGAAAACTTCCATGTTTCGTAGGCAATAGAATAACCGGAGCGGCACAAGTGCTAAAGGTGTCACGTACATGACTTTTGTCGACGAGTTTGGGCACTTGCCGTTGTATCTCGTGGTTGACACGGAAGAGAACCTTGTTGGGAAATGGTGCACCGGGTACGAGTTCGGTGTGGTGTTCTATCCCGTGAAGTAGAACCGGTGGTACCTCATCGGTAAAGGCGTCTGAGAATTCCTGCAATAAAGGTGACAACACAAAAGGTAGAGATTGTGAAGTGTTAGTAGATTTGTCTTCCCCTATGCATAAGATCACAAGGTGAACGACGTTCGATGGGTTCTCACACACTTCTCTCATCTCACTTTTGGTGGCAAATAGCACTAGTTTCTTCGTGTAGCTCATCGTGGAGTCGCTCATATTTGGCTTGTGGCTCTCGCTCTCTTTTAGGTGGCTCGCTCTCTCACCATTCTCTCCACGATGGGTGGTAGGTAAAAGCTTGTCGGCGGCTACTTGACTTGGAGTCATTGGTCGTAGCACGAATTCCTTGCCCTTCATCTTGAAGTGATAGTGATTCGGCCGTCCATTGTGTGTGACTCCACGATCATATTGCCATGGGCGTCCAAGAATAAGGTGGCACACGGACATGGGTATCACATCACATTCGAGAGTGTCCTCGTAGGCGCCGATCTTGAAAGAGACTTGCACGGTGTGCTCGACTCGAAGAATTCCGGCGTCGTTGAGCCACTGGACCTTGTAGGGGTGCGGATGCTTCGTCTTGACCAAATGAAGCTTGTCGCATAGTTCATCACTTGCCAAGTTGTGGCAACTTCCTCCATCGATGATAACCTTGACGGAGCGTCCATTGATGGCGGCCTTCGTATGGAAAATATGGCATCGTTGGTCGTCATCTTGTTGATGTTGTAGTGTCAAGACTTTGGAGACAACTAGGTTGGGGCTTGAGTCATTGTCGCAAAACACTTGACGATCTTCTTCTTCATTGATACGCCGGTGGATGGCCAAGTGCTTGATGGCGTCCACTTCGTCGTCGCTCATCGAGTCATATGTGCCGTCGTCGTGGAAGATCATTGTTCTCTTGTTGGTGCACTCGAAGGACTTGTGACCACGGCCACCACATGTGAAACATTTGATGGAGCTTGTCTTGTGTTTCTCGTCATTTGGAGTTGTAGATGATGTAGCTCTTGGCTTGAAGTTGTTGGTAGAAGGTGGATGACTCGATGTAGTCGCGTTCTTGTAGCTTGGCTTGTCGCCGATGTTTGTAGATGGCTTGGTAGAGGTAGGAAGAGTATCCGAAGTCGTTGAAGCTTGGTCGTAGGAGCCGAAGTTCTTGGATTTGAACTTGGAGTACTTGTAGTCCTCATGAACTTGTCGCTCCGCTTTGGTTGCTTGATGTACTAGCTCGAGGAGATTGTTGTATGGTTGGAAGTCCGCAATCTTCTTGATGGAATAGTTGAGTCCATTCAAGAATCTCGCCATAGTTTGCTCTTCATCTTCCGTTATGTTTGCTCTTATCATAGCAATCTCCATCTCCTTGTAGTACTCTTCAACGGACTTGGTACCTTGCTTGAGGAGTTGTAGCTTCTTGAACAAGTCGCGGTTGTAGTGTGTAGGCACGAAGCGTGCTCTCATCACTTCCTTCATTTGAGCCCAAGTGGTGATAGGAGGTTCGCCTTTGGCTTCTCTTCTCTCTATGATTTGCTCCCACCAAATGAGAACATAGTCTTGGAACTCAAGTGATGCCATAGCGATCTTCTTCTCTTCATCGAAGTTGTGAAGGCGAAAGATCTTGTCAACTTTCAATGCCCATGAGAGGTAGTCTTCGGGATCAATGCTTCCGGAAAACTTTGGCATGGTGAACTTGAGCTTGCCATAGCGATGCTCGTCATTGTTTCCTTGCCTATTGGGAAAGCGCTCTCGATTTTGGCGGTTTGCCATATCATGTTGCTCTTGAGGATGTAGACGTTCTTGTTGGATTTGATGTTCTTGTTGGTATTGTTGCTCATGTCGCGCTTGAGGAGGAGCTTCTTCTTGCATTCTTGCTTGATGGCGCCGTTCTTGCATCTCATCTCGAAGAAAATCCTCTTCTTGACGAGTGTGTCGATTGCGGGCGGCCACATTGCGGTGTGCATCTTGTAAAGCACGTTGCGCCTCCATAGCTTGAGCTTCACGACGTTGTTGTGCGTGGCGGTTAGCCTCGGCATCTTGTTCTTCTTGATATTGACGAGCTCGCTCTTGTTGTTGTTGGCGTATTCGTTGCCGTTCTTGTGCTTGCTCAAGTGTAGCTTGGTTGTGACGACGTCGATTTTCTTGTTCGTCGAATAGCTCTTGGGAACTCTTGTCATGTAGAGGTTGCCGATGTTCATGTCGAGCTTGACGTGCGGCTTGACGAAGAGTGTTTGACGTAGGTGTACTTGAGTCTTGCGTTGAGTCGGTATGTCGACTTGAGCGGCTTCGTCGATGATACGGTGTATCCTAGGGCCATCCCCATGGACCCTCCTTCACCCCCTCAAGTGCCTCAAGGACCGATGACACGTGCCCGTACTAGAGCTTTCGAGACCGAGGTGACGTCACTCCTAGCCCTACTTCCTTATGAATCTTGCGAGACATGGTTGCTACCTCAAGCGAGTGTGCTTTGTGTGCTCAGGTGTGAAGGAGACCGCTTCGGAGAAGAGCGTGAAGGTGAACAAGTCCCCAAGGCCACGTACGAACCGATGCATCAAGAAGGGCAGAAGGGAGCTCCAGGCCCCGGACATCCGGCGCCATGGCCCGGACATCCGGCACCTGGGCCATCATCTACAGAAGACCAGCAGCGACTGAAGCTACAGGGCCCGGACATCCGGCCAGGGCCCGGACATCCGGCCAAGCACGGCCCGGACATCCGGCCCCGGGCCCGGAAATCCGGCGCCTCTGTCCAGAGAGCACCCGAGACCAGGCCACTCCAGCCCGGACATCCGGCCCATGGCCCCGGACGTCCGGCGTCCCTCGAAGCCCCGGACATCCGGGCCGCCGCCCGGACATCCGGCCCCTGATCTGCCTGCGTGCAGCCCCCTGGGCCGAGGCCCATGTACCCGTTCGCCCCGAAGACTATATATACTCCTTTCCTCTTTCCGTTTAGGGTTAGCTGTGGTTTTAGCTCATTTGACACTTGTGTGGATTTCTCCCACGAGACCGGTGCGCCTCTACGGAGAAGATCCACCTCTGGATTCAAGACCCCTAACGGGAAGATCCCACGGGATTCCAAGACCTCCTCCGGGAGAAGACTATCTGTATCACCGTTGTTGACTTTGGATCATGTATCTCGACCTTGTATCGCGAATCTAGCACTTGTGTGATTGCTTCCGTGTTGATTTGAGTGTTCTCTCTTGTGTTTTCCCCATCTTTCTCCGTGTTTTCCCCGTGTTCATCGTGTGCCAACCTCCAAACGTGAAAGATCCGCTGATTAGGGTTCCACCCTGTATCAAGTGATCTACTTGTTGCATGAGCAAATTTGTGAACCATTTTCAACATCTTTGAGTCATTTTGACGATTGCATTGAATTTGTGCCACATCCTAACCGAGCTCCTCTCAAAGCTTTACTTGTGTAGGTGTGAGAATCGACACGAAGTGATACCAATAGTGCTATTTCCGGGTTACATTGTTGAGTGATCATTGATCCATTTTCAACCTCGGTTAAGGTACATTGATATTGTCTTCTCCTTTCTCCACTCACTTACTTGCTTGTGATGATGGATAGGCCAAGTTCATCTACCAACCCGATCTTCGACGATCCTCAAGAAGCGAACAACTACGTCACCAAACTACATCTATTCGGTGTCCAACGAGCTCTACATCAAGAGAGTGAAGCTATGCGAGAGTACATTGGTCAAGTTGCCGAGGACGCGCGACAATTCCAACAAAGCACCAAGGAGCAAATCGACCTCATCAACACCAACATGTCTACTCAATACAATGAGCTACGGACATTGATCATCAACCGACGTTCTTCCTCAACATCATCTCATCGACGAAGCCGCTCAAGTCGACATACCGACTCAACGCAAGACTCAAGTACACCTACGTCAAACACTCTTCGTCAAGCCACACGTCAAGCTCGACATGAACATCGGCAACCTCTACATGACAAGAGTTCCCGAGAGCTATTCGACGAACAAGAAAATCGACGTCGTCACAACCAAGCTACACTTGAGCAAGCACAAGAACGGCAACGACTACGCCAACAACAACAAGAGCGAGCTCGTCAATATCAAGAAGAACAAGATGCCGAGGCTAACCGCCAAGCACAACAACGTCGTGACGCTCAAGCTATGGAGGCGCAACGTGCTTTACAAGATGCACACCGCAATGTGGCCGCCCGCAATCGACACACTCGTCAAGAAGAGGATTTTCTTCGAGATGAGATGCAAGAACGGCGCCATCAAGCAAGAATGCAAGAAGAAGCTCCTCCTCAAGCGCGACATGAGCAACAATACCAACAAGAACATCAACTCCAACAAGAACGTCTACATCCTCAAGAGCAACACGATACGGCAAACCGACAAAATCGCGATCATCCTCCCAATAGGCAAGGAAACAATGATGAGCATCGCTATGGCAAGCTCAAGTTCACCATGCCAAAGTTTTCCGGAAGCATTGATCCCGAAGACTACCTCTCATGGGCATTAAAAGTTGACAAGATCTTTCGCCTTCACAACTTCGATGAAGAGAAGAAGATCGCTATGGCATCACTTGAGTTCCAAGACTATGTTCTCATTTGGTGGGAGCAAATCATAGAGAGAAGAGAAGCCAAAGGCGAACCTCCTATCACCACTTGGGCTCAAATGAAGGAAGTGATGAGAGCACGCTTCGTGCCTACACACTACAACCGAGACTTGTTCAAGAAGCTACAACTCCTCAAGCAAGGTACCAAGTCCGTTGAAGAGTACTACAAGGAGATGGAGATTGCCATGATACGAGCGAACATCACGGAAGATGATGAGCAAACTATGGCGAGATTCTTGAATGGACTCAACTATCCCATCAAGAAGATTGCGGACTTCCAACCATACAACAATCTCCTCGAGCTAGTACATCAAGCAACCAAAGCGGAGCGACAAGTTCAAGAGGACTACAAGTACTCCAAGTTCAACTCCAAGAACTTCGGCTCCTACAACCAAGCTTCACCGACTTCGGCTACTCCTCCTACCTCTACCAAGCCTTCTACAAACTTCGGTGACAAGTCAAGCTACAAGAATGAGACTACATCGAGTCATCCACATTCTACCAACAACTTCAAGCCAAGAGCTACATCAACTCCACCTCCAACCGAAGAGAACCCCAAGACAAGCTCCATCAAATGTTTCACATGTGGTGGCCGTGGTCACAAGTCATTCGAGTGCACCAACAAGAGAACAATGATCTTCCACGACGACGGCACATATGACTCGATGAGCGACGACGAAGTGGACGCCATCAAGCACTTGGCCATCCACCGGCGTATCAATGAAGAAGAAGATCGTCAAGTGTTTTGCGACAATGACTCAAGCCCCAACCTAGTTGTCTCCAAAGTCTTGACACTACAACATCAACAAGATGACGACCAACGATGCCATATTTTCCATACGAAGGCCGCCATCAATGGACGCTCCGCCAAGGTTATCATCGATGGAGGAAGTTGCCACAACTTGGCAAGCGAAGAGCTATGCGACAAGCTTCATTTGGTCAAGACGAAGCATCCTCACCCCTACAAGGTCCAGTGGCTCAACGACGCCGGAATTCTTCGAGTCGAGCACACCGTACAAGTCTCTTTCAAGATTGGCGCCTACGAGGACACTCTCGAGTATGATGTGATACCCATGTCCGTGTGCCACCTTCTTCTTGGACGTCCATGGCAATATGATCGTGGAGTCACACACAATGGACGGACAAATCACTATCACTTCAAGATGAAGGGCAAGGAATTCGTGCTACGACCAATGACTCCAAGTCAAGTTGCCGCCGACAAGCTTCTACCTACAACCCATCGTGGAGAGAATGGTGAGAGAGCGAGCCACCAAAAAGAGAGTGAGAGCCACCAACCAAATATGAGCGACTCCACGATGAGCTACACGAAGAAACTAGTGCTATTTGCCACCAAAAGTGAGATGAGAGAAGTGTGTGAGAACCCATCGAACGTCGTTCACCTTGTGCTCTTATGCATAGGGGAAGACAAATCTACTAACACTTCACAACGTCTACCTTTTGTGTTATCTCACTTGTTGCAGGAATTCTCGGACGCCTTTCCCGATGAGCTACCACCGGGTCTACCTCCACTTCACGGAATAGAACACCGCATCGAACTTGTACCCGGTGCGCCATTTCCCAACAAAGCTCTCTACCGTGTCAACCACGAGATACAACGGCAAGTACCCAAACTCATTGACAAAAGTCATGTACGTGACAACTTTAGCACTTGTGCCGCTCCGGTTATTCTCTTGCCTACGAAACATGGAAGTTTTCATGCAAATGCATGTTTGTTACGCAAGTGCTTACTTGTTACACACTTTAAGTTACATGTGATTGGCTTAGAGCACCTAAAAGATTTATATGAGCATGATCTTTTCTATGCAAATGCCTATGCTCCATGCTTGACTCACACTTCTTGGGAACATCATTACACCAAGGATGGATATCTTATGAGAGATAACAACCTTTGCATCCCCGAGTCTTCGCTTTGTTTGTTCCTTTTGCAGGAATCGCATGGAGGAAGACTCATGGAACACTTTGGACGCGACAAGATGTTTGCTACCCTCTCTAAGAACTATTTTTGGCCCAAGATGTTACGTGACGTCTCAAACCTCACCAACCGATGTCCGACATGCCGCAAAGCTAAGTCCAAAGCTCAATCTCATGGTCTTTACATGCCTCTTCCTACTACATTTCATCCATGGGAAGACATAAACATGCATTTCATACTTGGCTTGTCTAGGACTAAACATGGAAACGATTCCGTGCTTGTCATGGTCGATACATTCTCTAACATGGCTCATTTCATTCCCGATAACACGATCGACGATGCTTCACATGTTGCCACTTTCTTTTGTAGTGAAATACTCAAGAAGGTGCACGAACAAGCATGGGCAACAATCGAGCGACAAGTACATCGCCTCACCACCAAGATCAACGTCAACAAGGCAACAATGGCGTTTCACCCGGGAGATCTCAGTTGGCTACATCTTCACAAGGACCACTTCGCGATAGAGCACAAGTCCAAGCTTCAACCTCGTGACGAAGGACAATTCAAGGTGCTCCATGGTGATGAAGATTTCGATCCGAGGTCGGATCTTTCCCAAGGGAGGGGAGATGATACGGTGTATCCTAGGGCCATCCCCATGGACCCTCCTTCACCCCCTCAAGTGCCTCAAGGACCGATGACACGTGCTCATACGAGAGCTTTCGAGACCGAGGTGACGTCACTCCTAGCTCTACTTCCTTATGAATCTTGCGAGACATGGTTGCTACCTCAAGCGAGTGTGCTTTGTGTACTCAGGTGTGAAGGAGACCACTTCGGAGAAGAGCTTGAAGATGGACAAGTCCCCAAGGTCGTGGACGAGCCAATGCATCGAGAAGAGCAGAAGAGAGCTCCAGGCCCCGGACATCCGGCCCCATGGCCCGGACATCCGGCCCCTGGGCGTTCAGCTACAGAAGGCCGCGTGCAGCAGAAGCTACAGGGCCCGGACATCCGGCCAGGGCCCGGACATCCGGCCAAGCACGGCCCGGACATCCGGCCCCGGGCCCGGAAATCCGGCGCCTCTGTCCAGAGAGCGCCCGAGGCTCGACTGCCCCAGCCCGGACATCCGGGCCCCCGCCCCGGACATCCGGCGTCCTGTGAAGTCCCGGACATCCGGTCCGCCGCCCGGACGTCCGGCCCCTGAATTGCCTGCGCGCATCCCCCGGGCCGAGGCCCATGTACCCATTCGCCCCGTAGACTATATATACTCCTCTCCTCATTCCGTTTAGGGTTAGCTGTGGTTTTAGCTCATTTGACACTTGTGTGGATTTCTCCCACGAGACCGGTGCGCCTCTACGGAGAAGATCCACCTCTGGATTCAAGACCCCTAACGGGAAGATCCCACGGGATTCCAAGACCTCCTCCGGGAGAAGACTATCTGTATCACCGTTGTTGACTTTGGATCATGTATCTCGACCTTGTATCGCGAATCTAGCACTTGTGTGATTGCTTCCGTGTTGATTTGAGTGTTCTCTCTTGTGTTTTCCCCATCTTTCTCCGTGTCTTCCCCGTGTTCATCGTGTGCCAACCTCCAAACGTGAAAGATCCGCTGATTAGGGTTCCACCCTGCATCACCCTCCCCCTTGGAAAAGATCCGACCTCGGATCGAAAACCAAATCACCATGGGAAAGAGATGGCGTCGTCGTGTAGATGTGGACCATCACGAAGTGCTCATCATCTTGAAGCTCAACATGGGCACTCTCCAATGTCTCTCCGTCTAGTGATTCCTTCAAAAGGAGCAAAGACAACAAACACTTGGAAAAACAAATGTGGTTAGCGTTAGTGCAAAACCAAACATTCAAGAGGTGATTTACCCAACAAGTGTTGTCATCAAGCATAGCATAGGGTGTGACAAAGGTTTGTGGCATGGCATTTAAGCACATCAATTGAGCACAATCAAGGTCATCATGGAAACAAGCATGTAAATGTGAGGTAGAGATGCACATATGTGTGAGAAGAGAATAAGCATCTACCTCATGGTCATAGCAAGCATGCATAAAGTGCTCAATGAAAGGTCTATGGTAGGCATAGGAATCATTCACAACACCAAATAAAATGAAGTGTCTAAACACATGGGTCACGTGCAAGACAATCCAAGCATAATGTGCATAGGGTGTAGTGAAGATAGTATGGCACTCAACACAATAGAAAGAGCAATTGTTCAACATGTGTGAGGCCATCAAGTCAATCATGTGAAAAGCAATGGGACATGGCATATGTGATGCGGAGCATCCTAAGGACATCACCATGTCAAGAGTCGGTTTGGAAAGTGACACGTGCGACCTCTACTTCTCATACATAAAGGTGAATCATCTCCTTTACACGTGTTCACTTGACCCCTTCGAGGATGGTATACTACTTGACACTCCACTCGTGTGCATGCATAGGTATTGTCGGAGCTTCACGGACGAGGAGGAGGAGCGCAAGCGCCAAGGAACGCCTACACCATCAGCGAGGGAAGCGTGGAAGCGAAGACGGAAGAAGAATGGCCTGTCCAGCCTGGAACGGGCGGTACTACCGCTCACAAGCGGTACTACCGCTTACAAGCGGTACTACCGCTCCCATGCGGTACTACCGCCCGAGGTCCGGTACTACCGTCCTGCCTGTGTGCAGCCGTGGGCCTTTGGCCTTGTATCCCTCGCCACTTACCCCTTCGTGGCTAAGACTATAAATAGACCACCTCCACCACCTTTCTAGGTTTAGCGAATATGATAGCTCATTTGTATGTGAGCTTTGCTCCTACCTTCTCCTCTTGAGAGAGTGAGACTACCTCCACCTTGGAGAAGATCCCTAGTGGATGCAAGACCTCCCACGGGAGAAGAATCCTTGTGGATTGTCAAGACCTCCCACGGGAGAAGAATCCTCGTGGATTGTCAAGACCTCTCTCCTCATAGGATTGGGATGAACTCTACCATGTATCTTATTTCCCTTTGATTGTTCGTGTACCTTGTGGATCTCATGTGTTTGTGAGTCTAGTGGATGTGTGATTGGACTTGTTCTTGAGTGTTTCTCTTGTGTTTTTCCCTCTCTTGTGTTCATCGTGTTCTTGGGGATTCCCCTCCAATTCGTGAAAGATCTCCACCTAGGGTTCCACCCTACAACAATATGTGAAGAGATGACATTGTTGCAACCAAGCATATGATAGGGACAAGTAATCCAAGAATTGGATGCAACACACAAGGCATATATAACATGAAGCATGGCAATTTGGCTATCGTGAAAGAAAGCAATATCACTAACATGTGCGCGATCAAGGGGTCCAAGATGACAAATAAGTCTCATGGTGCAAGCAACACATGTAGTATGATCCACAATAGTCATGCTCATGGTTTTTGGGTTCTCGAAAGAGAAGGATATCACCTTGAAAACGTGTCCTTGTGCATCCTCAACAATGCCGAAGCACAAGCAAGTGCGATGTCGAAGCGTCGTGGTAGAAAGTGGTTCGCTCTCAAGAGCTCGAATGGTCAACTCACGTGAAGTGGAAGTCGACACATAGTCCAAGTATCCTACACATGCACACAACAAAAGGAAGAATGTATGCGCATGGTAGATAAACACATCATCCATCATGATGGTTCTCTTCTCTTGCACATAACCATTAGGAGCAAAAGTGCATGAATAAGATGATGCAACAATGGCTATATTCATGGCACTAGGCATATGGTGCAAAGAGGTAAGACAAGCATGCTTCACAAGAATGAAGTCATAATCTCCAAATAAATGCGAGAATGCTATGGGGGCAATCTCATTGGCAAGACTAAAATCATGGTTGCGCTTAATACATTGTAGCATGAGAGAGGCAACATGTGGAGACATATGACAACAAGCAATATCAATCATGTGCAAAGCATGGCAATAACAAGTGATATCTCCACCAAGCTTGCAAATACACATACAAGTATGAGAATCAATCATCATGTGTAATGCGAAGCGTGGGTCACAAATGCATGGCGAAGGCATATAAATGAGCATACCATGCAAAGTGAACATGGAAAGATGGGCATAAGAGATATAATGGACAATAACCCATAACCATGTGAGTGCCATGTAGAAGGAATGCGCGAAGTCTTTGCGCGAAGGGAACGGTGGGAAAGATAATCCACGGAATCCCAAGTCATCATTGCTCTCTAGAGCTCGTTTCGTCAACTCGTGCTCTTGCGAGGTTGATGAGTATGCATGTGTACCTACACAAAAGAGACACAAGCCAAAGAAATTGTGCGCGTGGTAAATGTACACATCATCCATCATGATGTGTATGTGCACGTATGAGTTAGCACAAGATAAGCATCGCTCAAAGAAATTTGATGCATGGTATAAGAACATGTCATCCATCATGAATGAATAGTTATTGTATATAGCATGATGTGGATGCAAATTGAGCATACAATTATATAGCACATCTATAGCATGTTCATTCATGGGGAGCATATTGTGCAAACAAGCATGGGGATTATGCAATGGATGGGATGGACCAAAATCTCCTAATATGTATGAGGAAACTATGGGGGTCTCCTCATGAGCAATATTGAAAACATCATTTGGAGAAAAAGGACAACATCCAAAACAATGCATATAGGAAGCTAGGTGTTCATGGCATGGCATATGGTGGATATGATGCAAAGGAAGCATGTCAATATCATCACAAGAAAAACAAATGCCAATAACCATGGGCTTGTCATCTATGCCATATGTGCAAATTGGGTTTATCTTAATGGCATATGCATAGTTACTACGATGAGATTGCAAATATGACATATTGTTGATCTCATGCATAGCATATGACAAGTCAAGCGGATTGTCAAACATGATGTGACCTAAAGAATGATCACAAGAGATCCTATGCAACATGGCATCACAACTAATAGACTTCACATGACAATCATCAAACTCATCATAAATGGGTAAATAATCGCATGTTGAAATCATACTAGCACGAAGCATGGCAATAGGTGGATCAACATCATGCAAGCAATCAATGTCAACATAGTCCACTAGTGGGACGAGATCATCACCTTCACCTTTGTTACCTTTTTCATTCCACTCATGTGGTGTAGGTGAGGTGGGAAAGACCAAATGGTGGTCATCATCATCAACTTGATGGAACCATGTGGGGGGTGCATCATATTCCACCATGGCCATCGTCTTGTCCAATGGAAGGACGAAGTCGTCGAGGATCGGCGCGTCATCAAATGTGGGACCTAGCACCGAATGAGAAGACACAATAGAGGTAGAGGTCAAGTCGTTAGTGTTGAAAGTGGCCTCACATGACCTATCAACTATCTCACTCTCTCTATGTGGTGGCTCACTCACTCCCTCAAGGTAGGTGCACTCAAGCTCGCATATGGTGGAGTCACTCATCTCACTCAAGTGGTGGGGGTTGTGGCTCTCCTCACATGGGAATTGGGGCAGCTCATCATATATGGGGCTAGTGGTGAACTCACTCTCACTCTCAATATGGTGGCACAAGTCACTCAAGTCATCATACGTCGCCGTGGTCGAAGGGAAAATCCCATGCTCAACCATCTCCTCATTGTCGTCGTGGATGAAGGCCGAAGATGGCACATCATCACTCTCGCCTCCAAAGATGGAAGCATCATCCTTGCTCGTCACCATGTCGTTCGCCTCCAAAGCTTGGTCCTCGAATGGCTCCGTAGTCATAGTCGTCGCCGCACCGTCTTGAAAAAGAGTCGAAGTAGACTCGGCATCATCAATGCCACAAAGATGGATGGCGGTGGAGTTGAACTTGGGAGCATCGTCTTGGAGCTCGTTGGGCTTGGACATCGTGGTGGTACTACCCTCATGCTCATTGTCTTGGAGCTTGGTCTTCGAGAAGTTTGCTTGCGGTGGAGAAGCCTTGGCCTTCATTAGTTCTTGTTCCGCCTTGAGAGCACCAATGTAGTTGTCGTCGAGGGACTTGTAGTTCTCGAAGAAGATAGTCTTGTAGACGTCATTGTGCAATCCCATCATGAAGTGGAGCTTCATTGAAATGGGGTCGTCCACGCCGGCACGTCGCAAGGCATTCTTCATCTCCTTGAAGTACTTGTCGATGGACTTGGATCCTTGAATGGTGTTCTCCAATTGGCGTAGAAGTTGTTCCATGTAGGTGGGAGGCACGAACTCTCTTCGCATAGCTTTCTTCATCTTGGGCCAATTCACGTTGAAGCTCGTCGAAGGTGTGTGAAGCCACCATGTGGACGCGTTGTCGTGGAGGTGTCTTGTGGTGCACTTCACTTGATCTTCGTAGGGAACTTGATGTAGCTTGAGGTAGTCGTCCATCTTGCGCTCCCACTCGAGATACTCCTCGGGGTCTTGAGTCCCATAGAAAGGAATCTCATGGTCGTTGTCGAGGTCGTAGTAGCTCGTGGTAGTCGCGGACTTGAGCTTGGGGAGCTTCTCTTGATCATAAGCTTGAGGTGCTTGTTGGCGAAGATGCCGTATGTCCAAAGGCGAAGATGCCTTGAAGTCGCTTGGCGAAGATGCCAAGGTACATGGTGAAGTCGTTGAGCGGTTGTTGGTGTTGAGCTCATGACCTTCACGTTCTTGTCGTTGATGGTGTCGATGCCGATGAGATCTTGCCGGAGATGGTAGCTCGGAAGGATGTTGATACGGTGTATCCTAGGGCCATCCCCATGGACCCTCCTTCACCTCAACAAGTGCCCAAAGGACCAAGGACTAGAGCTCCCGAGACCGAGGTGACGTCACTCCTAGCCCTACTTCCATACAAATCTTGCGAGACATGGTCGCTACCTCAGACGGACGTGTTGTGTGTGCTCAGGTGTGAAGAAGACCACATCGGAGAGGGGCGTGAAGATGGACGAGTCCTCAAGTTCATGGACGAGCCAATGCATCGAGAAGAGCAGAAGAGAGCTCCAGGACCCGGACATCCGGCCCCCTGGCCCGGACATCCGGCCCCTGGGCATTCACCCACAGAAGGCCAACAGCAGCCAAGGCTACAGGGCCCGGACATCCGGCCAGGGCCCGGACATCCGGCCAGGCACGGCCCGGACATCCGGCCCCGCGCCCGGAAATCCGGCGCCTCTGTCCAGAGAGCACCCGAGGCGCGTCCACTCCAGCCCGGACATCCGGGCCCCCCGCCCCGGACATCCGGCGTCCTGTGAAGTCCCGGACATCCGGCCCGCCGCCCGGACGTCCGGCTCCTGAATTGCCTGCGCGCATCCCCCGGGCCGAGGCCCATGTACCCATTCGCCCCGTAGACTATATATACTCCTCTCCTCTTCCCGTTTAGGGTTAGCTGTGGTTTTAGCTCATTTGACACTTGTGTGGATTTCTCCCACGAGACCGGTGCGCCTCTACGGAGAAGATCCACCTCTGGATTCAAGACCCCTTCATCGGGAAGATCCCACGGGATTCCAAGACCTCCTCCAGGAGAAGACTATCTGTATCACCGTTGTTGACTTTGGATCATGTATCTCGACCTTGTATCGCGAATCTAGCACTTGTGTGATTGCTTCCGTGTTGATTTGAGTGTTCTCTCTTGTGTTTTCCCCATCTTTCTCCGTGTTTTCCCCGTGTTCATCGTGTGCCAACCTCCAAACGTGAAAGATCCGCTGATTAGGGTTCCACCCTACATCACAAACTTTGACAAACCGTTTGAGATTCATTGTGATGCTAGTGGTACCGGCATCGGTGGCGTGCTAATGCAAGAAAAGCGCCCAATTGCGTACTTTAGCGAGAAGCTATCGGGAGCGCAACTTAACTATCCTATCTATGATAAAGAGCTTTATGCCTTGGTGAGAGTTCTACGTGTTTGGGAACACTATCTTAGACCTCATGAATTCATTCTTCATACGGACCATGAGACACTCAAGTATCTCAAAGGTCAAACCAAGTTGAACAAGCGTCATGCTAAATGGAGTGAGTTCATTGAGTCTTTTCCCTATGTCATCAAATACATCAAGGGCAAAGAAAATGTTGTGGCGGACGCGCTTTCCCGCAAATGCATGCTTGTAACACAACTTGAGTTGAATGTGATTGGCTTTGAGCATATTAAAGATTTATATGAGCATGATCCTTTCTTTGCAAATGCCTATGCTAAATGCTTGACTCACACTTCTTGGGAGCATTACTACATCAAAGATGGATATCTTATGAGAGCTAACAAACTTTGTATTCCCGAGTCTTCGCTTCGTTTGCTCCTTTTGCAGGAATCGCATGGAGGAGGACTCATGGGACACTTTGGACGAGACAAGACGTTTGCTACACTCTCTAAGAACTATTCATGGGACACTCACTTTAGACGTCTTGTGTTTCACCTTCGCAAGGACCGCTTCCCACAAGAGCGCAAGTCCAAGCTTCTACCTCGCGCCGACGGACCATTCAAGGTGCTAGCACGCTACAACGACAACGCCTACAAGATCGACATCCCACGAGACAAGTACTCCGTGAGCGATACTTTCAACATCAAGGACCTCTCTCCTTTCCATGGTGATGAAGATTTCGATCCGAGGTCGGATCTTTCCCAAGGGAGGGGAGATGATACGGTGTATCCTAGGGCCATCACCATGGACCCTCCTTCACCCCCTCAAGTGCCTCAAGGACCGATGACACGTGCTCGTGCTAGAGCTTTCGAGACCGAGGTGACGTCACTCCTAGCACAACTTCCTTATGAATCTTGCGAGACATGGTTGCTACCTCAAGCGAGTGTGCTTTGTGTGCTCAGGTGTGAAGGAGACCGCTTCGGAGAAGAGCGTGAAGATGGACAAGTCCCCAAGGCCACGGACGAACTGATCCATCGAGAAGGGCAGAAGGAAGCTCCAGGCCCTGGACATCCGGCCCCATGGCCCGGACATCCGGCACCTGGGCCATCAGCTACAGAAGGCCAGCAGCAACTGAAGCTACAGGGCCCGGACATCCGGCCAAGCATGGCCCGGACATCCGGCCCCGGGCCCGGAAATCCGGCGCCTCTGTCCAGAGAGCGCCCGAAACCTGACCGCTCCAGCCCGGACATCCGGCTCCTCGCCCCGGACGTCCGGCACCCTTCGAAGACCCGGACATCCGGGCCGTCGCCCGGACATCCGGCCCCTGATCTGCCTGCGTGCAGCCCCCTGGGCCGAGGCCCATGTACCCATTCGCCCCGTAGACTATATATACTCCTCTCCTCTTTCCGTTTAGGGTTAGCTGTGGTTTAGCTCATTTGACACTTGTGTGGATTTCTCCCACGAGACCGGTGCGCCTCTACGGAGAAGATCCACCTCTGGATTCAAGACCCCTAACGGGAAGATCCCACGGGATTCCAAGACCTCCTCCGGGAGAAGACTATCTGTATCACCGTTGTTGACTTTGGATCATGGATCTCAACCTTGTATCGCGAATCTAGCATTTGTGTGATTGTTTTCGTGTTGATTAAGTGTTTTCCTCTTGTGTTTCCCCATCTTTCCCTTGTGATTCCCCGTGTTCATCGTGTGCCAACCTCCAAACGTGAAAGATCCGCTGATTAGGGTTCCGCCCTGTATTCATGTTGGCGCACAAGTTCGGAAGGATGTGCACATAGATGGCAGCTCGGAAGGATGTGCACTTGAGCGTCTTCTCGAAGATGAGGGAGACCTCTTGCGGTTCTTGATGAGGGATTTGAGCTCCTCCATTTGAGCATTCATGTTGGCGCACAAGTTGTTCGTCATGGCATCGAACTCGTCGTTGTTGTTGTAGACCAAAGATGAAATGCTTTGCCTATCCATCACAAGACTCGAGCAAAGGTGAGTAGGAGATGAGATAAACAATACCAAGTTACCTTTTCCCAACGTTGAGGATGTATCCCGTTTCACTCAATGTGAAATGAAAGAATAGTGGAATTGGTACCGGACTTGTTCACTCACACCTATCAAGTAAAGCTTATGGTGGAGCTCGGTGAGGATAGTGGCACAAAAATTTGATGCAAAATGTTAGCAAGAGTCAATAAAGTTGAAAAAGATTCACAAATTCGCAAGTGAAACAAGTAGACCAATAGCAATATGTGGCACACGGAAACACACACACGGATAGATAGATGGGGTCGTGCAACCAAGGAATGAGCACAAAATGTGGAGTCCATGGAAAACGCTCGTGTTGCACAACTCAAGAGAGACGCTAGCACGATTGCTCTATAGGCGGATACGACACTTGTGCACAACCTATAAGATGCAAATGTATGAACTTTCTATCCCAAGTATGCTATGTGTATGATGTTCCGTTGTTGATCCAAGATGATCGGATATGATATCATATGATGCGATGCTATGGCTCTTGCTTACAAGCTTCTTTGTGGCTCTTTTGCTTAAAAGCTTATTCTCTTTTTTTTTTTGTATATGGCCACGATGCACAAACCAAGATAGCAATTGTGTATATGTGGGAACAATCTTGTGACACAAGGGATGATATGATGATACCAATATGATATGGTATATATGCAATGGAAGGGCGGATCGATGATCACTAATGTGCACAAGTAACGTTGCCGGCAATACTCAAAGGCTAGTCTCGATAGGCAAGTGACGCAAAATGGGCTAGGGGTTAACAATGCAATTGCAAGGGGAATATACAAAGATGTCGTCGAGGTTACCGTCCGTGTCGATGATGAGAGGTGGTGCTCTTGATGTAGACCCGTTCCAAATTAGCCGAAACACCTTAGGAAACGGAAAAACCACAACTCAAAATCTCAAGGACAAATATCAAATGGTGGTAGCGGCAATGCCGTGGTGGTTGCGGAAGTGGAAAGATGGGCTATACACGATGTCGGAGTTGAAGTCACGGTCCCTAAGTAGCCGAAACACCTTAGGAGACACAAGCCACAACTCAAACAAGCTCGAACAAAATTTGGTTAAGTTGGGTTGGCTATGTATGGTGGACTAGGCTATGCGGAAGTGGTGGTGGTGGTTGATGAAGAAGCAATGGTCCCTAAGTAGCCTAAACACCTTAGGAGACTCAAATCACTACTCAAGCAACCACAAATGCTATGGGGGACAAAATGGTTAGGTTGCGGAAGTCGGTGGTGGTTATGCGGATGATATGGTGGAGGCCCTAGGCAAAGATGCCAAAATCCACAAAATATGATGGAGTCAAATGATTATGGTGGTATTTTTGTGTTATGGGGGATGTCAAGAGCTTCAAAACGAGCTCAAGAACGTCGAAATCGGAGTTCGGATGAATTAGTTATGGACAAAACGGTGAAACACGGGTGGCTGAAATCCCAGGGGTCGGACATCCGGGGTGGAGCCCGGATTTCCGGGGCCTGATGTCCAGAAACGCGCGGGATTTTTCACTCCAGGAGCCGGATGTCCGGCCCGATGGCCCGGATGTCCGGCCAGTGGCCCGGATGTCCGGCCCGAAGTTTCCAGATCTGAATCGGGACGAACTTTTCGAATTGTGGGCGGAAATTGATGATTTGGGGCTCAAAATTTGAGGGATTTTGTGGAGGAAAGATGGGGAAACTTGGGGAAATGCTAGATCCACTTGAAACCAAGCAAATCCATGGATCAAAATCAACAAAACTTCATCAAACCAACAGATCACAAAAAAATTTTGGGGCTATTTTTGATGGGGAATTTTCGAATTTGGGGAAGAACACAACAAAACAAGGCTAGAAAACGGTGGGGGGGCTCCAAATTCGTGAGAAACCGTGGCTCATGATACCATATGATACAGGGTGGAAACCTAATCAGCGGATCTTTCACGAAATGGAGGGGATCCCACGATGAACACGAAGAACACAAAGGGAAACGGGGGAAAACACGAGAGGAAACACACAAGAACAAGTCCAATCACACATCCACTAGACAATCAAACACACAAGATCACACGGTACATGAACAACAAAGGGAAAGATACAAGGTAAAGTTCATCTCCAAGAGGAGGTCTTGAATCCGTGAAGGATCTTCCCGCTAGGGGTCTTGAATCCAAGGTGGATCTTCTCCGTAGAGGGGCCGCGGTCTCTCTCGTGGAGTAGATCCGGGATGGATGAGCAAAGCTCTATCTCTCATATGAGCTAAACCATTGCTAACCCTAAAATGGTGGAGGTGGAGGAGTATATATAGTCTAGGTCCACGAAGGGGTAAGTGAGGGGCGAAAGGGGGATACATGGGCCTCGGGCCCGAACACTGTGCGCAGACAGGTGCCGGTCGTCCGCTGGACACCGGACGTCCGGTGGCTCGGGAGGGACCGGACGTCCGGTAGCTCCCGGACTTCCGGTAATTTCCTGGATTTCGGTTCTGTTGCCGATGTCACGGACGTCCGGTGGCCGCCGGTCGTCCGGTCGCCTGGGACGCGTCGGACGTCCGGTAAACGCCGGTCGTCCGGAGCCTGAAGCTTGCAGCAGTTCCGTTTCTTCCGTCTTCTCTTCCACGCTTCCCTCGCAGATGGTGTAGGTGATCCTTGGCGCTTGTACTCCTCCTCGTCATCCGTGAAGCTCCGACAATACCTATGCATGCACACGAGTGGAGTGTCAAGTAGTATACCATCCTCGAAGGGGTCAAGTGGACACGTGTAAAGGAGATGATTCACCTTTTTGTATGAGAAGTAGAGGTCACACGTGTCACTTGCTAAGCAGACTCTTGACATGGTGATGTCCATAGGATACACCGTATCATGATGCTTCCATCTTAGGAGGCAAGAGTGATGATGTGCCATCTTCGGCCTTCATCCACGACGACGACTACGAGATGGTTGAGCATGGGATTTTCCCTTCGACCACGGCGACGTATGATGACTTGAGTGACTTGTGCCACCATATTGAGAGTGAGAGTGACTTCACCACTAGCCCCATATATGATGAGTTGCCACAATTCCCATGTGAGGAGAGCTACCATCCCCACCACTTGAGTGAGATGAGTGACTCCACCATATGCGAGTTTGAGTGCACCTACCTTGAGGGAGTGAGTGAGCCACCACATAGAGAGAGTGAGATAGTTGATAGGTCATGTGAGGCCACTTTCAACACTAACGACTTAACCTCTACCTCTATTGTGCCTTCTCATTTGGTGCTAGGTCCCATATATGATGACGCGCCGATTCGCGAAGACTTCGTCCTTCCTTTGGACAAGACGATGGCCATGGTGGAATATGATGCACCTCCCACATGGTTCCATCAAGTTGATGATGATGACCACCATTTGGTCTTTTCCACCTCACCTACACCACATGAGTGGATTGAGAATGGTAACAAAGGTGAAGGTGATGATCTCGTCCCACTAGTGAACATTCTTGACATCGATTGCTTGCATGATGTTGATCAACCTATTGCCATGCTTCATTCTAGTATGATTTCCCCATGCGATGATTTACCCATTTATGATGCGTTTGATGATTGCCATGTGGAGTCTATTAGTTGTGATGCCATGTTGCATAGGATTTCATGTGATAATTCTCTCGGTCACATCATGTTTGACAATCCTCTTGACTTGTCATATGCTATGCATGAGATCTATAATATGTCCTATTTGCAATCTCTTCATAGTAACTATGCATATGCCATTAAGATAAACCCAATTTGCACATATGGCATAGATGACAAGCCCATGGTTATTGGCATTTGTTTTTCTTGTGATGATATTGACATGCTTCCTTTGCATCATATCCACCATATGCCATGCCATGATTGCCTAGCTTCCGACATGCATTGTTTTGGATGTTGTTCCACTTCTCCATATTATGCTTTCGATATTGCTCATGAGGAGACCCCCATAGTTTCCTCATACATTTTAGGATATTTTGGTCCATCCTATCCATTGCATGATCCCCATACTTGTATGCTCAATTTGCATCCACATCATGCTATACACAATAACTATTCATTCATGATGGATGACATGTTCTTATACCATGCATCAAATTTCTTTGAGCAATGCTTATCTTGTGCTAACTCATACGTGCACATACACATCATGATAGATGATGTGTACATTTACCACGCACACAATTTCTTCGGTTTGTGTCTCTTTTGTGTAGGATACTTGGACTTCGTGTCGACTTCCACTTCACGTGAGTTGACCATTCGAGCTCTTGAGAGCGAACCACCTTTGTTCACGACGTTTCTACATCTCACTTGCTTGTGCTTCGGCATTGTGAAGGACGCACAAGGACACACTTTCAAGGTGATATCCTTCTCATTCGAGACACCCAAAACCATGAGCATGGATATTGTGGATCACACTACATGTGTTGCTTGCACCATGATACTTATTTGTCATCTTGGACCCCTTGATTGCACACATGTTAGAGATCTCGCTTCAACTTGTCATTGCCACATTGCCATGCTTCATGATATATATGCCTTGTGTGTTGCATCCGACTTGTGGATTACGTGCTCCTATCATATGCTTGGTTGCAACAATATCATCTCTTCACATATGCCATGCCACATTGCTTGTCACATGATTGACTTGATTGCCTCACACATGATGAAAAATTGCTATTTCTATTGTGTTGAGTGCCACTCGATTTTCACTACACCCTATGCACATTATGCTTGGATTGTCTTGCACTTACCCCATGTGTTTAGACACTTCATTTTACATGGTGTTGTGAATGATTCTTATGCCTACCATAGACCCTTCATGGAGCGCTTTATGCATGCTTGCTACGACTTTGAGGTAGATGCTTACTCTCTTGTCACACATATGTGCATCTCTACCTCACATTTACATGCTTGCTTCCATGATGACCTTGATTGTGCTCAATTCATATGCTTACATGCCATGTCACAATCCTTTGTCACACCACATGCTATGCTTGATGACCACACTTGTTGGGTGAATCACCTCTTGAATGTTTGGTTTTGCACTAACGCTAACCACATTTGTTTTTCCAAGTGTTTGTTGTCTTTGCTCCTTTTGAAGGAATCACTAGACGGAGAGACATTGGAGAGTGCCCATGTTGAGCTTCAAGATGATGAGCACTTCGTGATGGTCCACATCTACACGACGACGCCATCTCTTTCCCATGGTGATTTGGTTTTCGATCCGAGGTCGGATCTTTTCCAAGGGGGAGGGGATGATACGGTGTATCCTATGGACATCACGATGTCAAGAGTCTGCTTGGGAAGTGACACGTGCGACCTCTACTTCTCATACATAAAGGTGAATCATCTCCTTTACACGTGTTCACTTGACCCCTTCGAGGATGGTATACTACTTGACACTCCACTCGTGTGCATGCATAGGTATTGTCGGAGCTTCACGGACGACGACGAGGAGTGCAAGCGCCGAGGAACACCTACACCATCCGCGAGGGAAGCTTGGAAGAGAAGACGGAAGAAGACGGAGCGGCTGAAGTTACAGCCGCCGGACATCCGGCCCGTGCCCGGACATCCGGCCTCCCATGAACGGCCGGACATCCGGCCCCCAGCCCGGACATCCGGCGCCTGCCTGCGCGCAGAGTCGGGCCAGAGGCCCATGTATCCTCTCCCACTTACCCCTTCATGTACTAGACTATATATACTCCTCCACCTCCACCATTTTAGGGTTAGCAATGGTTTAGCTCATATGAGAGATAGAGCTTTGCTCATCCATCCCGGATCTACTCCACGAGAGAGACCGCGGCCCCTCTACGGAGAAGATCCACCTTGGATTCAAGACCCCTAGCGGGAAGATCCTTCACGGATTCAAGACCTCCTCTTGGAGATGAACTTTACCTTGTATCTTTCCCTTTGTTGTTCATGTACCGTGTGATCTTGTGTGTTTGATTGTCTAGTGGATGTGTGATTGGACTTGTTCTTGTGTGTTTCCTCTCGTGTTTTCCCCCGTTTCCCTTTGTGTTCTTCGTGTTCATCGTGGGATCCCCTCCATTCCGTGAAAGATCCGCTGATTAGGGTTCCACCCTGTATCATTTAGGCTACCTTGGGACGGCAAGACTTCGACAACACCACCGCTCAACTTCGGCAAGGACGGTAACATCGACGACACTTCGCTCATTCTATCTTGCAATTGCATTGTCACCCTATGAACCATCTTTGCGTAGCTTTCCCATTGAGACTAACCATTTGAGTATTGCCGGGCCACGACACTTGTGCACATTAGTGATAGTCATCGATATTGCATACCACATCATTGTGAGTAACATCACATCATCTTGGTATCTTGCATATCCACGTGTGCCACAAGAGTGCTCCGCATACACAATAGCTACCTTGATACGTGAAGCATACATATGTGCCCAAAGAAAGAGCTCCAAAGCTTTTAAGCAAAAGAGCCAATCCAAGCAAAGAAACAATAGCATCATACGTCTTGCACCCAAAGAGATCATACATAGCAACATCATCTTGTGCTCAAGCATCGGCACATCATACACTCATAGCATACTTGTGATAGATAGTCGTTACGTTTTGCCCATATAGGTCGTGCACAAGTGCGTATCCGCCTATTAAGCAATCGGTTAGCGTCTCTCTAGCGTTGTGCAACACGAGCATTTTCCGTGGTTTACCACATTTTTCGCTCATCCTTGGTTGCACAACCACATTTATCTATCCGTGCGTGTGTTCCGTGTGCTACTCTTTGCTAGTGATCTACTTGTTGCATGAGCAAATTTGTGAACCATTTTCAACATCTTTGAGTCCTTTTGACGATTGCATTGAATTTGTGCCACATCCTAACCAAGCTCCTCTCAAAGCTTTACTTGTAGGTGTGAGAATCGACACGAAGTGATACCAATAGTGCTATTTCCGGGTTACATTGTTGAGTGATCATTGATCCATTTTCAACCTCGGTTAAGGTACATTGATATTGTCTTCTCCTTTCTCCACTCACTTACTTGCTTGTGATGATGGATAGGCCAAGTTCATCTACCAACCCGATCTTCGACGATCCTCAAGAAGCGAACAACTACGTCACCAAACTACATCTATTCGGTGTCCAACGAGCTCTACATCAAGAGAGTGAAGCTATGCGCGAGTACATTGGTCAAGTTGCCGAGGACGCGCGACAATTCCAACAAAGCACCAAGGAGCAAATCGACCTCATCAACACCAACATGTCTACTCAATACAATGAGCTACGGACATTGATCATCAACCGACGTTCTTCCTCAACATCATCTCATCGACGAAGCCGCTCAAGTCGACATACCGACTCAACGCAAGACTCAAGTACACCTACATCAAACACTCTTCGTCACGCCGCACGTCAAGCTCGACATGAACATCGGCAACCTCTACATGACAAGAGTTCTCAAGAACCATTCGACGAGCAAGAAGGCCGACGTCGCCAAAACCAAGCTACACTTGAGCAAGCACAAGAACGGCAACGAATACGCCAACAACAACAAGAGCGAGCTCGTCAATATCAAGAAGAACAAGATGCCGAGGCTAACCGCCACGCACAACAACGTCGTGAAGCTCAAGCTATGGAGGCGCAACGTGCTTTACAAGATGCACACCGCAATGTGGCCGCCCGCAATCGACACACTCGTCAAGAAGAGGATTTCCTTCGAGATGAGATGCAAGAACGGCGCCATCAAGCAAGAATACGAGAAGAAGCTACTCCTCAAGCGCGACATGAGCAACAATACCAACAAGAACATCAACTCCAACAAGAACGTCTAAATCCTCAAGAGCAACATGATATGGCAAACCGCCAAAATCAAGAGCGCTTTCCCAATAGGCAAGGAAACAATGACGAGCATCGCTATGGCAAGCTCAAGTTCACCATGCCAAAGTTTTCCGGAAGCATTGATCCCGAAGACTACCTCTCATGGGCATTGAAAGTTGACAAGATCTTTCGCCTTCACAACTTCGATGAAGAGAAGAAGATCGCTATGGCATCACTTGAGTTCCAAGACTATGTTCTCATTTGGTGGGAGCAAATCATAGAGAGAAGAGAAGCCAAAGGCGAACCTCCTATCACCACTTGGGCTCAAATGAAGGAAGTGATGAGAGCACGCTTCGTGCCTACACACTACAACCGCGACTTGTTCAAGAAGCTACAACTCCTCAAGCAAGGTACCAAGTCCGTTGAAGAGTACTACAAGGAGATGGAGATTGCTATGATAAGAGCAAACATCATGGAAGATGAAGAGCAAACAATGGCGAGATTCTTGAATGGACTCAACTATTCCATTAAGAAGATTGCGGACTTCCAACCATACAACAATCTCCTCGAGCTAGTACACCAAGCAACCAAAGCGGAGCGACAAGCTCAAGAGGACTACAAGTACTCCAAGTTCACCTCCAAGAACTTCGGCTCCTACAACCAAGCTTCAACGACTTCGGATACTCCTCCTACCTCTACCAAGCCATCTACAAACATCGGCGACAAGTCAAGCTACAAGAACGCGACTGCATCGAGTCATCCACCTTCTACCAACAACTTCAAGCCAAGAGCTACATCATCTACAACTCCAAATGACGAGAAACCCAAGACAAGCTCCATCAAATGTTTCACATGTGGTGGCCGTGGTCACAAGTCATTCGAGTGCACCAACAAGAGAACAATGATCTTCCACGACGACGGCACATATGACTCGATGAGCGACGACGAAGTGGACGCCATCAAGCACTTGGCCATCCACCGGCGTATCAATGAAGAAGAAGATCGTCAAGTGTTTTGCGACAATGACTCAAGCCCCAACCTAGTTGTCTCCAAAGTCTTGACACTACAACATCAACAAGATGACGACCAACGATGCCATATTTTCCATACGAAGGCCGCCATCAATGGACGCTCCGTCAAGGTTATCATCGATGGAGGAAGTTGCCACAACTTGGCAAGTGATGAGCTATGCGACAAGCTTCATTTGGTCAAGACGAAGCATCCGCACCCCTACAAGGTCCAGTGGCTCAACGACGCCGGAATTCTTCGAGTCGAGCACACCGTGCAAGTCTCTTTCAAGATTGGCGTCTACGAGGACACTCTCGAGTGTGATGTGATACCCATGTCCGTGTGCCACCTTATTCTTGGACGACCATGGCAATATAATCGTGGAGTCACACACAATGGACGGACGAATCACTATCACTTCAAGATGAAGGGCAAGGAATTCGTGCTACGACCAATGACTCCAAGTCAAGTAGCCGCCGACAAGCTTTTACCTACCACCCATCGTGGAGAGAATGGTGAGAGAGCAAGCCACCTAAAAGAGAGCGAGAGCCACAAGCCAAATATGAGCGACTCCACGATGAGCTACACGAAGAAACTAGTGCTATTTGCCACCAAAAGTGAGATGAGAGAAGTGTGTGAGAACCCATCGAACGTCGGTCACCTTGTGCTCTTATGCATAGGGGAAGACAAATCTACTAACACTTCACAATCTCTACCTTTTGTGTTGTCACCTTTATTGCAGGAATTCTCGGACGCCTTTAGCGATGAGGTACCACCGGTTCTACTTCACGGGATAGAACACAGCACCGAACTCGTACCCGGTGCACCGTTTCCCAACAAGGTTCTCTACCGTGTCAACCACGAGATACAACGGCAAGTACCAAAACTCATCGACAAAAGTCATGTACGTGACAACTTTAGCACTTGTGCCGCTCCGGTTATTCTATTGCCTACGAAACATGGAAGTTTTCATGCAAATGCATGCTTGTTACGCAAGTGCTTACTTGTTACACAATTTAAGTTGCATGTGATTGGCTTAGAGCAGCTAAAAGATTTATATGAGCATGATCCTTTCTTTGCAAATGCCTATGCTAAATGCTTGACTCACACTTCTTGGGAACATCATTACACCAAGGATGGATATCTTATGAGAGCTAACAAACTGTGCATCCCCGAGTCTTCGCTTTGTTTGCTCCTTTTGCAGGAATCGCATGGAGGAGGACTCATGGGACACTTTGGACGCGACAAGATGCTTGCTACCCTCTCTAAGAACTATTTTTGGCCCAAGATGCTACGTGACGTCTCAAATCTCACCAACCGATGTCCGACATGCCGCAAAGCTAAGTCCAAAGCTCAATCTCATGGTCTTTACATGCCTCTTCCTACTACATTTCATCCTTGGGAAGACATAAACATGCATTTCATACTTGGCTTGTCTAGGACTAAAAATGGAAACGATTCCGTGCCTGTCATGGTCGATACATTCTCTAACATGGCTCATTTCATTCCCGATAACAAGATCGACGATGCTTCACATGTTGCCACTTTCTTTTGTAGTGAAATACTCAAGAAGGTGCACGCACAAACACGGGCAACAATCGAGCGACAAGTACATCGGCTCACCACCAGGATCAACGTCAACAAGGCAACAATGGCGTTTCACCCGGAAGATTTCAGTTGGCTACATCTTCACAAGGACCACTTCGCGATAGAGCACAAGTCCAAGCATCTACCTCGTGACGACGGACCATTCAAGGTGCTCCATGGTGATGAAGATTTCGATCCGAGGTCGGATCTTTCCCAAGGGAGGGGAGATGATACGGTGTATCCTAGGGCCATCCCCATGGACCCTCCTTCACCTCATCAAGTGTCCAAAGGACCAAGGACTAGAGCTCCCAAGACCGAGGTGACGTCACTCCTAGCCCTACTTCCATACAAATCTTGCGAGACATGGTCGCTACCTCAGACGGACGTGTTGTGTGTGCTCAGGTGTGAAGAAGACCACATCGGAGAGGGGCGTGAAGATGGACGAGTCCTCAAGTTCATGGACGAGCCAATGCATCGAGAAGAGCAGAAGAGAGCTCCAGGACCCGGACATCCGGCCCCGTGGTCCGGACATCCGGCCCCTGGGCATTCACCTACAGAAGGCCAACAGCAACTGAGGCTACAGGGCCCGGACATCCGGCCAGGGCCCGGACATCCGGCCAGGCACGGCCCGGACATCCGGCCCCGCGCCCGGAAATCCGGCGCCTCTGTCCAGAGAGCACCCGAGGCGCGTCCACTCCAGCCCGGACATCCGGGTCCCCGCCCCGGACATCCGGCGACCCGTGAAGCCCCGGACATCCGGCCCGCCGGCCGGACGTCCGGCCCCTGAAATGCCTGCGCGCATCCCCTGGGCCGAGGCCCATGTACCCATTCGCCCCGTAGACTATATATACTCCTCTCCTCATTCCGTTTAGGGTTAGCTGTGGTTTAGCTCATTTGACACTTGTGTGGATTTCTCCCACGAGACCGGTGCGCCTCTACGGAGAAGATCCACCTCTGGATTCAAGACCCCTAACGGGAAGATCCCACGGGATTCCAAGACCTCCTCCGGGAGAAGACTATCTTTGTATCACCGGCGTTGACTTTGGATCATGTATCTCGACCTTGTATCGCGAATCTAGCACTTGTGTGATTGCTTCCGTGTTGATTTGAGTGTTCTCTCTTGTGTTTTCCCCATCTTTCTCCGTGTTTTCCCCGTGTTCATCGTGTGCCAACCTCCAAACGTGAAAGATCCGCTGATTAGGGTTCCACCCTGTATCATATGGTATCTAGAGCAAAGGTTTCTCACGATTTTGGAGCCCCACACTTCGTTTTCTAGCCTGTTTTTGTCGTGTTCTTCCTAATTTCGAAAATTGCCCCACAAAAAGAGCCCCAAAAATTTTCTGTGATCTGTTGATTTGGCAAGATTTTGTTGAATTTGTTCCATGGATTTGCTGTGCCACGGGTGGATCTAGCTTTTCCTCCACTTTTCCCCAAATTTCATCCGAAAAATCCGCCGAATTTTTGCCCCGAAACCACCGTTGCATCGTGTTCTTGCTGGCTCGGGCACCCCGGACATCCGGCCCGTGCCCCGGACATCCGGCCCGACCCGGACATCCGGCCTTTGGCCCGGACATCCGGCCTCCCGCAGCCATTTCCCCAACTCTCCGCCATTTTCGTTCGGTGCTCCACCATTTCTTCCGCATACCACCACCTTTTCCGCATCCACCATCGCTTACCCGCTTCGAGTTTGGAAAATTTGTCTCCATTTGCCGTGGATACTTGAGTTGTGGTTTCACCGTTTCCTTGGATGTTTAGTGATACGGTGTATCCTATGGACATCACCATGTCAAGAGTCTGCTTGGGAAGTGACACGTGCGACCTCTACTTCTCATACATAAAGGTGAATCATCTCCTTTACACGTGTTCACTTGACCCCTTCGAGGATGGTATACTACTTGACACTCCACTCGTGTGCATGCATAGGTATTGTCGGAGCTTCACGGACGACGACGAGGAGTGCAAGCGCCGAGGAACACCTACACCATCCGCGAGGGAAGCTTGGAAGAGAAGACGGAAGAAGACGGAGCGGCTGAAGTTACAGCCGCCGGACATCCGGCGCCAGCCCGGACATCCGACGCCAGCCCGGACATCCGGCGACCAGCCCGGACATCCGACGCTTCAGCAGAGGCCGGACATCCGGCATCACCCCAGAAATCCGGCAAGGGCAACAGAAGCACCCGAAGAACGGCCATCGCCAGGCCGGACATCCGGCCCGTGCCCGGACATCCGGCCTCCCATGAACGGCCGGACATCCGGCCCCCAGCCCGGACATCCGGCGCCTGCCTGCGCGCAGAGTCGGGCCAGAGGCCCATGTATCCTCTCCCACTTACCCCTTCGTATACTAGACTATATATACTCCTCCACCTCCACCATTTTAGGGTTAGCAATGGTTTAGCTCATATGAGAGATAGAGCTTTGCTCATCCATCCCGGATCTACTCCACGAGAGAGACCGCGGCCCCTCTACGGAGAAGATCCACCTTGGATTCAAGACCCCTAGCGGGAAGATCCTTCACGGATTCAAGACCTCCTCTTGGAGATGAACTTTACCCATGTATCTTTCCCTTTGTTGTTCATGTATCTTGTGATCTTGTGTGTTTGATTGTCTAGTGGATGTGTGATTGGACTTGTTCTTGTGTGTTTCCTCTCGTGTTTTCCCCCGTTTCCCTTTGTGTTCTTCGTGTTCATCGTGGGATCCCCTCCATTTCGTGAAAGATCCGCTGATTAGGGTTCCACCCTGTATCATATGGTATCATGAGCCACGGTTTCTCACGAATTTGGAGCCTCCCCACCGTTTTCTAGCCTTGTTTTGTTGTGTTCTTCCCCAATTTCGAAAATTCCCCACCAAAAATAGCCCCAAAAAATTTTTTGATCTGTTGGTTTGATGAAGTTTTGTTGATTTTGATCCGTGGATTTGCTTGGTTTCAAGTGGATCTAGCATTTCCCCAAGTTTCCCCATCTTTCCTCCACAAAATCGCTCAAATTTCGCCCCCAAAATCATCAAATTCCGCCCACAAACGAGTTTGGAAGTCCCGATTCAGATCTGGAATCGTCGGGCCGGACATCCGGGCCATAGGCCGGACATCCGGGCCATCGGGCCGGACATCCGGGTCCCCGGTCGGACATCCGGCTCCTGGAGGGCAAAATCCCGCGCGGTTCTGGACATCAGGCCCCGGAAATCCGGGCTCCACCCCGGATGTCCGACCCCTGGGATTTCAGCCACCCGTGTTTCACCGTTTTGTCCATAACTAATTCATCCGAACTCCGATTTCGACGTTCTTGAGCTCGTTTTGAAGCTCTTGACATCCCCCATAACACAAAAATACCACCATAATCATTTGACTCCATCATATTTTGTGGATTTTGGCATCTTTGCCTAGGGCCTCCACCATATCATCCGCATAACCACCACCGACTTCCGCAACCTAACCATTTTGTCCCCCATAGCATTTGTGGTTGCTTGAGTAGTGATTTGAGTCTCCTAAGGTGTTTAGGCTACTTAGGGACCATTGCTTCTTCATCAACCACCACCACCACTTCCGCATACCCTTTGCCATTATACATAGCCAACCCAACTTAACCAATTTTTGTTCGAGCTTGTTTGAGTTGTGGCTTGTGTCTCCTAAGGTGTTTCGGCTACTTAGGGACCGTGACTTCAACTCCAACATCATGTATAGCCCATCATTCCACTTCCGCAACCACCACGGCATTGCCGCTACCACCATTTGACATTTGTCCTTGAGATTTTGAGTTGTGGTTTTTCCGTTTCCTAAGGTGTTTCGGCTAATTAGGAACGGGTCTACATCAAGAGCACCACCTCTCATCATCGACGCGGACGGTAACCTCGACGACATCTTTGTATATTCCCCTTGCAATTGCATTGTTAACCCCTAGCCCATTTTGCGTCACTTGCCTATCGAGACTAGCCTTTGAGTATTGCCGGCAACGTTACTTGTGCACATTAGTGATCATCGATCCGCCTACCATTGCATACATACCATATCATCTTGGTATCATCATATCATCCCTTGTGTCACAAGATTGTTCCCGCATATACACAATTGCTATCTTGGTTTGTGCATCGTGGCCATATAAAAAAAAGAGAAAGAATAAGCTTTTAAGCAAAAAGAGAAAGACAAAGAAGCTTGTAAGCAAGAGCCATAGCATCGCATCATATGATATCATACTTGATCATTTTGGATCATACCACCGGAATACTATACATATAGCATACTTGGTGATACAGGGTGGAACCCTAATCAGCAGATCTTTCACGAAATGGAGGGGATCCCACGATGAACACGAAGAACACAAAGGGAAACGGGGGAAAACACGAGAGGAAACACACAAGAACAAGTCCAATCACACATCCACTAGACAATCAAACACACAAGATCACAAGATACATGAACAACAAAGGGAAAGATACATGGGTAGAGTTCATCTCCAAGAGGAGGTCTTGAATCCGTGAAGGATCTTCCCGCTAGGGGTCTTGAATCCAAGGTGGATCTTCTCCGTAGAGGGGCCGCGGTCTCTCTCGTGGAGTAGATCCGGGATGGATGAGCAAAGCTCTATCTCTCATATGAGCTAAACCATTGCTAACCCTAAAATGGTGGAGGTGGAGGAGTATATATAGTCTAGTACATGAAGGGGTAAGTGGGAGAGGATACATGGGCCTCTGGCCCGACTCTGCGCGCAGGCAGGCGCCGGATGTCCGGGCTGGGGGCCGGATGTCCGGCCGTTCATGGGAGGCCGGATGTCCGGGCACGGGCTGGATGTCCGGCCTGGCGATGGCCGTTCTTCGGGTGCTTCTGTTGCCCTTGCCGGATTTCCGGGGTGATGCCGGATGTCCGGCCTCTGCTGAAGCGCCGGATGTCCGGGCTGGACGCCGGATGTCCGGGCTGGCGCCGGATGTCCGGGCTGGCGCCGGATGTCCGGCGGCTGTAACTTCAGCTGCTCCGTCTTCTTCCGTCTTCTCTTCCAAGCTTCCCTCGCGGATGGTGTAGGTGTTCCTCGGCGCTTGCACTCCTCGTCGTCGTCCGTGAAGCTCCGACAATACCTATGCATGCACACGAGTGGAGTGTCAAGTAGTATACCATCCTCAAAGGGGTCAAGTGAACACGTGTAAAGGAGATGATTCACCTTTATGTATGAGAAATAGAGGTCACACGTGTCACTTCCCAAGCAGACTCTTGACATGGTGATGTCCATAGGATACACCGTATCATCCCCTCCCCCTTGGAAAAGATCCGACCTCGGATCGAAAACCAAATCACCATGGGAAAGAGATGGCGTCGTCGTGTAGATGTGGACCATCACGAAGTGCTCATCATCTTGAAGCTCAACATGGGCACTCTCCAATGTCTCTCCGTCTAGTGATTCCTTCAAAAGGAGCAAAGACAACAAACACTTGGAAAAACAAATGTGGTTAGCGTTAGTGCAAAACCAAACATTCAAGAGGTGATTTACCCAACAAGTGTTGTCATCAAGCATAGCATAGGGTGTGACAAAGGTTTGTGGCATGGCATTTAAGCACATCAATTGAGCACAATCAAGGTCATCTTGGAAACAAGCATGTAAATGTGAGGTAGAGATGCACATATGTGTGTCAAGAGAATAAGCATCTACCTCATGGTCATAGCAAGCATGCATAAAGCGCTCCGTGAAAGGTCTATGGTAGGCATAAGAATCATTCACAACACCATGTAAAATGAAGTGTCTAAACACATGGGGTAAGTGCAAGACAATCCAAGCATAATGTGCATAGGGTGTAGTGAAAATCGAGTGGCACTCAACACAACAGAAATAGCAACTGTTCATCATGTGTGAGGCAATCAAGTCAATCATGTGACAAACAATGGGACATGGCATATGTGAAGAGATGATATTGTTGCAACCAAGCATAGGATAAGGACAAGTAATCCACAAGTCGGAGGCAACACACAAGGCATATATATCATGAAGCGTGGCAATGTGGCAATGGCAAGTCAAATCAAGATCTCTAACATGTGTGCAAATAAGTCTCATGGTGCAAGCAACACAAGTAGTGTGATCCATAATATCCATGCTCATGGTTTTGGGTGTCTCGAAAGAGAAGGATATCACCTTGAAAGTGTGTCCTTGTGCATTCTTCACAATGCCGAAGCACAAGCAAGTGCGGTGTAGAAGCGTCGTTGTAGAAAGGGGTTCGCTCTCAAGAGCTCGAATGGTCAACTCACGGGAAGTGGAAGTCGACACATATTCCAAGTATCCTACACATGCACACAACAAAAGGAAGAACGTATGTGCATGGTAGATAAACACATCATCCATCATGATGGTTCTCTTCTCTTGCACATAACCATTAGAAGCAAAAGTGCATGAATAATATGGTGCAACAATTGCTATATTCATGTCAGTAGGCATATGGTGCAAAGAGGTAAGACAAGCATGCTTCACAAGAATTATGTCAAAATCTCCAAATAAATGCGAGAATACTATGGGGGCAATCTCATTGGCAAGAATAAAATCATGGTTGCGCTCAATGCATGGACAATCATATAGCATGAGAGAGGCAACATGTGGAGACATATGACAACAAGCAATATCAATCATGTCGTGCAAACTAGTGGAGCGAAGATGCAACACACTAGATGAGTTCATAGCAATCATGTCATGTGAGCCAATAGTAGGCATAAGCAATGCACACGACATATCACAAGCACGAGAACATAGCATGAACAAGATATCATCATAGGCATTTGGCACAAAGAAAATATGGCAATAACAAGCAATATCTCCACCAAGCATGCAAATACACATACAAACATGAGAATCAATCATCATGTGTAATGCGAAGCATGGGTCACAAATGCATGGCAAAGGCGTATAAATGAGCATATCATGCAAAGTGAACATGGCAAGAGGGGCATAAAAGATATAATGGGCAATAACCCATAACCATGTGAGTGCCATGTAGAAGAGATGCGCGAAGTCTTTGCGCGAAGGGAGCGCTTGGAAGGATAATCCATGGACTCCCAAGTCGTCATTGCTCTCTAGAGCTCGTTTCGTCAACTCGTGTTCTTGCGAGGTTGACGAGTATGCATGTGTACCTACACAAAAGAGACACAAGCCAAAGAAATTGTGCGCGTGGTAAATGTACACATCATCCATCATGATGTGTATGTGCACGTATGAGTTAGCACAAGATAAGCATTGCTCAAAGAAATTTGATGCATGGTATAAGAACATGTCATCCATCATGAATGAATAGTTATTGTGTATAGCATGATGTGGATGCAAATTGAGCATACAAGTATGGGGATCATGCAAAGGATAGGATGGACCAAAATCTCCTAAAATGTATGAGGAAACTATGGGGGTCTCCTCATGAGCAATATTGAAAACATCATTTGGAGAAAAAGGACAACATCCAAAACAATGCATATCGGAAGCTAGGTGTTCATGGCATGGCATATGATGGATATGATGCAAAGGAAGCATGTCAATATCATCACAAGAAAAAGAAATGCCAATAACCATGGGCTTGTCATCTATGCCATAATTGCAAATTGGATTTATTTTAATGGCATATGCATAGTTACTACGATGAGATTGCAAATATGACATATTGTTGATCTCATGCATAGCATATGACAAGTCAAGTGGATTGTCAAACATGATGTGACCGAGAGAATTATCACAAGAAATCCTATGCAACATGGCATCACAACTAATAGACTCCACATGACAATCATCAAACTCATCATAAATGGGTAAATAATGGCATGGGGAAATCATACTAGCACGAAGCACGGCAATAGGCGGATCAACATCATGCAAGCAATTAAAGTTAACATAGTCCACTAGTGGGACGAGAGCATCACCTTCACCTTTGTTACCTTTCTCTTTCCACTCATGTGGTGTAGGTGAGGTGGGAAAGACCAAATGGTGGTCATCAACTTCATCTTGATGGAACCATGTGGGGGGTGCATAATATTCCACCATGGCCATCGTCTTGTCCAATGGAAGGACGAAGTCGTCGAGAATCGGCGCGTCATCATATGTGGGACCTAGCACCGAATGAGAAGACACAATAGAGGTAGAGGTCAAGTCGTTAGTGTTGAAAGTGGCCTCACATGACCTATCAACTATCTCACTCTCTCTATATGGTGGCTCACTCACTCCCTCAAGGTAGGTGCACTCAAACTCACATATGGTGGAGTCACTCATCTCACTCAAGTGGTGGGGGTTGTGGCTCTCCTCACATGTGAATTGTGGCAGCTCATCATATATGGGGCTAGTGGTGAACTCGCTCTCACTCTCAATATGGTGGCACAAGTCACTCAAGTCATCATACATCGCCGTGGTCGAAGGGAAAATCCCATGCTCAACCATCTCGTCATTGTCACCGTGGATGAAGGCCGAAGATGGCCCATCATCACTCTCGCCTCCAAAGATGGAAGCATCAACCTTGCTCGTCACCATGTCGTTCGCCTGCAAAGCGTGGTCCTCGAATGGCTCCGTAGTCGTAGTCGTCGCCGCACCGTCTTGAAAAAGAGTCGAAGTAGACTCGGCATCATCAATGCCACAAAGAGGGATGGCGATGAAGTCGAACTTGGGAACGTCGTCTTGGAGCTCGTCGGGCTTGGACATCATGGTGGTACTAGCCTCATGCTCGCCATCTTGGAGCTTGGTCTTCGAGAAGTGTGCTTGCGGTGGAGAAGCCTTGGCCTTCATAAGTTCTTGTTCCGCCTTGAGAGCACCAATGTAGTTGTCGTCGAGGGACTTGTAGTTCTCGAAGAAGATAGTCTTGTAGACGTCATTGTGCAATCCCATCATGAAGTGGAGCTTCATTGAAATGGGGTCGTCCACGCCGGCTCGTTGCAAGGCCATCTTCATCTCCTTGAAGTACTTGTCCATGGACTTGGATCCTTGAATGGTGTTCCCCAGTTGGCGTAGAAGTTGTTCCGTGTAGGTGGGAGGCACGAACTCTCGCCGCAAAGCTCTCTTCGTCTTGGGCCAATTCACGTTGAAGCTCGTCGAAGGTGTGTGAAGCCACCATGTTGACGCGTTGTCGTGGAAGTTTCTTGTGGCGCACTTCACTTGATCTTCGTAGGGAACTTGGTGGAGCTTGAGGTAGTCGTCCATCTTGCGCTCCCACTCGAGATACTCCTCGGGGTCTTGAGTCCCATAGAAAGGAATCTCATGGTCGTTGTCGAGGTCGTTGTAGCTCGTGGAAGTCGCGGACTTGAGCTTGGGGAGCTTCTCTTGAGCATAAGCTTGGGGTTCTTGTGGGCGAAGATGCCGCATATCCAAAGGCGAAGATGCCTTGAAGTCGCTTGGCGAAGATGCCAAGGTACATGGTGAAGTCGTTGAGCGGTTGTTGGTGTTGAGCTCATGACCTTCACGTTCTTGTCGTTGATGGTGTCGATGCCGATGAGATCTTGCCGGAGATGGTAGCTCGGAAGGATGTGCACTTGAGCGTCTTCTCGAAGATGAGGGAGACCTCTTGCGGTTCTTGATGAGGGCTTTGAGCTCCTCCATTTGAGCATTCATGTTGGCGCACAAGTTGTTCGTCATGGCATCGAACTTGTCATTGTTGTTGTAGACCGAAGTAGATGAAATGCTTTTCCTATCCATCACAAGACTCGAGCAAAGGTGAGTAGGAGATGAGATAAACAATACCAAGTTACCTTTTCCGAATGTTGAGGATGTATCCCGTTTCACTCAATGTGAAATGAAAGAATAGTGGAATTGGTACCGGACTTGTTCACTCACACCTAGCAAGTAAAGCTTATCGAGTGGCTCGGTGGGGATAGTGGCACAAAACTTTGATGCAAAATGTTAGAAAGAGTCAATAATGTTGAAAGAGATTCACAAATTCGCAAGTGAAACAAGTAGACCAATAGCAATATGTGGCACACGGAAACACACACACGGATAGATAGATGGGGTCGTGCAACCAAGGAATGAGCACAAAATGTGGAGTCCACGAAAAACGCTCGTGTTGCACAACTCAAGAGAGACGCTAGCACGATTGCTCTATAGGCGGATACGACACTTGTGCACAACCTATAAGATGCAAATGTATGCAACGACTTCTATCCCAAGTATGCTATATGTATAGTATTCCGGTGGTATGATCCAAAATGATCAAGTATGATATCATATGATGCTATGCTATGTCTCTTGCTTACAAGCTTCTTTGTCTTTCTCTTTTTGCTTAAAAGCTTTATTCTCTTTTTTTTTTATGGCCACGATGCATAAACCAAGATAGCAATTGTGTATATGCGGGAACAATCTTGTGACACAAGGGATGATATGATGATACCAAGATGATATGGTATGTATGCAATGGAAGGGCGGATCGATGATCACTAATGTGCACAAGTAACGTTGCCGGCAATACTCAAAGGCTAGTCTCGATAGGAAAGTGACGCAAAATGGGCTAGGGGTTAACAATGCAATTGCAAGGGGAATATACAATGATGTCGTCGAGGTTACCGTCCGAGTCGATGATGAGAGGCGGTGTTCTTGATGTAGACCCGTTCCTAATTAGCCGAAACACCTTAGGAAACGGAAAAACCACAACTCAAAATCTCAAGGACCAATGTCAAATGGTGGTAGCGGCAATGCCGTGGTGGTTGCGGAAGTGGAAAGATGGGCTACACATGATGTCGGAGTTGAAGTCACGGTCCCTAAGTAGCCTAAACACCTTAGGAGACACGAGCCACAACTCAAACAAGCTCACACAAAATTGGGTTAAGTTGGGTTGGCTATGTATGGTGGGCTATGCTATGCGGAAGTCGTGGTGGTGGTTGATGAAGAAGCAATGGTCCCTAAGTAGCCTAAACACCTTAGGAGACTCAAATCACTACTCAAGCAACCACAAATGCTATGGAGAACAAAATAGTTTAGGTTGCGGAAGTGTATGGTGGCTATGCGGATGATATGGTGGAGGGCCTAGGCAAAGATGCCAAAATCCACAAAATATGATGGAGTCAAATGATTATGGTGGTATTTTTGTGTTATGGGGGATGTCAAGAGCTTTAAAACGAGCTCAAGAACGTCGAAATCGGAGTTCGGATGAATTAGTTATGGACAAAACGGTGAAACGGAAAAGTCTGAATTCCCAGGGGTCTGATACAGGGTGGAACCCTAATCAGCAGATCTTTCACGAAATGGAGTGGATCCCACGATGAACACGAAGAACACGAGAGGGAACACGAGGGGAAACACGAGAGAATCACTCAAACCAACAAGAACAAGTCACACATATGCTAGATCCTCGAAACACAAAGAGATACAAGATCCATGATCAACAAGGGACGATACAAAGGGTAACCGGTTCTTCTCCGTGAGGAGGTCTTGATGATATCCCGTAGGATCTTCCCGCGAGGGGCCTTGAATCCCGTAGGATCTTCTCCGCAGAGGTCTTGAATCCGTGTGGATCTTCTCCGTGGAGGGGCCGCAGTCACTCACAAGGAGATGAACCACTAGATGAGCAAAGCTCTAGGTATCAAATGAGCTATCTCTAAGCTAACCCTCAAATGGAGGAGGGGGAGGAGTATATATAGTCTAGGTCCACGAAGGGGTAAGTGGGAGAGGGATACATGGGCCTCAGGCCCGATACACTGTGCGCAGACAGGGGCCGGATGTCCGGGCGGGGGCCGGATGTCCGGGCCTTCCCGAGACGCCGGATGTCCGGGCTGGAGGGGTTGAGCCACGGGTGTCTTCTGGACAGTGGCGCCGGATTTCCGGCCAGGGCCCGGATGTCCGGGGCGCCGGATGTCCGGGCCTGGGGGGCCGGATGTCCGGGGCCTGTAGGTGCTGGCCCTTCTTCCTTCTCTTCCGTGCGCACTTGGCCTTGGTTCTTGGGTTCTCCATGGTCTCCTTGGGTGTTCCTGAACATGCATAGCACATATATTTGAGGTAGTAGGCATGTCTCACATGTAGAAAGTGGAGGTTCAGAGAGGAGCGAGTGAACCTTGTGTCCAATTGTGTGTAGTTGAGGTCTCGTCGAGTGAACATGGGGATGATCATGGGATACTCCGTATCAGATAGTCTTCTCCCGGAGGAGGTCTTGATATCCCGGGGGATCTTCTCCGATGAAGGAGGTCCTGAATCCGAAGTGGATCTTCTCCGTAGAGGCGCACCGTCTCGTGGGAGAAATCCACACAAGTGTCAAATGAGCTAAACCACAGCTAACCCTAAACGGAATGAGGAGAGGAGTATATATAGTCTACGGGGCGAATGGGTACATGGGCCTCGGCCCAGGGGGCTGCACGCAGGCAGATCAGGGGCCGGATGTCCGGGCGGCGGCCCGGATGTCCGGGTCTTCGAGGGGTGCCGGACGTCCGGGGCGAGGAGCCGGATGTCCGGGCTGGAGCGGTCTGGTCTCGGGCGCTCTCTGGACAGAGGCGCCGGATTTCCGGGCGCGGGGCCGGATGTCCGGGCCGTGCCTGGCCGGATGTCCGGGCCCTGGCCGGATGTCCGGGCCCTGTAGCCTTGGCTGCTGTTGGCCTTCTGTGGGTGAATGCCCAGGGGCCGGATGTCCGGGCCAGGGGGCCGGATGTCCGGGTCCTGGAGCTCTCTTCTGCTCTTCTCGATGCATTGGCTCGTCCATGAACTTGAGGACTCGTCCATCTTCACGCCCCTCTCCGATGTGGTCTTCTTCACACCTGAGCACACACAACACGTCCGTCTGAGGTAGCGACCATGTCTCGCAAGATTTGTATGGAAGTAAGGCTAGGAGTGACGTCACCTCGGTCTCGGGAGCTCTAGTCCTTGGTCCTTTGGGCACTTGATGAGGTGAAGGAGGGTCCATGTGATACGGTGTATCCTATGGACATCACCATGTCAAGAGTCTGCTTGGGAAGTGACACGTGTGACCTCTATTTCTCATACATAAAGGTGAATCATCTCCTTTACACGTGTTCACTTGACCCCTTCGAGGATGGTATACTACTTGACACTCCACTCGTGTGCATGCATAGGTATTGTCGGAGCTTCACGGACGACGACGAGGAGTGCAAGCGCCGAGGAACACCTACACCATCCGCGAGGGAAGCTTGGAAGAGAAGACGGAAGAAGACGGAGCGGCTGAAGTTACAGCCGCCGGACATCCGGCGCCAGCCCGGACATCCGGCGACCTGCCCGGACATCCGGCGCTTCAGCAGAGGCCGGACATCCGGCATCACCCCGGAAATCCGGCAAGGGCAACAGAAGCACCCGAAGAACGGCCATCGCCAGGCCGGACATCCGGCCCGTGCCCGGACATCCGGCCTCCCATGAACGGCCGGACATCCGGCCCCCAGCCCGGACATCCGGCGCCTGCCTGCGCGCAGAGTCGGGCCAGAGGCCCATGTATCCTCTCCCACTTACCCCTTCATGTACTAGACTATATATACTCCCCCACCTCCACCATTTTAGGGTTAGCAAATGTGATAGCTCATTTTAGACTAGAGCTTTGCTCATCTATGTGGTTCTACTCCTACGAGTGACCGCGGCCCCTCTACGGAGAAGATCCACACCGGATTCAAGACCCCTAACGGGAAGATCCTTCACGGATTCAAGGCCTCCTCTTGGAGATGAACTCTACCCATGTATCTTTCCCTTTGTTGTTCATGTATCTTGTGATCTTGTGTGTTTGATTGTCTAGTGGATGTGTGATTGGACTTGTTCTTGTGTGTTTCCTCTCGTGTTTTCCCCCGTTTCCCTTTGTGTTCTTCGTGTTCATCGTGGGATCCCCTCCATTTCGTGAAAGATCTGCTGATTAGGGTTCCACCCTGTATCAAAAATCGTGAGAAACCTTTGCTCTAGATACCATATGATACAGGGTGGAACCCTAATCAGCGGATCTTTCACGTTTGGAGGTTGGCACACGATGAACACGGGGAATCACAGGGGAAAGATGGGGGAAATACAAGAGGAAAACACTCAATCAACACGAAAGCAATCACACAAATGCTAGATTCGCGATACAAGGTTGAGATCCATGATCCAAGGTCAACAACGGTGATACAGATAGTCTTCTCCCGGAGGAGGTCTTGATATCCCGGGGGATCTTCTCCGATGAAGGAGGTCCTGAATCCGAAGTGGATCTTCTCCGTAGAGGCGCACCGTCTCGTGGGAGAAATCCACACAAGTGTCAAATGAGCTAAACCACAGCTAACCCTAAACGGAATGAGGAGAGGAGTATATATAGTCTACGGGGCGAAGGGGATACACGGGCCTCGGCCCAAGTGCTGCGCGCAGGCAGATCAGGAGCCGGACGTCCGGGCGGCGGGCCGGATGTCCGGGGCTTCGCGGGGCGCCGGATGTCCGGGGCGGGGACCCGGATGTCCGGGCTAGGGCGGTCGAGCCTCGGGTGCTCTCTGGACAGAGGCGCCGGATTTCCGGGCCCGGGGCCGGATGTCCGGGCCGTGCTTGGCCGGATGTCCGGGCCCTGGCCGGATGTCCGGGCCCTGGCCGGATGTCCGGGCCCTGTAGCTTCTGCTGCAGGAGGCCTTCTGTAGTTGAACGCCCAGGTGCCGGATGTCCGGGCCATGGGGCCGGATGTCCGGGGCCTGGAGCTTCCTTCTGCCCTTCTCGATGCATCAGCTCGTCCGTGGCCTTGGGGACTTGTCCATCTTCAAGCTCTTCTCCGAAGCGGTCTCCTTCACACCTGAGCACACAAAGCACACTCGCTTGAGGTAGCAACCATGTCTCGCAAGATTCATAAGGAAGTAGGGCTAGGAGTGACGTCACCTCGGTCTCGAAAGCTCTAGTACGAGCACGTGTCATCGGTCCTTGAGGCACTTGAGGGGGTGAAGGAGGCTCCATGGGGATGGCCCTAGGATACACCGTATCAAACTCGGAAGGCTGAAAAAGTGCGGGGCGGTAGTACCGCTTTGGTTGAGCAGAACTAAAAAATTACTACCGCTTGTAGGGCGGTAGTACCGCTTGGATGAGTGGTAGTACCGCTGGTGTCGGGAAAAACTTCGCAGATCGCGATCGGGGCGAATTTGGGGCGGAAATGGATGATTTCGGGGGCGAAATTGGATGGATTTCGTGGATGGAAAGTGGTGAAACTTGGGGAGATGCTAGATCCATTCGAAACCAAGCAAATCCATGGATCAAATCCAACAAAACATCATCAAACCAACAAATCACAGAAAAATTTGGGGCTATTTTTGGTGGGGATTTTCGAAATTGGGCAAGAACACAACAAAACAAGGCTAGAAAACACGAAGGGGGGCTCCAATTTCGTGAGAAACCATAGCTCTAGATACCATGATGTTGTAGGGTGGAACCCTAAGTGAAGATCTTTCACGAATTGGAGGGGAAATCCCCAAGAACACGATGAACACAAGAGAGGGAAAACACTCAAATTGACTAGATCCAATCACACATATGCTAGATTCAAGAACATGCAAGAGTTCACAATGATTCAAGAACAACAAAAGGAAAGATACAAGGTAACTAGTTCATCCCACTCCTTGAGGAGGTGAGGTCTTGCAATCCACAAGGATTCTTCTCCCGTGGGAGGTCTTGCAATCCCACAAGGATTCTTCTCCCGTGGGAGGTCTTGATCTCCTAGAGGAGGGGATACAAGGAGCAAAGCTCTCAATGTCTATCAAATACTTTGCTAACCCCTCCAAGGAAGTGGGGAAGGTCTATTTATAGTTTATGCTACGAAGGGGTACGAGAAGAGAGGGATACATGGCCAAGGGCCGAGGGCTGCGCGCAGGCAGGGCGGTAGTACCGCCAGCTCGAGCGGTAGTACCGCTTGTAGGGCGGTAGTACCACTTAAGGGGCGGTAGTACCGCTGGTGCCGGCCTGTCCATGTGCGGTAGTACCGCTTGGCGGAGCGGTAGTACCGCTAGTTCCGGGTCGAGCAGGTCTTCATTTGCTTCTACGCGATCCGGGCTGAATGGGTTCTCCTTTGCGTCCACGGGATCACCTCCTTGGTAACTGAGGATGCACAACATCTCCTTGTGAGGTAGAACCCAATCCTCATGCGAATCCAAACGAAACTCAAAGAGGAGAGAATTCACCTCGTGCTTGATAGCGCGTGCGCGTGCTCTAGTCATTGGTCCCTTGAGTGCTTGTGCCGAAGGATGCTCCGCATCATTACACCCACAGCCCCAACTGACACATATACAGGACCAATTACTAGAGCTCGCGCACGCCAATTAAATTACTAGGTACTTTCGTTTCTTGGTAATGATTCTAATGTTCATGAGAATATGATGTTGCCTAAATTGGATACATTTGTCTTGCTTACAAATGAAGGGCCTAGCTTGGACAAGAAGGATGAACATTGGAGCAAGATCAAGCATGGAGATGATGGCATGCGCAAGGGGAACAAGAATGGAGTTACAAGTGATGATTTCAGGACTTTGAAGCCACCATAATGAGTGCGTGAAGCCTTGGACGAAATATACAAGATGTCACTTCATAAATTTCGTCCAGAGGCTATTATAGGTGCTACGTCACCTTATTATTGGGCCAGGCCCATGTAATGTCGAAATACTTGAGTATAGGATGCTTTTAGAGTCCGTATGTGTGGGGAAACAAGAGTTAGGGTTGGTTTCGGACACCTCCTCCAAGGGCCACCCCCTCTTCCCCCATATATACAACCCTTTGGGCGTCGTTTAGACTTTGGGGTTTTGCTTAGATTAAAGTTCGTCATAGCTGCAACTTCGCGTACTTCGTTTGTGTTCAACGACTAGACAAAGACGTCACAGAACCCCACCTTGATCAATAAAGCTTTCCTCTTATATTCGCAATATCCAGATTGCAATCTTAGTTTCTTGCTTGTTCTTCGTTTGCTTGCAGGAAATAGACCCTCGTAGTCAGGTTGATCGTGCTTCGGCGTGGTCAATAACCTCTCGGAGTTGGTTTAGCGATTGCTAAGGCGCGACGTCCTCGCACGTTCGTAGTCAGATCGTCAAAGTCTACTCCACCAAAAATGATAGCCACCATCTCATCGAAAGAAGGGACACCTTTGCCTCTATAAAAAATGTAGCGATGTCCCTCGGACAAAAAAACGGACGAACCGGGAGCGAGACTCCCTCGCATCCCCACCCACCCGTCCCGACCCTGGGCTAGGGTTCCATACGTCGCCGCTTCTGGGCGGACCACATACGCCGACGTCGAGGTCCGAAAGGAGAGGGCCGCCGCACCGTCTTCCGCCTCCACCGACCTCCGAGGCGCCCTACTCGTGGGACGACGCCGCCGCCTTGCAGAACCCCAGGGCAGGGCAGGGCGTGATCGCGTTGCAGGTAGCGAGGAGCGGCGTGCCGACACCGGCGTGTGCGTAGCCAGTTAGCGAGAGAGGAAGGGAGTGGCGACGATGTCTTCGTACGAGGACAAGGACTCTGCCGCCGCCCGGGCCGCGGCGACCACGGACGTGGAGCTGATGAAGTGGTTTTATCTCAGCGAGAAAGCCGCGCCGGAGATCCTCCACCTCAAACCCACCCTCGTCTCCTGTACCTTATGGCCATTGGTCGTGTCTTCGTTCTTCACAATACTGAATGTTTCTGATTCTTCACAACCTGTGTGGTGAAACCAGGATGAGATTTTCGATGACTTCACGGATAACGACATCGACGATCTGGTGGTCTCGCTGTACCAGATGGAGCTCGACCGCATGCTCTTCTTGCTCTGCTTGTACCTACGCCTCCGCCTGCAAAAGGTCAGACTAGATTCAATCTCTATAGTCTGTACCGCACGGTGGTTCAGTTACTAACCGAAATGTTGCATTAGACAATTACTTGACCCCATCGTGCTGCTGTATGTAGATTGAGAAGTACATGGCGCACATCTTCAATTCTGACGACCTCTTGAGCTGGTGGACGCAGCAGGAGCAGTGATGCGCCAAGAGGTATCTCTCTGATCGATTGGACCGTATGCTTGTTTTTTTGGCTGAAATGACACTCCCTTGTTGGGTTTGATGAGTTGGAGGCTGCAAGAAGATCCTGGAGAAGCATCACGAGCAGCCGGTGATGTCAAAGCTTCCTACGGATATGATTCGGTAACAAGGCAATCTGAATCAAGCACGGAGGATGACGTAGGTATTCCACTTGATCTTGAAATTAACATCACTCCATAACGCCACACAGTTGGGGTCTCTCTGGGTAAGAATGATAGAGAGGTAGTTAAATCCGTTAACGATATTTTGGACCTTGAGGCTGAACGTGCGTTAGAGATGATTAGAAAACTAGCGGCAATTCAACCCTTGAATGACTCTGAAGTAGCTACTTTGGGAGTCAATGTGCTCGATAGCTTTTGTGCGGACCTTGCACCCGCTCTCCTGGAGACTGAGGAGGAGGAGGCTTTGTCTTCTCCAAGGATTTCCAGGGGAGGCACGTCCCAGGAGGACACGGATGGAGAATCTGGCGGTGAGGTCCGGGTAGAAGATCAAAAGAAACCGAAGCGCAAATGGAAGCGTAAGATTTATCCGACTTCGGCTGTGCGTAGAAGTGCTCGAATTCGTACAACTAAAAAAATTTCATGATGAAATATGAAAGGAATATTTTGGAATAGCAGAGGTCTTAAAGACTTGGCTAAAAAAAGGTTCTTGGCAGAGGCGTCCGTTGATTATAAACTAGGATTCATAGCCCTTTCCGAAACTGGACGGGACAATTTTACACCACAGTTTCTTAACACTCTGTCAGGAGGGGTGGAGTTTGACTGGCATTGTTTACCACCAAGAGGAAGATCCGGTGGGATTTTATTGGGGGTTAAATGCGATTCTCTGGAAGTGAGGAATGTGGTTATGGGTGATTTTGCAGTTAAATTTCGGGTTCGGTCAAAGGTCGATTGTTTCGACTGGGCTCTGGTGGCGGTTTATGGAGCCGCGCAACCGGAGCTTAAGCCAGAGTTTCTAGCAGATCTAGTCCGCATTTGTGGGAACGAGCAGCTTCCCTTCTTGGTTGGAGGTGACTTTAATATTATTCGACACCGGGAAGAAAAAAATAATGATAACTTTGACGGCAGATGGTCGTTTATGTTCAATACAATTATTGAGAGCCTGGACCTTCGTGAGATTGAGCTCTCTGGTAGGAAGTTCACATTCGCCAATGCGCTGCCAATCCCGACTTTTGAGAAGTTAGACCGGGTTCTGGCGAGTGTTGAATCGGAACAAAAGTTCCCACTCGTGACGGTTCAAGCGCTCTCTCATGGAATCTCAGATCACACCCCTTTATTAGTTGATTCAGGGGAGGCAACACACGTAGGGAATAAACGCCCTTTCTCTTTTGAAATTGCGTGGTTTGAACGAGAAGGGTTTTTAGACGGCAAGAGAATGGGCGAAAGACGTAGGAGGAAGATCTAATATTGATCGATGGCAAAAGAAAGTTAGACACTTGAGATAGTTCCTCAGGGGGTGGGCAAAGCATCTTGGGGGGATATATAAGGCCGAAAAGGAAAGGCTCCTTTTCCTTATCCAATCCCTGGACATTAAAGCGGAGGGTGCCATCTTAGACGCCAGTGATTCGGAAGCTAAGATGGCAGCAAAGTTAAGACTAAAAGAATTGCTACGAGAGGAGGAATTGAAGTGGGGATTGCGGGTTAAAGTGCGTAAAATCGTCCAAAGGGATGATAACACACAATTCTTTCACATGATTGAGAATGGCAAACATCGAAAGAAGAAAATATTTCAACTTGAGCAGGATGAAGGCACCATTGTGGGTCAGGAGAGCCTTAAGACTTATATCACCAATTACTATAAACAGTTGTTCGGGCCTCCTGAGGATAGTTTTGATTCTTTGGATGAATCGAGGGTACAAGATGTGCCTTAGCTTGCAAATGAGGAGAATGAGATCTTGACTGCCCCTTTTTCGGAAAAACAGGTGTTTGACGCCATATCCCAAATGAAAAATAATAAAGCTCCTGGCCCCGATGGTTTTTCGGCGGAGTTTTATAAAAAGTGCTGGCATATTATCAAGGGAGACTTGCTCCCGATGTTCCAAGACTTTTTCTTGGGATATTTGCAGGTGTTCCACTTGAATTTTGGTACCATCACGTTGCTTCCAAAGATAACAGAGGCTGTTAGAATAGAGCAATTCGGGCCGATCTATATTCTTAATGTCAGCTTTAAATTTTTGACTAAAGTCGGGACTAATAGGCTTACACAAATTGCACATTCAGTGGTACATCCTTCTCAATCTGCGTTCATGCCAGACAGAAACATCCTAGAAGGGGTGGTGGTACTGCATGAAACGCTGCACAAAATCCATACAAAAAACTAGATGGGGTGGTTTTCAAAGTGGACTTTGAGAAAGCGTATGATAAGGTGAAATGGCCTTTCCTGCAACAGGCTTTGCATATGAAAGGGTTCGATCAGGCCTGGAGAGACCAGGTGGACTCTTTAACGCAAAAAGGGAGCGTTGGAATAAGGGTCAATGACAACATAGGGCATTACTTCCAAACGCATAAAGCTTTGCGACAAGGAGACCCGATGTCACCAATCTTATTCAATATTGTCATAGATATGTTGACAATCCTCATAGGGAGGGCCAAGGATGCTGGGTAGGTAGGGGGCCTGGTTCCGCATTTGGTTGACGGGGGTGTATCAATCTTCCAGTATGCTGATGACACTATCCTCTTTATGGAGCATGATCTAGCAAAAGCTAGGAACATGAAGTTGGTGTTATGCTTGTTCGAACAATTATCGGGGTTAAAGATTAACTTCCACAAAAGTGAATTGTTCTGCTTTGGAAGAGCTAAAGAAGAACAACAGGCTTACAAAGAATTGTTTGGCTGTGACTTGGGGTCTCTGCCCTTCACGTATTTAGGCATACCAATTCATCATCGTAAGCTCACAAACAAAGAGTGGAAGAGCATTGAGGATCGTTTGAGAAAAAACTAAGCTGCTGGAAGGGCAAGCTTATGTCATACGGAGGACGATTGATTCTGATTAATTCGGTCCTTACCAGTATGCCTATGTTTCTATTATCTTTTTTCGAAGTTCCGGTTGGAGTACGGAAAAGGCTAGATTTTTATCGATCACATTTCTTTTGGCAGAGTGATGAATCCAAAAAAAAGTATAGACTCGCTAAATGGGATATCATTTGCAGACCGAAAGACCAAGGAGGTCTGGGTATTGAAAACTTAGAGGTGAAGAATCGCTGCTTACTCAGTAAATGGCTATACAAGCTATCTTGTGACACGAATGCCACCTGGGCACAAATTCTTCATAATAAGTACCTTCAGACCAAAAGACTATCCCAGGTAACGGTCAGACCGACTGATTCGCCATTTTGGAAGGGATTGATGCGAGTCAAATCAACCTTTTTTAATCGAGTGAAATTTTTGCTTGGAGATGGTACATCCACAAGATTCTGGGAAGATACATGCCTAGGGGAGACACCTCTAGCAATTCAATACCCATCTCTTTATAATATTGTTCAACGAAGTGAGGATTACGTTGCAACGGTATTACATTCAACTCCCCTTAATATCCAGTTTAGAAGGACGTGAGTGGGAAACCGTTGGGAAGCCTGGCTCCATCTTGTGAGAAGACTGATGGATGTCCAATTATCTCAACGTCCAGATCGGATACAGTGGAAACTAGCTAAGAATGGGGTGTTTTCAGTGAAGTCCATGTATCTGGATATTATTAACACTAGTGTGGTTCCTAGCTCGAAACATGTGTGGAAGGTAAAAGTAACACTAAAAATCAAAGTGTTTATGTGGTTTGTACATAAACGGGTCATCTTAACTAAAGATAATTTGGCAAAAAGGAACTGGACGGGGTCTAAAACATGTAGTTTTTGCGATCAAGACGAAACTATTAGACACCTCTTCCTAGACTGCCCTATGGCCAAGATTTTATGGAGGTCGGTTCAGATAGCCTTTAATATAAATCCCCTGTCCTCCATACACACGCTATTTGGAACGTGATTGCAGGGGACTGATGTGGTAACAGCGAAACATATCTGAGTGGGAGTATGCACTTTACTATGGGCTATTTGGAACTGCAGAAACGATTTGGTTTTTAACAGAACAACAAACTTTCATTTCTTGCAGGTTATCTTCAGGGCCACTACTCTTATCCGTATGTGGTCGCTACTCACTTAGACGGAGGCCAGGGAGCGTTTGGTTACTGCGTCTATCCACTGGGAGACGGTAGCTCGGGATATCTACAACCGGTTTGGATGGCGGTCATGTAATAGGATAGGTGTTTAGTTACTTATCTGTTTTTGCCTGCCGGCTGTGGCGGTCCTGTTTCCCTTTGTATTCGAAGGCTGTAAGACCTTTGTTGGACATGTTTGACTTTTTAATAATATGGCGTATGCATCACTTTGATGCAGAGGCCGGGGTTAAAGCCCCTTTTCTATATATATATATATATAT
>LR738716.1:39064720-39075209 GCA_902687465.1 Secale cereale
GGGAGTGCTTCGGTACAACCCCCCCCCCTAAAATGTATAGTGGGTAGGATGGTCATTTCAAGGTATAGGAATACCCACCTCACACCGTACGTCCGTGCACGTCGTCGTACGCCCGCCTGTCGCTGTAGGCCCGCCCGCGTTTTCCGTAACCGTCGTCGTATGCCCGTCCGCGCGTGTCGTCGTACGCCCGCACGTCTCCACGTTGGCGTCGATAGTTGGGGAAAAAGGGAGCCGCCGACGCCCGCCGTCGTAACCCTAAACCCTAAACGCATCCACGCCGTCTGGGCAACACCCGCCGTCGCCCTCCCCGTCGCCCAAATAGCCCGCCGCCCGTGCCCCGTCGCCTTGCTTATGCCGCCTCGCTCCTTTGCCGTCACCCGGATGGGATCCCACCCGTGATCTTCATCGCCTCCTTCCTCTCCGGACTCCGCCTGTTTCGAGGGGCCATCTTCCTGACGCCGTCGACGACTGACTCGGCAGCCCAGCAAATTCTAGATGGATCCGTCTGTCATCCTCGCCGCCGTGCAAGAGGTTGGTTTCACTGTAACCTATGTGTGACGTCATTGTTACGTGGTGTTCGATTGTTCTTACAATTTTCTTATTCATGTATAGTTAGAGAACGAGGAAGCTTATGATGACGATGATTACGGCGGTGACAATGGGACCTCGTCACTGAATATGAACGAACATGCTGAGGAGAACTACATGAGTTTGGATGAATCTTATAGTGGCAACGTAAGTGTGATCAATGTTTTAAAAAACATAAATACGATCAACCACATGTACACTTACATGTTTTTGTTTGCATCATGCAGCGAGATGACGATAATGATAATGATATGGATATAGATGATTCATTTGCTGAAAGCGCACTCCGGGTATGTTTTAAACCATAATAGGAGAATAAATGACATACTAACCGCATGAGCGCTTACATGTAATTTTCAATAATGTGCGCAGATGAACGCGGATGGGGACTTTTTGAGGAATATTGTGGATGATGAAAGTGACAAATCGCATGTTGATGCATCTCACGATGATAGCACCAAGAAAGTAAGTGCTGAAACTTACATAAATTATTGTATTTGGAATGTAATATTAAAATAATACCTTACTGACATACATGGTTTTATGTCTAAATTTACAAGGAGATGTAAATGGTCCTAGCGGGATGGATGAGCATGTTGTTGATGATCTGTTCAATTTTGACATCGGATTTCATGAATATCAGCAAGAATCATTGGATAGGCATTGGAAGGTGATGAGGAAGACGTTCAGGTCGCTAGGAGAGGCTTACATCTTCTATAACCAGTATGCTAAGGAGCGTGGTTTCAGCGTAAGAAATGACTCGTTGAAATATTCGAAAGGGCCTGATGGAGTTATGCGCTTGAGGAAGTATCTGTGTTCGAGAGCTGGAAAACGAAAGGAAATTTTGTGTACATTGGAAGGCAGGGCCCGTAGGCTGAGAGCGGAGACTCGTTGCTTCTGTGATGCGCATATAACTTTGAAGCTTGATAGAGAGCGTGATGTTTGGTATGTCAGCAGTTTCAGTGATGACCACGGCCACGTTCTAGCTAGACCGAATGAGGTCCCGTATCTCCGGTCTCATAATCGAATAAAAGATTTTCAGAAAGCTGAGATCTTAACTATGGCAGGTGCTGGAATCAGGAAACATATGATTTATGATAGTTTTGTCAGTAGATACGGGTCATATGCAAAAGCTGGTTTTGGGAGGAAGAAGCTTTACAACATGTGGTATACAGAGAAGATGAAGTTGCTTGCACAAGGTGATGCAGACACTGCCATTGGGATCATGATGACCAGAAAAGACAGGGATCCAGATTTCTTCTTTGAGCACACTGTCGATGAAGAAGGAAGGCTGAAAAACCTATTCTGGTGCGATTCTCGATCACGGCGAGACTATATTGACTACGGTGATGTGACCGCTTTCGACAGCACATACAAGATGAATAGGTATGGCATGCCCTTTATACCTTTCGTCGGTCTAAACAACCACCGTTGCACCACGGTATTTGGTTGTGCTATTGTGTCTGGCGAAACCGAAGATACATATGTCTAGTTGCTTCAAACTTTTTTGAGGGCTCACTGTCAGAAGAGGCCCAGGTCAGTAACTATTGATGGAGATGCAGCTATGATTAAGGCCATCAGAAAGGTACTTTCGGACGTTTGGCATCGTCTTTGCTCGTGGCACATTGAGAAGAACATGCAGAAACACCTTCACCATAAGTCTTTAAAGGAGTTCAGGTCTCTACTATATTATGCCACTTCAAAAAAAGTCTTTGAGGAGAGGTGGGCAGCGTTTACCGCCAAATGGCAGTAAGAGAAAACAACAACATGGTTACGTAGGATCTACAAGAAAAAAAGGCTTTGGGCTGCATCATATCTGTCTGGTGGGTTTTTCCTAGGTATGTGATGAGGACATCACTAACAAGGCTACACCCACAGCTCCAACTGACACATATACAGGACCAATTACTAGAGCTCGCGCACGCCAATTAAATTACCAGGTACTTTCGTTTCTTGGTAATGAAACTAATGTTCATGAGAATATGATGCTGCCTAAATTGGATACATTTGTCTTGCTTACAAATGAAGGGCCTAGCTTGGACAAGAAGGATGAACATTGGAGCAAGATCAAGCATAGAGATGATGGCATGCGCAAGGGGAACAAGAATGGAGTTTCAATTGATGATTTCAGGACTTTGAAGCCACCATAATGAGTGAGAGAAGCCTTGGACGAAATATACCAGATGCCCCTTCATAAATTTCGTCCAGAGGCTATTATAGGTGCTGCGTCACCTTATTATTGGGCCAGGCCCATGTAATTTCGAAATACTTGAATATAGGCTGTTTTTAGAGTCCGTATGTGTGGGGAAACAAGAGTTGGGGTTGGTTTCGGACCCCTCCACCAAGGGCCACGAAATTCCCCCCTCTTTCCCCCATATATACAGCCCTTAGGGCGTCATTTAGACTTTGGGTTTTGTTTAGATTAAAAGTTCGCCATAGCTGCAACTTTGCGTACTTCGTTTGTGTTCAACGACCAGACAAAGGCGTCACAGAACCCCACCTTGATCAATAAAGCTTTCCTCTTATATTCGCAATATCCAGATTGCAATCTTAGTTTCTTGCTTGTTCTTCGTTTGCCTGCAGGAAACAGACCTTCGTGGTCAGGTTGATCGTGCTCCGGCGTGGTCGATAACCTCTCGGAGTTGGTTTAGCGATTGCTAAGGCGCGACGTCCACGCACGTTCGTAGTCGGATCGTCAAAGTCGACTTCATCCAAACGATAGCCACTATCTCATCGAAAGACGGGACACCTTTGCCTCTATCAGTATGCGAAGTAATCAGCGAAGTGAGAGTCTGAATTCCTGCATTCACATGCATCTAGACTTCGGCATGACTATTGTTGATATGATTGTGCACTATGAGAACTGCATAGTTCGTCTTCGTGAGAACGAGGCGCATGATGATTACACAACCACACAGACAGTCCCAGTACCAGTCCATGACGAGTGTAAAGATATTGAGAAATCAGCTACCCGTGAGTTCACTCCAGCAAACTTTTATATCTTACAGGAAGATATGAAGAAGGCACGGGAGCTTGAGGTCCTTGAGAGACTGAGAGGAGCAGACACTCACAGATTCATACTTACTTGGAAGGAAAATAGGGATATCAGATTCACTTTGGACTACACTCCAGGTAACTCCGAACAAACCGTGAAGTGCAGTTGCAGAAGTATGGATCGCAAAGGACTCTCGTGCAAACATATACTTCATGTTTTGATTCACCTACGGTTACGTGAGATACCTAAGTGTTTAATACTGCGGAGGTTGAGCAAAATTGCAAGGGGTGGACTTCCTGTGAAGCGCAGCAGCGATTTGTTTGCGTGGGGATGGGCAGGTCCAGGTGAAAGAGCTAAGTACAGCGAGTTAACTATCTTATCTGCCGAAGCTTCTTATAAAGCATGCCATAAACCATTTTTGTTCGACAAGTTGAAGGCAGTTTTGAGGGACATAATAGATAATGATTGCACTGAGGATGATGAGAGTGGTGCAGAGAAAAAGTTTGTCAATGACGATGCATTTGAGCCTAATCGAGATCATGTTCTGGTTCGTGATCCCGCAAAAATTAACACCAAAGGAGCGCCAAAATAGAATGTTAAAGGTCGAGGTAAGAGTGGTCCACATTTTACTAAAAATGGGCGACCTGAATCTTTTGATGAGAAAAGCCAACGCCAATGTGGCCAGTGCGGTCTTCCGGGTCATTATAAGTCCATATGCTCACAAAATCCTAAGTACAATTTTCATTTATTAATGTCAATCTTGTTGTTCTCTAAATTTATTTGTTTCTTTTGCATTAACACATATCTTACTATTTCTTAATGCAGCAACTTTGCTTGATTTCCGGAGTATGCAAGAGTACTTATCCCTTCGATAGACAGCAATTTTTTGATGGATTGCTTGCATCTACGACATTGTTTTTAAATTATAGATGTTGTACGAGACATATTTTACTTTGTTGATGTCAGACTATGTGCTGTGACACACACATAACTATTGTCGATGCAAGACTGCGTTATTCAAGAAATATTTTTGTCTGTTAAATTTGTTCATCATGCACTGTTATTCTCCGTTAATTTTTACTGTTCTGAAATTTGTCGCCGTCGCTTTTAGAGCCGATGTTCGCTGTCAGGGCTAAGCCGACGTTCGCTGTCAGGGGAAAAAAAGCCCGACCAGTGCACCGGTGGCACGGTCCCACAGGGCTGGCGTCAAACGCCATCAGAACAGGCCCGGCGACACGGTCCCATAGGGCTAGCGTCGGTCGTAACGGGGAGTACAATAGCACCTGTGCCGCCGGCTATCTAAGCTGGTCGTCGCGCCGTCCGTCGGGTGAGGTGGGACTAAAGAAATCCGCCCACACAGGTTCCCGTCGCCACCCGGGGTAGTTGGGCCGTCGTGTGTGAGGCGCCGGCCCACGCGGTCACTCGCGTCGGTACCGCCACGTCGGCGGCGATTTTAGTCCTGTAGTTACCGGGCCGTTTTGCTGCCCCGTCGGCCCCGTCGGCCCGTCTGCCGACGTGGGTGTTTATTTTAAACAAACTAAAAAGACGACGGCAGAAGTATAAATAAAGTATGAATAATAAGAGTTATTCAACTTTATATACGACGGTAGAGAGAAACAATAATAATCCAAAAGTCATTCTCAAATAAAATATTCAAAGAAGTAGTGTCGTCTTCATCACGAAATATCTGTGCCAATAAAAATGAAAACATCATTTGAGCCTACAAAGTTTTCTATTACATAAATTTTGTCACATTTATTTCTTCTTCGCAAGCCGGGTAACTTTATCTTTCACATCGTTGAGCGTATTTCTCTCCGAAAAATAAGCTACGCAATCATTAGGTCCTTTGATTTATCAATTGACGCCTGTTACAAATTCATATTAATTCAACATGAATTGTAGTACACAATGAATTCAAATAAGTATTCACATTTGAAGTAAAATCATACCTGTGAAAAATTGCTTGTCCATTTTTCACCATCCCAGTATTGAAAGCATCGAAGGACAAAAATTCCACATGAGTTGCTGCTTCATACATACAACCATAAATCAAGTTCGCATTTCAGGTAAGATATTAAAATAATGTCAAAATATATACGCACCCATCTTCCTACTGTGGTATTTTATATGTATTAATAGGCCAGGTAGACACATCCGGAAAATTCATAGCACCGCTCGCATTTGCATCACGTATGTCTTCTCCAAGTTGATTTCTCTGTTCATATCAACGATAGAACGTGAAGGAATTAAGTCAGTTCAATAACTGATAGTTTATGTATGGCCATGTACAATTTATACCGTACCAGCGCCTTAATTTTCTCTTCAACATCACTGTCAAGTTTACGTCCCATCAAAGAATCAAGAACCTGAAACTCTGTCTTCGGGCCATGCATGACGACCGTAAGCCAGTGGGTATTTCCCTTATTAAGAGGGATATAAAGCTGCATCACAATGAATATACGATATAATCAACACATATTGTTTTATTATTATTCATATCGCGTATATGCATACATTAAGTCAGTCGAACTTATCTTATCTTTTTTTAAATACGCATCGGTGCATCTAATAATGGGACCATTCTTATTCGCCACTACTTCGTTCTCATTTTTTCCTTCCTCGGTGTTCGGTCTAAAATCAAGTAACCAATTAACCAGCCATGTCGGCATTATATGGCGATCATCACCAACTACACCCAACAGATACGACGAATAAGCATTGATAACCTGAAAACAATGTAAACGGTGTTTAACAGTTCCAATTTGCAATGAACAGTAATATAAAACAGAAAAATAACTTACATCACCGGTTAGCCGTTGATGGTTAAGTAGCGTACAAGCCCTCTCTGCACTAAGACCTTCGCACATGCCATCATTGAATATGTCCTTCTTTCTATGTTTATCGGAGTGCTCATAAGCACGGACAAACTTAACAGATGCTTTCACAACATCATATTCATCACTAGAATTTTGAAAGGCTTCTCTATCAAATAGTTCTGCCGCACATCATTTTAACATGTTATTAAATCAATGATATGTATTAAGTTCAACACAAAAACAATTAGAACATGCTAAACATTAATAAAACTCACTTACTTTTGCGGAACGCTTTGCACGCTTCGTCGTTTTAATAGCCACATAAGGAGACTTCACAAGGTTTGATACCTTGCGCTCCCGTTTCCCAACAACCTCCTCATGTACTTCATCATCTCCAAAAGAAGCAGTTGAACCAAGTGATGCAATTTCATCTGTTCTTAAAGATGTAACGGATTTCTCATTTGATACCTCAGGAACTGGGATAGGATCATTTTTATCACCCTTGAAACTATCCCAATATTCAGATGTGCAATAATAAGGTGTGTTTTCTTCAGAGTTGTCAACATGATCTTCATCATCCTCTTGCAAATTCTTTTTTGCTGGTGTTCTAAAATTGTCCATATCAGGACGATATACCCATTCTTTCCGAGGGAGTCCATCATAGTTTCTAGATTCACTATTATCACCATAATCATTCTCTTCTTCTTTTTCAAATTCACCAGATTTGTAAAAGACACCGCTTTTGTTCAATTTCTCTATCACCCTCTATCATTACATATAATTCGTACTTGGCTAGGTAACACATCGAAAAGCATAGTAACAAACAAAAAAGAAACTTATACCTCTACGCATAGCTCTGGCAAACGAAGCATATCCTTACGAATGTGCTTCAGCTCATTCAACATCCGCTCCATCACAGGGTTCTGGCTAGCTGAAACCTCTGATGTACTCACACCTTTTGACCTTCGAGTAATGTCAGACTTTTTCGTACTTGATTTCTTGGTTTTTCAGCTTGTTCCACTCTAATTTTGTTTAGTCGGTAATCATCAGTTATGGTGTCATCGATCTACAACATTAAGAATCGTACTTTAACATTCAATTTAAAATTAATTACAGTAATTAAATAGAAAAAAAATACATTACACGTATTACCATCCCAACACCACGACCATATGTAAAGTCATACTTGCCTCTTTTCCCCGCTACATCTTCTGTCCAGTTCCTCATTAAGGGGCTCAACAGCGCTAACAGATCATACTGCGGACCGGTGCTTGGCTGCACCTTCTCCCAATATAGATACTGCAAAACAAAACAAAACAATCACTTCGCAACTAGTAATGTATTACTACATAAAATCAAATGTTCAATTTAATAAATATAACATACCTGTAGAAGTGCTAGGTTGCCACGTGGCCATTCCCTAATACGGTCCGGCTGCAAGACAAGACCAATCTCTGACAAACAAAAACGCAAACTGAACGCGTTCCAGTTGAACTTTTTAATCGACTTGACATCTTGCACTAGCGCATAATAATTCTTCGGAATGTACTCATCAGAAGATGGTGCAATAATAGTCCCCAACAGGACAAGAAACGCCATCCGAACAAATTCATCATCCGTGTTTTTATTTCTGACAATCTTCTGAATGAGATCATCAATCATGATGTTACCAGTCTTTTTATTAACAAACCCAACTGGAATTTTTTCAATTGTTTTCCCTTGGTCCATAGTCAAAAAACTAGGAACATATACTCCTTCATTCTTCCAAGCAAAAATAGCGAACACATCATCAGGCCTCAATGAAATCAACCCTTTCTTTCCGGCTGCCTCTTGGACCATGAACTTTTTACTATGACGATTATAACCTTGAATCATAAAGTAAAGCAAAATGTCACGCATCTTCACCGATGATATTCGTAACATGCCCTCCATTCCCGTTTCATAAAACGTGAAACGCTGACTTGGTGTAAACTTATAACAAGACTAATCCACTTTTCTAAGGAACATGCAATCACACCATCGATGTCCATACAGCATATAAAAATATCAATGTGACGTTGCATGTAGTTTAGATGTTATATTGTGAGTACAAATATTAAATGAAATACCTATCCCATGGCGACGCTGGCGACAGCTGGAAAGGAAGAGGGCTGCTAAGGCGGACGGTGACGACGGGCGCGTTGACGGCGGGCGATGCCGGCAGTCGGTGATGAGGACATGACTACCTTGGATACGACCAAAAATATTGCATACATGTATATTTGTGAGGTGATTTCTAATGCAAACAATGCAACAATTTATTTATGTCATCCAGGACAAAAATAAATTGTTGCATAGTTTGCATTAGAAATCACCTCACAAATATACATGTATGAGGGGCCCGATCTTTCGATGAGATGATAACTATCGATTTGGTGGAGTCGACTTTGACGATCCGACTACAAACGTGCAAGACGTTCCGCCATAGCAATTGCTAAACCAATCTCCAGGGGTTACTGACAATGCCAGAAGCACGATCAGCCTGACCACGAAGGTCTATTCTTGCATGCAATCGAAGAACAAGCAAGAATAGGATAAAGCAATCTGAATATTGCAAATATAGATGAAGTATTGATAAAGGTGGGGATCCGTAAGCGGTCTTGGTCTGGTCATTGGACACAAACGAAGTACACGAAGTTGCAATGGCTAACTTTTGACTAAACAAATCCCAAAGAAAAAGCTACTAGATGGATCTACTTATATAGGAGCAAGGGGTGGAAGCCAAGGAGGTGGAAGGACATCCCAAGGCAGCCTAAAACTAACCCTAGGTCGTACAAGGCTCATGGGCCCAAGTGGAGGTGATGCAACACCTTTGGACTTGTAGTTTGACTCGGATTCTGCTGCAGCGTCAGATTGTTTCGTCGATATCTCAACACTCACGACGAATTTTAAGGTCAATCCAATTGGGTTGGAAAGTGTACGAAATCTAGTTTCCAACAAAAAAAGAAACACCCAATTCGGAGTCCGTATGAAGGAGTTCTTGCCGTTTTGAGTCAAGTATGTCTGTGCAGTCCGAATCTGGATGCAAAACGTGAGAGACTTGGACTCTATCTTCTCTTGGCCCAAATGTGACGTGAGAGAACTTTTTGAACAGCACCCAAACTTCTCTTTTTCCCTTATCTTCATATGTGGATTGTACAAATGTCCCATACACCTGGAATTAGACATGGCACAAAAGTCTGTGAAGTATTTTTGTCCTGGATGACATAAATAAATTGTTGCATAGTTTGCATTAGAAATCACCTCACAAATATACATGTATGCAATATTTTTGGTCGTATCCAAGGTAGTCATGTCCTCATCAGTCGAGGGGAACCGACGGTGTGTGACGTCCGCTGACGACGGGCGCTGACGACGGGCGCTGACGGCTGTGAAGGCGGCCGCTGACGACGGGCGCTGACGGTGTTGGCGGCGCCGGCGGCTGACGCGGCTTCAAGCCAGATCAGATCGGTCCCGTCGTCCAAACTATGGGAAAAAGTGCATGCACGACATGATTTGGTCCCTCCGCCGCGAATGTCGGCAATATTCCCTACAAGTAGCGACGGCTCGTGAAGATATGTGTGGCGTCGGGCCCGCTGCGATTAGCTTCCAATCATTATCGTTTTTCCCATGTGGATCCAGTCATTGCCGTCGGTCCTACTCTATTCCCACAACGCAAGACGTCGACAACGTTGACTAATTAATATATACTTTTGTAATTCCGAAAACCCCTAAAATACCGGAGGGGACCCTCGGTCGCACGTCCCTCCTTCGCATCCGCCAAAAGGGCTCCATTTTTTTCACGTGCTATAGTGGCCACTCAGGGCACGCACGCCAAATTTTGCCGCGTTCCGAGCCTGTATGGATTTTCTATGATTTTCCGGGCCGAAAACCCCTAAAATACCGGCCGGACATGATGCAACATGCATTCGTTGTCCGATTTCGTTCAATTTTGGTGTGGGGTACCCGAGTGGGGCCCCACACGCCCTGCTAAAAGTTGGGTAGATTCTGTGCAACCGCTCAGGCACTTTGTGTGGAAGGCGGTGGTTTCGGTATGGCCGGAGGGGCCCCT
>LR738716.1:39075617-39103550 GCA_902687465.1 Secale cereale
CGGTCGGACGTGACGCAACGTATGTTCGTTGTTCGATTTCGTTCATTTTTGGCGTGGGGTGCTCGGGTGGGGCCCCACATGCCCTGCCAGAAGTTGGGTAGATTCCGTGCAACCGCTCAGACACTTTGTGTGGAAGGCGGTGGCTTCGGTATGGCCGGAGGGGACCCTCGGTCACACGTCCCTCCTTCGCATCCGCCAAAAGGGCTCCTTTTTTTCACGTGCTACAGTGGCCACTCAGGGCACGCACGCCAAATTTTGTCGCGTTCCGAGCCTGTATAGATTTTCTATGATTTTCCGGGCCGAAAACCCCTAAAATACCGGCCGGACGTGACGCAACGTGCGTTCGTTGTCCGATTTCGTTCATTTTTGGCGTGGGGTGCCCGGGTGGGGCCCCACATGTTGGGGAACGTAGCAGAATTCGAAAAATTTCCTACGCTTCACCAAGATCAATCTAAGGATTCATCTAGCAACGAGCATAAAGTAGTGCATCTACATACCCTTTGTAGATCGCGAGCGGAAGCGTTCGAAGGAACGTGGATGATGGAGTCGTACTCGTCGCGATCCTCGTCACCGATGATCCCAGCGCCGAACGGACGGCACCTCCGCATTCAACACACGTACGGTACTGCGACGTCTCCTCCTTCTTGATCCAGCAAGGGGGGAGGAGAGGTTGATGGAGATCCAGCAGCACGACGGCGTGGTGGTGGATGCAACGGGAAAACCTGCAGGGCTTCGCCGAGACCCTGCGGGAGGAGTAGGAGATGTAATGGGGGGAGGCACCAGGGGCTGAGGTGCGGCTGCCCTCTCTCCCCCCATTATATATAGGGGGCCTGGGGGAGCGCCGGCCCTAGGAGATCCAATCTCCTAGGGGGGCAGCGGCCAAGGGGGGTGGCTTGCCCCCCAAGCCTAGGGGGCGCCCCCACCCCTAGGGTTTCAACCCTAGGCGCATGGGGGGAGGCCCATGGGGGGTGCGCCAGCCCACTAAGGGCTGGTCCCCCTCCCCCTGCGGCCCACGGGGCCCTCCGGGATGGGTGGCCCCACCCGGTGGACCCCCGGGACCCTTCCGGTGGTCTCGGTACACTACCGGTGACCCCCGGAACTCTCCCGATGGCCGAAACTGGACTTCCTATATAACATTCTTTACCTCCGGACCATTCCGGAACTCCTCGTGACGTCCGGGATCTCATTCGAGACTCCGAATAACATTCGGGTTTCCGTGTGCATATATCTCTACAACCCTAGCATCACCGAACCTTAAGTGTGTAGACCCTACGGGTTCGGGAGACACGTAGACATGACCGAGACGACTCTCCGATCAATAACCAACAGCGGGATCTGAATACCCATGTTGGTTCCCACGTGTTCCTCGATGATCTCATCGGATGAACCACGATGTCAAGGATTCACTTAATCCCGTATGTAATTCCCTTTGTCTATCGTTACGGTATTTGCCTGAGATTCGATCGTCGGTATACCGATACCTTGTTCAATCTCGTCATGGCAAGTCTCTTTACTCGTTCCGTAATCTATCATCCCGTGACTAACTCCTTAGTCACTTTGAGCTCATTATGATGATGTCTTACCGCGTGGGCCCAGAGATACCTCTCCGCCATACGGAGTGACAAATCCCAGTCTCGGTTCGTACCAACTCAACAAACACTTTCGGAGATACCCGTTGCGTACCTTTATAGCCACCCAGTTACGTTGTGACGTTTGGCACACCCAAAGAATTCCTACGGTATCCGGGAGTTGCACAACCTCATGGTCTAAGGAACAGATACTCGACACTGGAAAAACTTAAGCATTATGAACTACACGATCTTATGCTAGGCTTAGGATTGGGTCTTGTCCATCACATCATTCTCCTAATGATGTGATCCCGTTATCAATGACATCCAATGTCCATGGTCAAGAAACCGTGACCATCTGTTGATCAAGGAGCTAGTAACTAGAGGCTTACCAGGGACACGTTGTGGTCTATGTATTCACACATGTATCGTTGTTTCCATACAATACAATTCAAGCATGAATAATAGACAATTATCATGAACAAGGAAATATAATAGTAACCATTTTATTATTGCCTCTAGGGCATATTTCCAACAGTCTCCCACTTGCACTAGAGTCAATAATCTAATTACATTGTGATGAATCGAACACCCATAGAGTTCTGGTGTTGATCATGTTTTGCCCGTGGAAGAGGTTTAGTCAACGGATCTGCGACATTCAGATCCGTATGCACTTTACAAATATCTATGTCTCCATCTTGAACATAATTCCGGATGGAGTTGAAACGGCGCTTGATGTGCTTGGTCTTCTTGTGAAACCTGGGCTCCTTGGCAATGGCAATGGCTCCAATGTTGTCACAGAAGAGAGTCATTGGGCTTGACGCGCTTGGAATGACTCCTAGGTCGGTGATGAACTCCTTCATCCAGACTCCTTCTTGTGCTGCTTCGCAAGAAGCTATGTACTCCGCTTCACATGTAGAATGTGCCACAACGCTGTGCTTGCAACTGCACCAGCTGACTGCTCCACCATTCAAAATATACACGTATCTGGTTTGTGACTTGGAGTCATCCAGATCTGTGTCGAAGCTAGCATCAACGTAACCCTTTAAGACGAGCTCTTCGTCACCTCCATAAACGAGAAACATATCCTTAGTCCTCTTCAGGTACTTTAGGATGTTCTTGACTGCTGTCCAGTGCTCCATACCGGGATCACTTTGGTACCTCCCTACCAAACTTATGGCAAGGTTCACATCAGGTCTGGTTCACAGCATGGCATACATAATAGAACCTATGGGTGAGGCATAGGGGATGACACTCATCTTTTCTCTATCTTCTGCCGTGGTCGGGGACTGAGACGTGCTCAATCTCAGACCTTGCAAAACAGGCAAGAACCCCTTCTTGGACTGATCCATATTGAACTTCTTCAATATCTTGTCAAGGTATGTGCTTTGTGAAAGACCAATGAGGCGTCTTGATCTATCTCTATAGATTTTGATGCCAAATATGTAAGCAGCTTCTCCAAGGTCCTTCATTGAAAAACTCTTATTCAAGTAGGCCTTTATGCTCTCCAAGAATTCTATATCATTTCCCATCAGCAGTATGTCATCCACATATAATATGAGAAATGCTACCGAGCTCCCACTCACTTTCTTGTAGATACAGGCTTCTCCCCAAGTCTGTATAAAGCCAAACGCTTTGATCACATCATTAAAGCGAATATTCCAATTCCGAGATGCTTGCACCAGCCCGTAGATCGAGCGCTGGAGCTTGCATACCTTGTTAGCATTCTCTGGGTCGACAAAACCTTCCGGCTGCATCATATACAGTTCTTCCTTGAGGAAGCCATTAAGGAATGCCGTTTTGACGTCCATTTGCCATATCTCATAATCATAGAATGCGGCAATTGCTAACATGATTTGGACGGACTTTAGCATCGCTACGGGAGAGAAAGTCTCGTCGTAGTCAATCCCTTGAACTTGTCGATAACCTTTAGCGACAAGCCGAGCCTTGTAGATGGTCACATTACCATCCGCGTCAGTCTTCTTCTTGAATATCCATTTATTTTCTATGGCATGCCGATCATCGGGCAAGTCCACCAAAGTCCATACTTTGTTTTCATACATGGATCCCATCTCGGATTTCATGGCTTCAAGCCATTTGTTGGAATCCGGGCCCGCCATCGCTTCTTCATAGTTCGAAGGTTCACCGTTGTCTAACAACATGATTCCCATGACAGGGTTGCCGTACCACTCTGGCGCGGAACGTGTCCTTGTGGACCTTCGAAGTTCAGTAGTAACTTGATCTGTATCTTCATGATCATCATCATTAACTTCCTCCCTTGTCGGTGCAGCCACCTTAGGAACAATTTCCTGCGCTGCGCTATTTTCCGGTTCGGGAGGGGTGACTGTCACCTCATCAAGTTCTACTTTCCTCCCACTCACTTCTTTCGAGAGAAACTCTTTCTCCAGAAAGGATCCATTCTTGGCAAGAAAGACCTTGCCTTCGGAGCTGAGGTAGAAGGTGTACCCAATCCTTTCCTTTGGGTATCCTATGAAGACGCATTTTTCCGATTTGGGTTCGAGCTTCTCAGGTTGAAGTTTCTTGACATAAGCATCGCAACCCCAAACTTTCAGAAACGACAGCTTATGTTTCTTGCCAAACCAAAGTTCATACGGTGTCGTCTCAGCGGATTTCGACGGAGCCCTATTTAAAGTGAATGCGACAGTCTCTAAAGCATAACCCCAAAAAGATAGCGGTAAGTCGGTGAGCGACATCATAGATCGCACCATGTCCAATAGAGTACGATTTCGACGTTCGGACACACCATTACGCTGAGGTGTTCCGGGCGGTGTCAATTGTGAAACAATTCCACAATTCCTTAGGTGCGTGCCAAATTCATGACTTAAATATTCACCCCCACGATCCGATCATAAGAACTTTATTTTTCTTTCACGTTGATTCTCAACCTCATTATGAAATTCCTTGAACTTTTCAAAGGTCTCAGACTTGTGTTTCATCAAGTAGACATACCCATATCTACTCAAGTCATCTGTGAGGGTGAGAACATAACGATAGCCTCCGCGAGCTTCAACACTCGTTGGACCGCACACATCGGTATGTATGATTTCCGATAAGTTGGTCGCTCGCTCCATTGTTCCGGAGAATAGAGTCTTGGTCATCTTGCCCAAGAGGCATGGTTCGCACGTGTCAAATGGTTCATAATCAAGAGACTCTAGAAGTCCATCTGCATGGAGTTTCTTCATACATTTGACACCAATATGACCAAGCCGGCAATGCCACAAGTATGTGGGACTATCATTGTCAACTCTATATCTTTTGGCATTCGCACTATGAATATGTGTATCATCACGTTCGAGATTCATCAAAAATAAGCCACTGACCAGCGGGGCATGACCATAAAACATATCTCTCAAATAAATAGAACAGCCATTATTCTCGGATTTAAATGAGTAGCCATCTCGCATCAAATGAGATCCAGATACAATGTTCATGCTCAAAGCTGGTACTAAATAACAATTATTAAGGTTTAAAACTAATCCCGAGGGTAGATGTGGAGGCAGCGTGACGACGGCGATCACATCGACCTTGGAACCATTCCCGACGCGCATCGTCACCTCATCCTTCGCCAGTCTCCGTTTATTCCGCAGCTCCTGCTTTGAGTTACAAATGTGAGCAACTGCACCGGTATCAAATACCCAGGAGCTACTACGAGCGCTGGTAAGGTACACATCAATAACATGTATATCACATATACCTTTGACGTTGCCGGCCTTCTTATCTGCTAAGTATTTGGGGCAGTTCCGCTTCCAGTGACCCGTTCCCTTGCAATAAAAGCACTCAGTCTCAGGCTTGGGTCCATACTTTGGCTTCTTCCCGGCAACTAGCTTACCGGGCACGGCAACTCCTTTGTCGTCCTTCTTGAAGTTTTTCTTACCCTTGCCCTTCTTGAACTTAGTGGTTTTATTCACCATCAACACTTGATGCTCTTTCTTGATCTCCACCTCCGCTGATTTCAGCATTGAATATACCTCGGGAATGGACTTCTCCATCCCTTGCATATTGAAGTTCAACACGAAGCTCTTGTAGCTAGGTGGGAGCGACTGAAAGATTCTGTCAACGACCGCTTCGTCTGGGAGATTCATTCCCAACTAAGACAAGCGGTTGTGCAACCCAGACAACTTGAGTATGTGCTCGCTGACAGAACTATTTTCCTCCATCTTACAGCTGTAGAATGCGTTGGAGACATCATATCTCTCAATTCGGGCATGAGCCTGGAAAACCATTTTCAGCTCTTGGAACATCTCATATGCTCCGTGGGGCTCGAAACGCTTTTGGAGCCCTGATTCTAAGTTGTAGAGCATGCCGCATTGAACCAGTGAGTAATCATCACAACGCGACTGCCAAGCGTTCATAACATCTTGGTTTGCCAGGGCGGGAGCGTCACCTAGCGGTGCTTCTAGGACATAAGTTTTCTTGGCAGCTATGAGGATGATCCTCATGTTACGGACCCAATCGTATAGTTGCTACCATCGTCTTTCAGCTTGGTTTTCTCTAGGAACGCGTTGAAGTTGAGGGTAACATGAGCGTGGGCCATTTGATCTACAAGACATATTGTATAAAATTTAGACTAAGTTCATGACAATTAAGTTCATCTAATCAGATTTAATGAACTCCCACTCAGATTGGCATCTCTCTAGTCATCTAAGTGATACATGATCCGAATCGACTAGCCCGTGTCCGATCATCACGTGAGAAGGACTAGTCATCAACGATGTGTTGGAAATATGCCCTAGAGGCAATAATAAAAGTATTATTATTATATTTCCTTGTTCATGATAATTGTCCGTTATTCATGCTTGAATTGTATTGTACGGAAACAGCGATACATGTGTGAATATATAGACCACAATGATTCCCTGGTAAGCCTCTAGTTACTAGCTCGTTGATTAACAGATGGTCACGGTTTCCTGACCATGGACATAGGATGTCACTGATAACGGGATCACATCATTAGGAGAATGATGTGATGGACAAGACCCAATCCTGAGCATAGCACGAGATCGTATAGTTCGTAATGCATAAGCTTTTCGGTGTCAAGTATTTATTCCTTAGACCATGAGGTTGTACAACTCCCGGATACCGTAGGAATACTTTGGGTGTGCCAAACGTCATAACGTAACTGGGTGGCTATAAAGGTACGCATCGGGTATCTTCGAAAGTGTCTGTTGAGTTGGTACGAACCGAGACTGGGATGTTGTCACTCCGTGTGACGGAGAGGTACCTCTGGGCCCACTCGGTAAGACATCATCATAATGAGCTCAAAGTGACTAAAGAGTTAGTCACGGGATGATGGATTACAGAACGAGTAAAGAGACTTGCCATGACGAGATTGAGCAAGGTATCGGGCATACCGACGATCGAATCTCGGACAAGTACCGTACCGATAGACAAAGGGAATAACATACAGGATTGAGTGAATCCTTGACACAGTGGTTCATCCGATGAAGATCATCGAGGAACACGTGGGAACCAACATGGGTATCCAGATCCCATTGTTGGTTATTGACCGGAGAGTGGTCTCGGTCATGTCTACGTGTCTCCCGAACCCGTAGGGTCTACACACTTAAGGTTCGGTAACGCTAGGGTCGTAGAGATACATGCACGTGGAAACCCGAAAGTTGTTCGGAGTCCCGGATGAAATCCCGGACGTGGCGAGGAGTTCCAGAATGGTCCGGAGGTAAAGAATGATATATAGGAAGTCCAGTTTCGGCCATCGGGTGAACTCCGGGGGTCACCGGGAGTGTCCCGGGACCACCGGAGGGGTCCCGGGGGTCCACTGGGTGGGGCCACCCATCCCGGTGGGGCCCCTAGGCCGCAAGGGGGAAGGGGCCAGCCCCTGGTGGGCTGGCGCACCACTTGGGCCCCCCTCCATGCGCCTAGGGTTGAAACCCTAGGGGAGGGGGGCGCCCCCTATGCCTTGGGGGGCAAGTTTCCCCCCTAGGCCGCCGCCCCCCCTTGCAGATGGTATCTGCCAGGGCCGGCGCCCCCCCCCCCCTTGGCCCGTATATATAGTGACGGGGGGAGAGGGCAGCCGCACACCAAGCCTCTGGCGCCTCTCCCCCTCCCGTCACACCTTTCTACTCCTCCGCAGGGCGCCGGCGAAGCCCTGCAGGATTTCCCGCTGCATCCACCACCACGCCGTCATGTTGCTGGATCTCCGACGAGCTCTCCTCCTCCCTTGCTGGATCAAGAAGGAGGTGACGTTGCTGTACCGGACGTGTGTTGAACGCGGAGGTGCCGTCCGTTCGGCGCTAGATCATCGGTGACGAAGAACGCGAAGAGTACGACTACTTCATCCATGCTTCTTCGAACGCTTCCGCTTGTGATCTACAAAAGGGTATGTAGATGCACTCTAATATGCTCGTTGCTAGATGTCTCCTTAGATTGATCTTGGTGAAAGCGTCGAAATTTTTTGAATTCTGCTACGTTCCCCAACAGTGGCATCTGAGCTAGGTCTTTTGCGTAGCATCTTGCACGAGTAGAACACAAAGTAGTTGTGGGCGTTGAGTTTGCTCAATTTTCTTACCGTTACTAGTCTAATCTTGATTCGGCGGTATTGTGGGATGAAGCGGCCCGGACCGACCTTACACGTACGCTTACGTGAGACTGGTTCCACCGACAGACATGCACTAGATGCATAAGGTGGCTGGCGGGTGTCTATCTCTCCTACTTTAGTCGGATCGGATTCGATGAACAGGGTCCTTATGAAGGGTAAATATAAATTGACAAATCACGTTGTGGCTTTTGCGTAGGTAAGAAACGTTCTTGCTAGAAAACCTATAGAAGCCACGTAAAAACTTGCAACAACAATTAGAGGTCGTCTAACTTGTTCTTGCAGCATGTGCGATGTGATATGGTATGGCCATGAAGATGTGATGAATGATATATGTGATGTATGAGATTGATCATGTTCTTGTAATAGGGCATCACGACTTGCATGTCGATGAATTTGACAACCGGCAGGAGCCATAGGAGTTGTCTTAATTATTGTATGACCTGCGTGTCACTGAATAACGCCATGTAATTACTTTACTTTATTGCTAAACGTTAGCCATAGTAGTAGAAGTAATAGTTGGCGTGATGACTTCATGAAGACAAGATGATGGAGATCATGATGATGGAGATCATGGTGTCAAGCTGGTGACAAAGATGATCATGGTGCCCCGAAGATGGAGATCCAAGGAGCAAGATGATATTGGCCATATCATGTCACTTTAATTGATTGCATGTGATGTTTATCATGTTTATGCATCTTGTTTACTTAGAACGACGGTAGTAAATAAGATGATCTCTCACTAAAATTTCAAGAATTGTGTTCCCCCTAACTGTGCACCGTTGCTAAGGATCGTTGTTCTGAAGCACCACGTCTTGATCGGGTGTGATAGGTTCTAACATTCGCATACAATGGGTGTAAGCCAGATTTACACAAGCAATACACTTAGGGTTCACTTGACGAGCCTAGCATGTACAGACATGGCCTCGGAACACGGAAGACCGAAAGGTCGAACATGAGTCGTATAGAAGATACGATCAACATGAAGATGTTCACCGTTGATGACTAGTCCGTCTCACGTGATGATCGGACACGGGCTAGTCGATTCGGATCATGTACCACTTAGATGACTAGAGAGATGTCATTCTGAGTGGGAGTTCATTAAAATTTGATTAGATGAACTTAATTATCATGAACTTAGTCTAAAAATGTTTACAATATGTCTTGTAGATCAAATGGCCCACGCTCAAGTTTCCCTCAACTTCAACGCGTTCCTAGAGAAAACCAAGCTAAAAGATGATGGTAGCAACTATACGGATTGGGTCCGTAACCTGAGGATTATCCTCATAGCTGCCAAGAGATCATATGTCCTTGAAGCACCGCTAGGTGATGCACCCGTTCTCCCGGCGACCCAAGACGTTATGAACGCCTGGCAGTCGCGTTGTGATGATTACTCCCTGGTTCAGTGCGGCATGCTTTACAGCTTAGAGTCGGGGCTCCAAAAGCGTTTTGAGCACCACGGGGCATATGAGATGTTCCAAGAGCTGAAAATGGTTTTCCAAGCTCATGCCCAAGTCGAGAGATATGACGTCTCCGACGCATTCTACAGCTGTAAGATGGAGGAAAACAGTTCTGTCAGTGAGCACATCCTCAAGATTTCTGGGTTGCACAACCGCTTGTCTCAGTTGGGAATGAATCTCCCAGACGAAGCGATCGTTGACAGAATCCTCCAGTCGCTCCCACCTAGCTTCAAGAGCTTCGTGTTAAACTTCAATATGCAGGGGATGGAGAGGTCCATTTCCGAGGTGTATTCAATGCTGAAATCAGCGGAGGTGGATACCAAGAAAGAACATCAAGTGTTGATGGTCAATAAAACCACTAAGTTCAAGAAAGGCAAGGGTAAGAAGAACTTCAAGAAGGACGGCAAAGGAGTTGTCACGCCCGGTAAGCCAATTGCCGGGAAGAAGCCAAAGAATGGACCCAAGCCTGAAACTGAGTGTTTTCATTGCAAGGGTACGGGGCACTGGAAGTGGAACTGCCCCAAATACTTAGCAGACAAGAAGGCCGGCAACGTCAAAGGTATATATGATATACATGTTATTGATGTGTACCTTACCAGCGCTCGTAGTAGCTCCTGGGTATTTGATACCGGTGTAGTTGCTCACATTTGTAACTCAAAGCAGGAGCTGCGGAATAAGCGGAGACTGGCGAAGGATGAGGTGACGATGCACGTCGGGAATGGTTCCAAGGTCGATGTGATCGCCGTCGGCACGCTACCTCTACATCTACCCTCGCGATTAGTTTTAAACCTTAATAATTGTTATTTAGTACCAGCTTTGAGCATGAACATTGTGTCTGGATCTCGTCTTATGCGAGATGGCTACTCATTTAAATCTGAGAATAATGGTTGTTATATTTATTTGAGGGATATGTTTTATGGTCATGCCCCGCTGGTCAATGGTTTATTTTTGATGAATCTCGAACGTGATGATACACATATTCATAGTGTAGATGCCAAAAGATGTAAAGTTGATAATGATAGTCCCACATACTTGTGGCATTGCCACCTTGGTCATATTGGTGTCAAGCGTATGAAGAAGCTCCATAAAGATGGACTTCTAGAGTCTCTTGATTATGAATCATTTGACACGTGCGAACCGTGCCTCTTGGGCAATATGACCAAGACTCTGTTCTCCAGAACAATGGAGCGAGCAACCAACTTATTGGAAATCATACATACCGATGTGTGCGGTCCAATGAGTGTTGAGGCTCGCGGAGGCTATCGTTATGTTCTCACCCTCATAGATGACTTGAGTAGATATGGGTATATCTATTTGATGAAGCACAAGTCTGAGACCTTTAAAAAGTTCAAGGAATTTCAGAATGAGGTTGAGAATCAACGTGATAGAAAAATAAAGTTCTTGCGATCGGATCGTGGGGGTGAATATTTAAGTCATGAATTTGGCACGCACCTTAGGAACTGTGGAATTGTTTCACAATTGACACCGCCCGGAACACCTCAGCGTAACGGTGTGTCCGAACGTCGAAATCGTACTCTGTTGGACATGGTGCGATCTATGATGTCCCTTACCGATTTACTGCTACCTTTTTGGGGTTATGCTTTAGAGACTGCCGCATTCACTTTAAATAGGGCTCCGTCGAAATCCGTTGAGACGACACCATATGAACTTTGGTTTGGCAAGAAACCGAAGCTGTCGTTTCTGAAAGTTTGGGGTTGCGATGCTTATGTCAAGAAACTTCAACGTGAAAAGCTCGAACCCAAATCGGAAAAATGCGTCTTCATAGGATACCCAAAGGAAACGAGTGGGTATACCTTCTACCATAGATCCGAAGGCAAAGTCTTTGTTGCCAAGAATGGATCCTTTCTGGAGAAAGAGTTTCTCTCGAAAGAAGTGAGTGGGAGGAAAGTAGAACTTGATGAGGTGACAGTCACCCCTCCTGAACCGGAAAGTAGCGCAGCGCAGGAAATTGTTCATGAGGTGCCTGCACCGACAAGGGAGGAAGTTGATGATGATGATCATGAAGAAACAGATCAAGTTACTACTGAACTTCGAAGGTCCACAAGGGCACGTTCCGCACCAGAGTGGTACGGCAACCCTGTCATGGAAATCATGTTGTTAGACAACGGTGAACCTTCGAACTATGAAGAAGCAATGGCAGGCCCGGATTCCAATAAATGGCTTGGAGCCATGAAATCCGAGATAGAATCCATGTATGAAAACAAAGTATGGACTTTGGTGGACTTGCCTGATGATAGGCACGCCATAGAAAACAAATGGATATTTAAGAAGAAGACAGACGCGGATGGTAATGTGACCATCTATAAGGCTCGGCTTGTCGCTAAGGGTTATCGACAAGTTCAAGGGATTGACTACGACGAGACTTTCTCTCCCGTAGCGATGCTGAAGTCAGTCAGAATCATGTTAGCAATTGCCGCATTCTATGATTATGATATATGGCAAATGGACGTCAAAACGGCATTCCTTAATGGCTTCCTCAAGGAAGAGTTGTATATGATACAGTCGGAAGGTTTTGTCGATCCAGAGAATGCTAACAAGGTATGCAAGCTCCAGCGCTCGATCTACGGGCTGGTGCAAGCATCTCGGAGTTGGAATATTCGCTTTAATGATGTGATAGAAGCGTTTGGCTTTATACAGACTTATGGAGAAGCCTGTATCTACAAGAAAGTGAGTGGGAGCTCTGTAGCATTTCTCATATTATATGTGGATGACATATTGCTGATGGGAAATGATATAGAATTCTTGGAAAATGTGAAGGCCTACTTGAATAAGAGTTTTTCAATGAAGGACCTTGGAGAAGCTGCTTACATATTAGGCATCAAAATCTATAGAGATAGATCAAGACGCCTCATTAGTCTTTCACAAAGCACATACCTTGACAAGATATTGAAAAAGTTCAATATGGATCAGTCCAAGAAGGGGTTCTTGCCTGTTTTACAAGGTATGAGATTGAGCAAGGCTCAGTCCCCGACCACGACAGAAGATAGAGAAAAGATGAGTGTCATTCCCTATGCCTCAGCCATAGGTTCTATCATGTATGCCATGCTGTGTACCAGACCTGATGTGAACCTTGCCATAAGTTTGGTAGGGAGGTACCAAAGTGATCCCGGTATGGAACACTGGACAGCGGTCAAGAACATCCTAAAGTACGTGAAGAGGACTAAGGATATGTTTCTCGTTTATGGAGGTGACGAAGAGCTCGTCGTAAAGGGTTACGTCGATGCTAGCTTCGACACAGATCTGGATGACTCGAAGTCACAAACCGGATACGTGTATATTTTGAATGGTGGAGCAGTCAGCTGGTGCAGTTGCAAGCAAAGCGTCGTGGCGCATTCTACATGTGAAGCGGAGTACATAGCTGCTTGCGAAGCAGCATAAGGAGTCTGGATGAAGGAGTTCATCACCGACCTAGGAGTCATTCCAAGCGCGTCAAGCCCGATGACTCTCTACTGTGACAACACTTGTGCTATTGCCATTACCAAAGAGCCCAGGTTTCACAAGAAGACCAAGCACATCAAGCGCCGTTTCAACTCCATCCGGAATTATGTTCAAGATGGAGACATAGATATTTGTAAAGTGCATACAGATCTGAATGTCGCAGACCCGTTGACTAAACCCCTTCCACGGGCAAAACATGATCAACACCAAAACTCTATGGGTGTTCGATTCATCACAATGTAACTAGATTATTGACTCTAGTGCAAGTGGGAGACTGTTGGAAATATGCCCTAGAGGCAATAATAAAAGTAGTATTATTATATTTCCTTGTTCATGATAATTGTCTGTTATTCATGCTTGAATTGTATTGTACGGAAACAGCGATACATGTGTGAATATATAGAACACAATGAGTCCCTGGTAAGCCTCTAGTTACTAGCTCGTTGATCAACATATGGTCACGGTTTCCTGACCATGGACATAGGATGTCAGTGATAACGGGATCACATCATTAGGAGAATGATGTGATGGACAAGACCCAATCCTGAGCATAGCACGAGATCGTATAGTTCGTAATGCATAAGCTTTTCGGTGTCAAGTATTTATTTCTTAGACCATGAGGTTGTACAACTCCCGGATACCGTAGGAATACTTTGGGTGTGCCAAACGTCACAACGTAACTGGGTGGCTATAAAGGTACGCATCGGGTATCTCCGAAAGTATCTATTGAGTTGGTACGAATCGAGACTGGGATGTTGTCACTCCGTGTGACGGAGAGGTACCTCTGGGCCCACTCGGTAAGACATCATCATAATGAGCTCAAAGTGACTAAAGAGTTAGTCACGGGATGATGGATTACGGAACGAGTAAAGAGACTTGCCATGACGAGATTGAACAAGGTATCGGGCATACCGACGATCGAATCTCGGACAAGTACCGTACCGATAGACAAAGGGAATAACATACGGGATTGAGTGAATCCTTGACACAGTGGTTCATCCGATGAAGATCATCGAGGAACACGTGGGAACCAACATGGGTATCCAGATCCCGCTGTTGGTTATTGACCGGAGAGTGGTCTCGGTCATGTCTACGTGTCTCCCGAACCCATAGGGTCTACACACTTAAGGTTCGGTAACGCTAGGGTCGTAGAGATACATGCACGTGGAAACCCGAAAGTTGTTCGGAGTCCCGGATGAGATCCGGACGTGACGAGGAGTTCCGGAATGGTCCGGAGGTAAAGAATGATATATAGGAAGTCCAGTTTCGGCCATCGGGTGAACTCCGGGGGTCACCGGGAGTGTCCCGGGACCACCGGAGGGGTCCCGGGTGTCCACCGGGTGGGGCCACCCATCCCGGTGGGGCCCCTATGATACGGTGTATCCTATGGACATCACCATGTCAAGAGTCTGCTTGGGAAGTGACACGTGTGACCTCTATTTCTCATACATAAAGGTGAATCATCTCCTTTACACGTGTTCACTTGACCCCTTCGAGGATGGTATACTACTTGACACTCCTCTCGTGTGCATGCATAGGTATTGTCGGAGCTTCATGGATGGCGAGGAGGAGTGCAAGCGCCAAGGATCACCTACACCATCTGCGAGGGAAGCTTGGAAGAGAAGACAGAAGAAGACGGAGCTGCTGATACTACAGCGGCCGGACATCCGGGCCAAAGGCCGGACATCCGGCGCTTCCGCAACAGCCGGACATCCGGCACTCCTCCCGGAAATCCGGGCCCTCCTTCACAGAAGCTGGACCGAGCCAGCCCGGACATCCGGCCGTAACCCCGGACATCCGGCTCGCCCCGAAGCCCCGGACATCCGGCTGCCAGCCCGGACATCCGGCCTTGCCTGCGTGCATGTATCCGGGCCGATGCCCATGTACCCGTTTCGCCCCTCACTTACCCCTTCATGACCCTAGACTATATATACTCCTCCACCTCCACCATTTTAGGGTTAGCAATGGTTTAGCTCATATGAGAGATAGAGCTTTGCTCATCCATCCCGGATCTACTCCACGAGAGAGACCGCGGCCCCTCTACGGAGAAGATCCACCTTGGATTCAAGACCCCTAACGGGAAGATCCTTCACGGATTCAAGACCTCCTCTTGGAGATGAACTCTACCCATGTATCTTTCCCTTTGTTGTTCATGTATCTTGTGATCTTGTGTGTTTGATTGTCTAGTGGATGTGTGATTGGACTTGTTCTTGTGTGTTTCCTCTCGTGTTTTCCCCCGTTTCCCTTTGTGTTCTTCGTGTTCATCGTGGGATCCCCTCCATTTCGTGAAAGATCCGCTGATTAGGGTTCCACCCTGTATCACAAAGTGTCCCATTAATCCTCCTCCATGCGCCTCCTGCAACAACAAAAGACGAACAGAGCTAGCTGGAATGCATAGCTTGTTAGCTCGAAACACAAATCCATCACTAACGACGAACTTGTTCCATGTTCTCCCTTCTTTACAATTCTGCAATACATCTTTAAATTCAGCATCATGCACATATTGATCTTTGATGGTCTCCAAACCAAATATTTTAAAGTCAAGTTGTGAAAGCATAGTATAACGACGAGACAATGCATCAGCAATAACATTTTCTTTTCCCTTCTTGTGTTTAATAACATAAGGGAAAGTCTCTATGAATTCAACCCATTTAGCATGTCTACGGTTCAGTTTTGCTTGACTTTTAATGTGCTTTAAAGATTCATGATCAGAATGTATAACAAATTCTTTGGGCCATAAATAATGTTGCCATGTCTCCAAAGTCCGAACAAGAGCATATAAATCCTTATCATAAGTAGAATAATTCAGACTAGGCCCACTCAATTTTTCAGAAAAGTATGCAACAGGTTTACCATCTTGTAATAACACACCTCCTAACCCAATTCCACTAGCATCGCATTCAAGCTCAAAAGTCTTATTAAAATCAGGAAGTTGGAGTAAAGGAGCATGTGTCAACTTATCTTTCAATACCGTGAATGCTTCTTCCTGTGCAGTACCCCAAACAAAAGGCACATCCTTCTTTGTAAGCTCATTGAGGGGTGCAGCAATGGTGCTGAAATCTCTCACAAAACGCCGATAGAATCCAGCGAGGCCAAGGAAACTCCTCACGTGTGTGACCGTTTTGGGCTGCGGCCAACTCTCAATAGCTTCAATCTTGGCTTTATCAACCTCAATTCCCTGTGGAGTAACAACATAGCCAAGAAAAGAGACCCGGTCGGTGCAAAAGGTGCACTTTCCAAGGTTACCAAATAAACGTGCATCACGTAGAGCAATAAAAACAGCATGTAAATGTTCCAAATGTTCCTCCAAAGATCTGCTAAAAATCAATATATCATCAAAGTATACTACCACAAATCGTCCAATGAAAGCACGTAAAACTTCATTCATTAATCTCATGAAAGTACTAGGTGCATTAGTTAACCCAAAAGGCATGACTAACCACTCATATAATCCAAACTTAGTTTTAAATGCTGTTTTCCATTCATCTCCCAATTTCATACGAATTTGATGGTATCCACTACGCAAATCAACTTTGGAGAATATTGTAGAGCCACTCAATTCATCAAGCATATCATCTAGCCTAGGAATAGGATGACGATAACGAATAGTAATATTATTAATGGCTCTACAATCAACACACATACGCGATGTACCATCCTTTTTCGGCACTAGAATAATAGGAACAGCACAAGGACTAAGAGATTCGCGTATATAACCTTTGTCGAGTAGCTCCTGTACTTGACGCATAATCTCCTTCGTCTCTTCTGGATTGGTACGGTATGGTGCGCGGTTGGGTAGCGATGCACCGGGAATTAAGTCAATCTGATGCTCAATCCCTCGAATAGGTGGTAATCTGATACGGTGTATCCTATGGACATCACCATGTCAAGAGTCTGCTTGGGAAGTGACACGTGCGACCTCTACTTCTCATACATAAAGGTGAATCATCTCCTTTACACGTGTTCACTTGACCCCTTCGAGGATGGTATACTACTTGACACTCCACTCGTGTGCATGCATAGGTATTGTCGGAGCTTCACGGACGACGACGAGGAGTGCAAGCGCCGAGGAACACCTACACCATCCGCGAGGGAAGCTTGGAAGAGAAGACGGAAGAAGACGGAGCGGCTGAAGTTACAGCCGCCGGACATCCGGCGCCAGCCCGGACATCCGGCGCCAGCCCGGACATCCGGCGACCAGCCCGGACATCCGACGCTTCAGCAGAGGCCGGACATCCGGCATCACCCCGGAAATCCGGCAAGGGCAACAGAAGCACCCGAAGAACGGCCATCGCCAGGCCGGACATCCGGCCCGTGCCCGGACATCCGGCCTCCCATGAACGGCCGGACATCCGGCCCCCAGCCCGGACATCCGGCGCCGGCCTGCGCGCAGAGTCGGGCCAGAGGCCCATGTATCCTCTCCCACTTACCCCTTCGTATACTAGACTATATATACTCCTCCACCTCCACCATTTTAGGGTCAGCAATGGTTTAGCTCATATGAGAGATAGAGCTTTGCTCATCCATCCCGGATCTACTCCACGAGAGAGACCGCGGCCCCTCTACGGAGAAGATCCACCTTGGATTCAAGACCCCTAGCGGGAAGATCCTTCACGGATTCAAGACCTCCTCTTGGAGATGAACTTTACCTTGTATCTTTCCCTTTGTTGTTCATGTACCGTGTGATCTTGTGTGTTTGATTGTCTAGTGGATGTGTGATTGGACTTGTTCTTGAGTGTTTCCCTCGTGATTTCCCTTTGTGTTCTTCGTGTTCATCGTGGGATCCCCTCCATTTCGTGAAAGATCTGCTGATTAGGGTTCCACCCTGTATCATATGGTATCATGAGCCACGGTTTCTCACGAATTTGGAGCCTCCCCACCGTTTTCTAGCCTTGTTTTGTTGTGTTCTTCCCCAAATTCGAAAATTCCCCACCAAAAATAGCCCCAAAAAATTTTGTGATCTGTTGGTTTGATGACATTTTGTTGATTTTGATCCGTGGATTTGCTTGGTTTCAAGTGGATCTAGCATTTCCCCAAGTTTCCCCATCTTTCCTCCACAAAATCCCTCAAATTTTGAGCCCCAAATCTTCAATTTCCGCCCACAAACGAGTTTGGAAGTCCCGATTCAGATCTGGAATCGTCGGGCCGGACATCCGGGCCATAGGCCGGACATCCGGGCCATCGGGCCGGACATCCGGGTCCCCGGCCGGACATCCGGCTCCTGGAGGGCAAATTCGCGCACGTTTCTGGACATCTGGTCCCGGATTTCCGGGCTCCACCCCGGATGTCCGACCCCTGGGAATTCAGACTTTTCCGTTTCACCGTTTTGTCCATAACTAATTCATCCGAACTCCGATTTCGACGTTCTTGAGCTCGTTTTGAAGCTCTTGACATCCCCCATAACACAAAAATACCACCATAATCATTTGACTCCATCATATTTTGTGGATTTTGGCATCTTTGCCTAGGGCCTCCACCATATCATCCGCATAACCACCACCGACTTCCGCAACCTAACCTTTTTTGTCCCCCATAGCATTTGTGGTTGCTTGAGTAGTGATTTGAGTCTCCTAAGGTGTTTAGGCTACTTAGGGACCATTGCTTCTTCATCAACCACCACCACCACTTCCGCATACCCATTGCCCTTTATACATAGCCAACCCAACTTAACCAAATTTTTGTTCGAGCTTGTTTGAGTTGTGGCTTGTGTCTCCTAAGGTGTTTCGGCTACTTAGGGACCGTGACTTCAACACCGACATCGTGTATAGCCCATCATTCCACTTCCGCAACCACCACGGCATTGCCGCTACCACCATTTGATATTTGTCCTTGAGATTTTGAGTTGTGGTTTTTCCGTTTCCTAAGGTGTTTCGGCTAATTAGGAACGGGTCTACATCAAGAGCACCGCATCTCATCATCATCATCGGACGGTAACTTCGACGACATCATTGTATATTCCCCTTGCAATTGCATTGTTAACCCCTAGCCCATTTTGCGTCACTTGCCTATCGAGACTAGCCTTTGAGTATTGCCGGCAACGTTACTTGTGCACATTAGTGATCATCGATCCGCCCTTCCATTGCATACATACCACATCACTTGGTATCATCATATCATCCCTTGTGTCACAAGATTGTTCCCGCATATACACAATTGCTATCTTGGTTTGTGCATTTCGCATCGTGGACATACAAAAAAAAAAAGAATAAGCTTTTAAGCAAAAGAGCCACAAAGAAGCTTGTAAGCAAGAGCCATAGCATCGCATCATATGATATCATATCCGATCATCTTGGATCAACAACGAAACATCATACACATAGCATACTTGGGATAGAAAGTTCATACATTTGCATCTTATAGGTTGTGCACAAGTGTCGTATCCGCCTATAGAGCAATCGTGCTAGCGTCTCTCTTGAGTTGTGTGCAACACGAGCGTTTTCCGTGGATTCCACATTTTGGCTCATTCCTTGGTTGCACGACCCCATTTATCTATCCGTGTGTGTGTTTCCGTGTGCCACATATTGCTATTGGTCTACTTGTTACATTTGCAAATTTGTGAATCTCTTTCAACATTATTGACTCTTGCTAACATTTTGCATCAAATTTTTGTGCCACTATCCTCACCGAGCTCCACCATAAGCTTTACTTGATAGGTGTGAGTGAACAAGTCCGGTACCAATTCCACTATTCTTTCATTTCACATTGAGTGAAACGGGATACATCCTCAACGTTGGGAAAAGGTAACTTGGTATTGTTTATCTCATCTCCTACTCACCTTTGCTCGAGTCTTGTGATGGATAGGAAAAGCATTTCATCTACTTCGGTCTACAACAACAACGACAAGTTCGATGCCATGACGAACAACTTGTGCGCCAACATGAATGCTCAAATGGAGGAGCTCAAAGCCCTCATCAAGGACCGCAAGAGGTCTCCCTCATCTTCGAGAAGACGCTCAAGCGCACATCCTTCCGAGCTACCATCTACGGCAAGATCTCATCGGCATCGACACCATCAACGACAAGAACGTGAAGGTCATCATGAGCTCAACACCAACAACCGCTCAACGACTTCACCATGTACCTTGGCATCTTTGCCAAGCGACTTCAAGGCATCTGCGCCTTTGGATATGCGGCATCTTCGCCCACAAGAACCTCAAGCTTATGATCAAGAGAAGCTTACCAAGCTCAAGTCCGCGACTACCACGAGCTACTACGACCTCGACAACGACCACGAGATTCCTTTCTATGGGACTCAAGACCCCGAGGAGTATCTCGAGTGGGAGCGCAAGATGGACGACTACCTCAAGCTACATCAAGTTCCCTACGAAGATCAAGTGAAGTGCGCCACAAGAAACTTCCACGACAACGCGTCAACATGGTGGCTTCACACACCTTCGACAAGCTTCAACGCGAATTGGCCCAAGACGAAGAAAGCTATGCGACGAGAGTTCGTGCCTTCCACCTACACGGAACATCTTCTACGCCACTTGGAGAACACCATACAAGGATCCAAGTCCATCGACGAGTACTTCAAGGACATGAAGATTGCCTTGCGACGAGCCGGCGTGGACGACCCCATTTCAATGAAGCTCCACTTCATGATGGGATTGCACAATGACGTCTACAAGACTATCTTCTTCGAGAACTACAAGTCCCTCGACGACAACTACATTGGTGCTCTCAAGGCGGAACAAGAACTAATGAAGGCCAAGGCTTCTCCACCGCAAGCAAACTTCTCGAAGACCAAGCTCCAAGACGACGAGCATGAGGGTTGTACCACCACGATGTCCAAGCCCAACGAGCTCCAAGACGATGCTCCCAAGTTTGACTTCATCGCCATCCCTCTTTGTGGCATTGATGATGCCGAGTCTACTTCGACTCTTTTTCAAGACGGTGCGGCGACGACTACGACTACGGAGCCATTCGAGGACCAAGCTTTGGAGGCGAACGACATGGTGACGAGCAAGGATGATGCTTCCACCTTTGGAGGCGAGAGTGATGATGTGCCATCTTCGGCCTTCATCCACGGCGACGATGAGGAGATGGTTGAGCATGGGATTTTCCCTTCGACCACGGCGACGTATGATGACTTGAGTGACTTGTGCCACCATATTGAGAGTGAGAGTGAGTTCACCACTAGCCCCATATATGATGAGCTGCCCCAATTCCCATGTGAGGAGAGCCACAACCCCCACCACTTGAGTGAGATGAGTGACTCCACCATATGCGAGTTTGAGTGCACCTACCTTGAGGGAGTGAGTGAGCCACCACATAGAGAGAGTGAGATAGTTGATAGGTCATGTGAGGCCACTTTCAACACTAACGACTTGACCTCTACCTCTATTGTGTCTTCTCATTCGGTGCTAGGTCCCACATTTGATGACGCGCCGATCCTCGACGACTTCGTCCTTCCATTGGACAAGATGATGGCCATGGTGGAATATGATGCACCCCCCACATGGTTCCATCAAGTTGATGATGATGACCACCATTTGGTCTTTCCCACCTCACCTACACCACATGAGTGGAATGAAAAAGGTAACAAAGGTGAAGGTGATGCTCTCGTCCCACTAGTGGACTATGTTGACATTGATTGCTTGCATGATGTTGATCCACCTATTGCCATGCTTCATGCTAGTATGATTGCCCCATGCGATGATGATGAGTTTGATGATTGCCATGTGGAGTCTATTAGTTGTGATGCCATGTTGCATAGGATTTCTTGTGATAATTCTCTCGGTCACATCATGTTTGACAATCCGCTTGACTTGTCATATGCTATGCATGAGATCAATCGTATGTCATATTTGCAATCTCTTCATAGTAACTATGCATATGCCATTAAGATAAACCCAATTTGCACATATGGCATAGATGACAAGCCCATGGTTATTGGCATTTGTTTTTCTTGTGATGATATTGACATGCTTCCTTTGCATCATATCCACCATATGCCATGCCATGAACACCTAGCTTCCTATATGCATTGTTTTGGATGTTATCCTTTTTCTCCAAATGATGTTTTCAATATTGCTCATGAGGAGACCCCCATAGTTTCCTCATACATTTTAGGAGATTTTGGTCCATTCCATCCATTGCATAATCCCCATGCTTGTTTGCACAATATGCTCCCCATGAATGAACATGCTATAGATGTGCTATATAATTGTATGCTCAATTTGCATCCACATCATGCTATACACAATAACTATTCCTTCATGATGGATGACATGTTCTTATACAATGCATCAAATTTCTTTGAGAGATGCTTATCTTGTGCTCACTCTAACGTGCACATACACATCATGATGGATGATGTGTACATTTACCACGCACACAATTTCTTTGGTTTGTGTCTCTTTTGTGTAGGATACTTGGAATATGTGTCGACTTCCACTTCACGTGAGTTGACCATTCGAGCTCTTGAGAGCGAACCCCTTTCTACCACGACGCTTCTACACCGCACTTGCTTGTGCTTCGGCATTGTGAAGGAGGCACAAGGACACACTTTAAAGGTGATATCCTTCTCTTTCGAGACACTCAAAACCATGAGCATGGATGTTAGAGATCTTGATTCGACTTGCCATTTACACGTCTCCATGCATCATGATATACATGCCTTGTGTGTTGCATCCGACTTGTGGATTACTTGTCCCTATCATATGCTTGGTTGCAACAATGTCATCTCTTCACATATGCCATGTCCCATTGCTTTTCACATGATTGACTTGATGGCCTCACACATGTTGAACAATTGCTCTTTCTATTGTGTTGAGTGCCATACTATCTTCACTACACCCTATGCGCATTATGCTTGGATTGTCTTGCACGTGACCCATGTGTTTAGACACTTCATTTTACATGGTGTTGTGAATGATTCTTATGCCTACCATAGACCTTTCATGGAGCGCTTTATGCATGCTTGCTATGACCATGAGGTAGATGCTTATTCTCTTGACACACATATGTGCATCTCTACCTCACATTTACATGCTTGTTTCCATGATGACCTTGATTGTGCTCAATTGATGTGCTTAAATGCCATGCCACAAACCTTTGTCACACCCTATGCCATGCTTGATGACAACACTTGTTGGGTAAATCACCTCTTGAATGTTTGGTTTTGCACTAACGCTAACCACATTTGTTTTTCCAAGTGTTTGTTGTCTTTGCTCCTTTTGAAGGAATCACTAGACGGAGAGACATTGGAGAGTGCCCATGTTGAGCTTCAAGATGATGAGCACTTCGTGATGGTCCACATCTACACGACGACGCCATCTCTTTCCCATGGTGATTTGGTTTTCGATCCGAGGTCGGATCTTTTCCAAGGGGGAGGGGATGATACGGTGTATCCTATGGACATCACCATGTCAAGAGTCTGCTTGGGAAGTGACACGTGTGACCTCTATTTCTCATACATAAAGGTGAATCATCTCCTTTACACGTGTTCACTTGACCCCTTCGAGGATGGTATACTACTTGACACTCCTCTCGTGTGCATGCATAGGTATTGTCGGAGCTTCATGGATGGCGAGGAGGAGTGCAAGCGCCAAGGATCACCTACACCATCTGCGAGGGAAGCTTGGAAGAGAAGACAGAAGAAGACGGAGCTGCTGATACTACAGCGGCCGGACATCCGGGCCAAAGGCCGGACATCCGGCGCTTCCGCAACAGCCGGACATCCGGCACTCCTCCCGGAAATCCGGGCCCTCCTTCACAGAAGCTGGACCGAGCCAGCCCGGACATCCGGCCGTAACCCCGGACATCCGGCTCGCCCCGAAGCCCCGGACATCCGGCTGCCAGCCCGGACATCCGGCCTTGCCTGCGTGCATGTATCCGGGCCGATGCCCATGTACCCGTTTCGCCCCTCACTTACCCCTTCATGACCCTAGACTATATATACTCCTCCACCTCCACCATTTTAGGGTTAGCAATGGTTTAGCTCATATGAGAGATAGAGCTTTGCTCATCCATCCCGGATCTACTCCACGAGAGAGACCGCGGCCCCTCTACGGAGAAGATCCACCTTGGATTCAAGACCCCTAGCGGGAAGATCCTTCACGGATTCAAGACCTCCTCTTGGAGATGAACTTTACCTTGTATCTTTCCCTTTGTTGTTCATGTACCGTGTGATCTTGTGTGTTTGATTGTCTAGTGGATGTGTGATTGGACTTGTTCTTGAGTGTTTCCCTCGTGATTTCCCTTTGTGTTCTTCGTGTTCATCGTGGGATCCCCTCCATTTCGTGAAAGATCTGCTGATTAGGGTTCCACCCTGTATCACCCTAGGTCGCAAGGGGGAAGGGGCCAGCCCCTGGTGGGCTGGCGCACCACTTGGGCCCCTCTCCCCCTCCCGTCACACCTTTCTACTCCTCCGCAGGGCGCCGGCGAAGCCCTGCAGGATTTCCCGCTGCATCCACCACCACGCCATCGTGCTGCTGGATCTCCGACGACCTCTCCTCCCCCCTTGCTGGATCAAGAAGGAGGTGACGTTGCTGTACCGGACGTGTGTTGAACGCGGAGGTGCCGTCCGTTCAGCGCTAGATCATCGGCGACGAAGAACACGAAGAGTACGACTACTTCATCCATGCTTCTTCGAACGCTTCTGCTCGCGATCTACAAAAGGGTATGTAGATGCACTCTAATATGCTCGTTGCTAGATGTCTCCTTAGATTGATCTTGGTGAATGCGTAGAATTTTTTTGAATTCTGCTACGTTCCCCAACACGGTGAACATCTTCATGTTGATCGTATCTTCTATACGACTCATGTTCGACCTTTCGGTCTTCCGTGTTCCGAGGCCATGTCTGTACATGCTAGGCTCGTCAAGTAAACCCTAAGTGCATTGCGTGTGTAAATCTGGCTTACACCCGTCGTATGCGAACGTTAGAGCCTATCACACCCGATCATCATGTGGTGCTTCGGAATAACGATCCTTAGCAACGGTGCACAGTTAGGGGAAACACAATTCTTGAAATTTTTAGTGAGAGATCATCTTATTTACTACCGTCGTTCTAGGTAAACAAGATGCATAAATATGATAAACATCACATGCAATCAAATAAAGTGACATGATATGGCCAATATCATTTTGCTCCTTTGATCTCCATCTTCGGGGCACCATGATCATCTTTGTCACCGGCATGACACCATGATCTCCATCATCATGATCTCCATCATCGTGTCTTCATGAAGTCGTCTCGCCAAATATTACTTCTACTACTACGGCTAACGTTTAGCAATAAAGTAAAGTAATTACATGGCGTTATTCAGTGACACGCAGGTCATACAATAAATAAGACAACTCCTATGGCTCCTGCCGGTTGTCATTTTCATCGACATGCAAGTCGTGATTCCCTATTACAAGAACATGATCAGTCTCATACATCACATATATAATTCATCACATCTTCTTGGCCATATCACATCACATTGCACATGCTGCAAGAACAAGTTAGACGTCCTCTAATTGTTGTTGCAAGTTTTTACGTGGCTTCTATAGGTTTCTAGCAAGAACGTTTCTTACCTACGCCAAAACCACAACGTGATATGTCAATTTCTGTTTACCCTTCATAAGGACCCTTTTCATCGAATCCGATCCGACTAAAGTGGGAGAGACAGACACCCGCTAGCCACCTTATGCAACTAGTGCATGTTTGTCGGTGGATCCAGTCTCGTAAGCGTACGTGTAAGGTCGGTCCGGGCCGCTTCATCCCACAATGCCGCCGAATCAAGATTGGACTAGTAGCGGCAAGAGAATTGAACAAAATCAACGCCCGCAACTTGTTTGTGTTCTACTCGTGCAAGATGCTACGCAAAGACCTAGCTCTGATACCACTGTTGGGGAACGTAGCAGAATTCAAAAAAATTCCTACGCTTCATCAAGATCAATCTAAGGAGTCATCTAGCAACGAGCATAAAGGAGTGCATCTACATACCCTTTGTAGATCGCGAGCGGAAGCGTTCGAAGGAACGTGGATGATGGAATTGTACTCGTCGTGATCCTCGTCACCGATGATCCCAGCGCCAAATGGATGGCACCTCCGCGTTCAACACATGTACGGTACAGCGACGTCTCCTCCTTCTTGATCCAGCAAGGGGGAAGGAGAGGTCGATGGAGATCCAGCAGCACGGCGGCGTGGTGGTGGATGCAACGGGAAAACCTGCAGGGCTTCGCCGAGACCGTGCAGGAGGAGTAGGAGATGTAACGGGGGGGAGAGGCGCCAGGGGCTGAGGTGCGGCTGCCCTCTCTCGCCCCACTATATATAGGGGGCCAGGGGGGGCGCCGGCCCTAGGAGATCCAATCCTAGGGGGGCGGCGGCCAAGGGGGGTGGCTTGCCCCCCAAGTCTAGGGGGCGCCCCCACCCCTAGGGTTTCAACCCTAGGCGCATGGGGGAGGCCCATGGGGGGTGCGCCAGCCCACTAAGGGCTGGTCCCCCTCCCTGTACGGCCCACGGGGCCGTCCGGGAAGGGTGGCCCCACTCGATGGATCCCCGGGACCCTTCCGGTGGTCCCGGTACACTACCAGTGACCCCCGGAACTCTCCCGATGGCCGAAACTGGACTTTCTATATATCATTCTTTACCTCCGGACCATTCCAGAACTCCTCGTGACGTCTGGGATCTCATCCGGGACTCCGAACAACATTCGGGTTTCCGTGTGCATATATCTCTACAACCCTAGCGTCACTGAACCTTAAGTGTGTAGACCCTACGGGTTCGGGAGACACGTAGACATGACCGAGACGACTCTCCGGTCAATAACCAACAGCGGGATATGGATACCCATGTTGGTTCCCACGTGTTCCTCGATGATCTCATCGGATGAACCACGATGTCAAGGATTCACTTAATCCCGTATGTAATTCCCTTTGTCTATCGGTACGGTACTTGCCCGAGATTCGATCGTCGGTATACCGATACCTTGTTCAATCTCGTCATGGCAAGTCTATTTACTCGTTCCGTAATCCATCATCACGTGACTAACTCCTTAGTCACTTTGAGCTCATTATGATGATGTCTTACCGAGTGGGCCTAGAGATACCTCTCCGTCATACGGAGTGACAAATCCCAGTCTCGGTTCGTACCAACTCAACAGACACTTTCGGAGATACCCGTTGCGTACCTTTATAGCCACCCAGTTACGTTGTGACGTTTGGCATGCCCAAAGTATTCCTACGGTATCCGGGAGTTGCACAACCTCATGGTCTGAGGAACAGATACTTGACACTGGAAAAACTTAAGCATTACGAACAACACGATCTTATGCTAGACTTAGGATTGGGTCTTGTCCATCACATCATTCTCCTAATGATGTGATCCCGTTATCAATGACATCCAATGTCCATGGTCAGGAAACCGTGACCATCTGTTGATCAACGAGCTAGTAACTAGAGGCTTACCAGGGACACGTTGTGGTCTATGTATTCACACATGTATCGCTGTTTTCGTACAATACAATTCAAGCTTGAATAACAGACAATTATCATGAACAAGGAAATATAATAATAACAATTTTATTATTGCCTCTAGGGCATATTTCCAACACCACACGCCCTACCAGAAGTTGGGTAGATTCCGTGCAACCGTTCACGCACTTTGTGTGGAAGGCGGTGGTTTCGGTATGGCCGGAGGGGACCCTCGGTCGCACGTCCCTCCTTCGCATCCGCCGAAAGGGCTCCTTTTTTCCACGTGCTACAGTGGCCACTCAGGGCACGCACGCCAAATTTTGTCGCCTTCCGAGCATGTATGGATTTTCTATGATTTTCCGGGCCGAAAACCCCTTAAATGCCGGCCGGACGTGACGCAACATGCGTTCGTTGTCTGATTTCGTTCATTTTTGGCGTGGGGTGCCCGGGTGGGGCCCCACACGCCCTGC
>LR738716.1:39104147-39114732 GCA_902687465.1 Secale cereale
TTCCGGGCCGAAAACCCCTAAAATATCGGCCGGTCGTGACGCAACGTGCGTTCGTTTGCCGATTTTGTTCATTTTTGGCGTGGGGTGCCCGGGTGGGGCCCCACACGCCCTGCCAGAAGTTGGGTAGATTCCGTGCAACCGCTCAGGCACTTGGTGTGGAAGGCGGTGGTTTCGGTATGGCCGGAGGGGACCCTCGGTCGCACGTCCCTCCTTCGCATCCGCCAAAAGGGCTCCTTTTTTTTCCACGTGCTACAGTGGCCACTCAGGGCACGCACGCCAAATTTGTCGCGTTCCGAGCCTGTATGGATTTTCTACTATTTTCCGGGCCGAAATCCCCTAAAATACCGGCCGGACGTGACGCAACGTGCGTTCGTTGTCCTGTTCCTTTCGTTTTCCTCTTCTATTTTTGTTTTCCTCTTCCTTTCTTCCTCTCTTCTTCTTTTCTTTTATATGATTTTTATTCTTCTTTCAATTTTCCCGGTAAACTTTTAAATTTAAATTTCTTTCGGCTAGCTTTTATTTTATAAAATGATTTAAAATTTAGAAACTTTTCTATAATATTTCATAATAATTTTCATATATATTTCATTCCAACATAAACATAGTTCATTACATCTTACCATAGTTCATTTAATTAAACAGGACCCAAGGGAAATTAATTAAGCATAACATGACATAATCTAAACCTAATCTACTCGTCGTCGGAGGCGGAGAGGTCCACGATCTCGCCCGCACCGCCATCGTCGTCGTCGTCGTCGCTGCTCTTGCCGCCGTCGACCCAGTCGTTGGCGTCATCCTCCACCGTAGCCGCCGGCGCTTGCACCGCACCGATCCCAGCCGCCGCGTCTAGTGCGGCCTACAGCTCGGCGGCCTCTGCTGCAGCCGCCATAGCCGTCGCGACGTCGAGTGCGGCCTGCAGCTCGGCGGCCTCTCTCGCCTCCACGGCCGTCGCTTCTGCCTGCGAGGCCCGCAGGGCGATGAGGTAGCCGGGGCAGTCGTCGGGGTCGCCGTCCTCGCGCAGCGCGAACTGCTCCGGCGGGATCTCGACGACGGGAGGGGAGGCAGGCCGGGCGAAGGGAGGAGAGGCAGGACGACGGGACGAGATCGAAGACGGCGTGGCCGCCGGAGGGGGACGACGAGGCCGGCGCAGAGCAGATGACGAGCCGCCCGGTGCGGACGACGAGCCGCCCGTCCGCACCTCCCGGTGAGCCTGCGCGACGACTCGTCCGAAGTCCTTCCCCCTCCAAAACCGTGTGCCGCCGACGATGTTCCAGTGGCCGCCCTCGTGCCGGCGGAGCTCGTCCCGCGACGCGCCGGGCCCCCTCGTCGGGTACCCGTCGGCGGTCATACGGAAGGCATGCGGCAGACGGCAGCCCGGCGGCACCATTAGCCCGAGCCGGATGAGCTCGTCGGTCTCCGGCATGCTCAAGCTAGTCGGCCACGAGCTGCCGTCGCTGCCGTCGGACGCCATGGAGGGGAGCGTGTCGCCGGAGGGGTGCGCGTCGTCGAAGGGGAGCGTCGCCGGAGGGGTGCGCGTCGTCGGAGGGGAGTGTCGCCGGTGAAGTGTGTGGTTTGTGGGGACGGGGTGAGGAGGCAGACGGGAGGGGGTTTATATGGACGGGGCGTCGATGGGTGGGGGGGCGGACGGGTAGGTGACCGACGCCCCGGCTTAACACCGGCATTAATGGTGTCTCGGGGGCAGCGGCCGCCTCGGGAACTGATGCGGAGCATCCTAAGGACATCCCCATGGATCCTTCATCGCCTCACCAAGTGCCCAAAGGACCAATGACGCGAGCCCGTGCAAGAGCTCTCGAGACCGAGGTGACTTCGCTCCTCTCTCTACATCTTTCGGATTCACTTGAGACATGGCTTCTACCTTCATCAGGGACTCTGTGCATACTCAGGTACTTGGACGAAGGCCACAGGACAACTCTGCACAATGATCAAGACGACAGGCCCGACAAGTACACGAGACAAGAAGAAGGAAGGCTGAAGATGCTACAGGCACCGGACGTCCGGCGTGCACCGGACGACCGGCGACTTCCAGGCACCGGACGACCGGAAGACACCGGACGTCCGGCCTCTCCCAGACGACCGGACGACCGAAAGCCACCGGACATCCGTGACAACGACTACAGAAGCTAAATAGCGGAAATCCAAGGATTACCGGACGTCCGGTCCCTCCGGAACCACCGGACGTCCGGTAACCAGCGGACGTCCGCCCCGACGGTGTCCATTCGTGTAATATATACCCGTTGACTTCCCTCCTTTCGGGGTAGCTGTTGGATAGCTCATTTTCAGACTTGTGTGGATTCTCTCCCACGAGACCGTGTGCCTCTTCGGAGAAGATCCACCACGGATTCAAGGCCTCCACATCGGAGAAGATCCTACGGGATTCCAAGACCTCCTCACGGAGAAGACTACCCTTGTACCACCGACGTTGACTTTGGATCGTGTAGCTCGAATATGTATCGTGAATCTAGCACTTGTGTGATCATCTTCGTGTTGATTTGAGTGTTTCCTCTCGTGTTTCCCCGTTTTCCTCCTTGTGTTCTCCGTGTTCTCCGTGGGATACTCTCCAAAACGTGAAAGATCCGCTGATTAGGGTCCCACCCTACATCATCTTGGTATCAAGAGCAAGGTTGATCACGATTTTGGAGCCCCACACACTGTTTTCTAGCTTGTTTTTGTTGTGTTCTTCCTAATTTCGAAAATTCCCCACAAAAATAGCCCCAATTTTTTTTTGTGATCTGTTGATTTGGCAAGATTTTGTTGAATTTGTTCCATGGATTTGCTGTGCCACATGTCGATCTAGCATTTCCCATCCATTTCACCAATTTTCCTCCACGAATTCGGGCAAGTTTCACAAATTTGTCCAAGGATCCAACAACACCAGTCCCAGACCTACCGGACGACCGACGTTTACCAGACGTCCGGCACCTCTCGAGCCACCGGACGTCCGCTAAACACCGGACGACCGGCACTCCGCCTACAGAAACTATTACCGGATTTCCGGCAACTACCGGACGTCCGACCCCTTCCGACCGACCGGACGACCGGTAACTTCCGGACGTCCGACAAACCCTGACGAAGCTGACTTTGCTCAGTTACGTACCACCTTCCGCTACCACATACCTTTCATCCCACCTTCCGCAACCACCATCGCTTACCCGCTCCGAGTTTGAAAAGTGTGTCCCCCTTTGCCTTGGATACTTGAGTTGTGGTTTTACCGTTTCCTTGGATGTTTAGGCTACCCTGGAACGGCAAGACTTCGACAACACCACCGCTCAATTTCGGCAAGGACGGTAACACCGACGACACTTCGCTCATCCTACCTTGCAATTGCATTGTCATCCTACGAACCATCTTTGCGTAGCTTTCCCATTGAGACTAGCCATTTGAGTATTGCCGGGCCACGACACTTGTGCACATTAGTGATAGTCATAGATATTGCATACTACATTCATCTTGGTATCATCATATCTCCGTGTGCCACAAGAGTGCTCCGCATACACAATAGCTACCTTGAAGCGAGAAGCATGCATATGTGCCCAAAGAAAGAGCTCACAAGCTTTTAAGCAAAAGAGCCACCAAAGCAAAAACACAATAGCATCATACGCCTTGCATCAAAAGAGATCATACATAATAGCAACATCATCTTGTGCTCAAGCATCGGCACATCATACACTCATAGCATACTTGTGATAGATAGTCGTTACGTTTTGCCTCTTATAGGTCGTGCACAAGTGCGTATCCGCCTATTAAGCAATCGGTTAGCGTCTCTCTAGTGTTGTGCAACACGAGCATTTTCCGTGGTTTCCACATTTTCGCTCACCCTTGGTTGCACAACCACATTTATCTATCTGTGCGTGTGTTCCGTGTGCTACTTTGCTAGTGATCTACTTGTTGCATGAGCAAATTGTGAACCATTTTCAACATCATTGAGTCACTTTGACGATTGCATTGAATTTGTGCCACATCCTAACCAAGCTCCTCTCAAAGCTTTACTTGTGTAGGTGTGAGAATCGACACGAAGTGATACCAATAGTGCTATTTCCGGACATTATTGAGTGATCATTGATCCATTTTCAACCTTGGTTAAGGTACATTGATATTGTCTTCTCCTTTCTCCCACTCACATACTTGCTTGTGATGATGGATAGGCCAAGTACATCTTCCAACCCGATCTTCGACGATCCTCAAGAAGCGAACAACTACGTCACCAAACTACATCTTTTCGGTGTCCAACGAGCTCTACATCAAGAGAGTGAAGCTATGCATGAGTACATTGGTCAAGTCGCCGAGGACGCGCGCCAATTTGAAGCAAGGACAAAAGAACAATTCGACATCATCAACACCAACATGACTACTCAATACAACGAGCTCCGGACATTGATAATCAACCGACGTTCTTCCTCAACATCATCTCAAAGACGAAGCCGCTCAAGTCGACACTCCGACTCCACGCAAGACTCAAGTACACCTACGTCCAATACTCTTCGTCAAGCCGCACATCAAGCTCAACATGAACACCGGCAGCCTCTTCATGACAAGAGTTCACAAGAGCTATTCGATGAGCAAGAAAGCCGACGTCGTCACAACCAAGCTACACTTGAGCAAGCACAAGAACGGCAACGACTACGCCAACAACAACAAGAGCGAGCACGTCAATTTCAAGTAGAACAAGATGCCGAGGCTAACCGCCAAGCACAACAACGTCGAGACGCTCAAGCTATGGAGGCGCAACGAGCACTACAAGATGTACATCGCAATGTGGCAGCCCGCACTCGACACACTCGTCAAGAAGAGGATTTCCTTCGTGATGAGATGCAAGAGAGGCGCCATCAAGCAAGAATGCAAGAAGAAGCTCCTCCTCAAGCACGGCAAGAACATCAACTCCAACAAGAACATCTACATCAACAAGAGCAACAAGATATGGTAAACCGCCAAAATCGAGACCGCCCTCCCAATAGGCAAGGAAACAACGATGAGCATCGCTATGGCAAGCTCAAGTTCACCATGCCAAAGTTCTCCGGAAGCATTGATCCCGAAGACTATCTCTCATGGGCATTGAAGGTTGACAAGATCTTTCGCCTTCACAACTTCGATGAAGAGAAGAAGATCGCAATGGCATCCCTTGAGTTCCAAGACTATGTTCTCATTTGGTGGGAGCAAATCATAGAGAGAAGAGAAGCAAAAGGCGAACCTCCTATCACCACTTGGGCTCAAATGAAGGAAGTCATGAGAGCAAGATTTGTGCCTACCCACTACAACCGCGACTTGTTCAAGAAGCTACAACTCCTCAAGCAAGGAACCAGGTCCGTTGAAGAGTACTACAAGGAGATGGAGATTGCTATGATACGAGCAAACATCACGGAGGATGACGAGCAAACAATGGCTAGATTCTTGAATGGACTAAACTATCCCATCAAGAAGATTGCGGACTTCCAACCATACAACAATCTCCTCGAGCTAGTACATCAAGCAACAAAAGCGGAGCGACAAGTTCAAGAGGACTACAAGTACTCCAAGTTCAACTCCAAGAATTTTGGCTCCTACAACCAAGCTTCAACGACTTCGGCTACTCCTCCTACCTCTACCAAGCCATCTACAAACTTCGGTGACAAGTCAAGCTACAAGAATGCGACTACATCAAGTCGTCCACCTCCTACCAACAACTTCAAGCCAAGAGCTTCCTCAACTACAACTCCAACCGAAGACAACAACAAGACGAGCTCCATCAAATGCTTCAAGTGCCAAGGACGAGGCCACAACTCATTTGAGTGCAAGACCGTTCGCACCATGATCATCAACGATGACGGATCTTATGACTCCATGAGCGATGATGAGATGGAAGCACTTGAGCATGTCGCTATGCATCGCCAAGTGAATGAAGAAGAAGACCATCAAGTGTTTTGCGACAATGACTCAAGTCCCAATCTTGTTGTCTCCAAAGTCTTAACACTCCAACATCAACAAGATGACGACCAACGATGTCATATTTTCCATACGAAGGCTGGCATCAATGGACGCTCCGTCAAGGTTATCATCGATGGAGGAAGTTGTCACAACTTGGCAAGCGAAGAGCTATGCGACAAGCTTCATTTGGTCAAGACGAAGCATCCTCACCCTTACAAGGTCCAGTGGCTCAACGACGCAGGAATTCTTCGAGTCGAGCACACCGTGCAAGTCTCTTTCAAGATTGGCGCCTACGAGGACACTCTTGAATGTGATGTGATACCCATGTCCGTGTGCCACCTTATTCTTGGACGTCCATGGCAATATGATCGTGGAGTCACACACAATGGACGGACAAATCACTATCATTTCAAGATGAAGGGCAAGGAATTCGTGCTCCGACCAATGTCTCCAAGTCAAGTAGCAGCCGACAAGCTTGTACCTACCAACCATCGTGGAGAGATTAGTGAGAGAGTGAGCCACCAAAAAGAGAGTGAGAGCCACAAGCCAAATATGAGCGACTCCACGATGAGCGACAAGACGCAACTAGTTCTATTAGCCACCAAACGTGAGATGAGAGAAGTGTGTGAGAACCCATCGAGCGTCTTCCACCTTGTGCTCTTATGCAAAGGGGAAGCCAAACCTACTAACACTTCACCACCTCCACCTTTTGTGTTGTCTCAATTGTTACAGGAATTTTCGGACGTCTTTCCCGATGAACTACCTACGGGTCTACCTCCACTTCGCGGAATCGAACACCGCATCGACCTCATACCCGGTGCACCACTTCCAAACAAGGCTCCTTACCGCGTCAACCCCGAGGAAACTAAGGAGATACAACGGCAAGTGCAAAAACTCATCGACAAGGGTCATGTATGTGAAAGCTTAAGCCCTAGTGCCGTTCCGTTATTCTCGTGCCTAAGAAAGATGGAAGTTTTCGCATGTGTTCTGATTGTCGTCCGATAAATGCTATCACCGTTAGATACCGTCACCCTATTCCACGCCTAGATGACATGCTTGATGAATTATGTGGTGCCACAATTTTTTCGACAATTGACCTTAAAAGTGGCTATTACCAAATTCGCATTCAAGAGGGTGATGAATGGAAAACAGCTTTCAAAACCAAGTTTGGACTCTATGAGTGGTTGGTCATGCCAATGGGCTTATCGGAAGCGCTCGGCACATTCGTGCGTCTTATGCACTTTGTTCTCCGACCTTATATAGGCGTCTTTGTAGTGGTTTACTTTGATGACATTCTAGTCTTTAGCAAGTCGCTTGAGGAACATGTTGACCATGTCCGTTTGATTTTGCAAGCCCTTCGCAAACAACAATTATATGCTAATATGGAAAAATGCACTTTTGGCGTTGACAAGGTTGTCTTTCTAGGATTTGTCGTGTCTTCTCAAGGTGTTCACGTTGATGAAACTAAAATTGAAGCAATTAAAACTTGGCCTCAACCAAAGAATCTCATGCAAGTGCGTAGTTTCCTTGGTCTAGCCGGTTTCTATCGACGTTTTGTGAAGGACTTTAGCACCATTGCTATGCCTCTACACGCTTTGAGCAAGAAGAACGCACCCTTTACTTGGGGTCCTTCACAAGACACCGCGTTCAATGAGCTTAAAAGATTGCTCACGCACGCACCACTTCTAGCCCTACCAAACTTTGACAAACCGTTTAAGATTCATTGTGATGCTAGCGGTACCGGCATAGGTGGCGTGCTAATGCAAGACAAACGCCCAATTGCGTACTTTAGCGAGAAGCTATCGGGAGCGCAACTTAACTATCCCATCTATGATAAAGAGCTTTATGCCTTGGTGAGAGTTTTACATGTTTGGGAACACTATCTTAGACCTCATGAATTCATTCTTCATACGGACCATGAGACACTCAAGTATCTCAAAGGTCAAACTAAGTTGAACAAGCGTCATGCTAAATGGAGTGAGTTCATTGAGTCTTTTCCCTATGTCATCAAATACATCAAGGGCAAAGAAAATGTTGTGGCGGACGCGCTTTCCCGCAAATGCATGATTGTAACACAACTTGAGTTGAATGTGATTGGCTTTGAGCATATTAAAGATTTATATGAACATGATCCTTTCTTTGCTAATGTTTTTGCTAAGTGCTTGACTCACACTTCTTGGGAACATTACTACCTAAAGGATGGATATCTTATGAGAGCTAACAAACTTTGCATTCCCGAGTCTTCGCTTCGTTTGCTCCTTTTGCAGGAATCTCATGGAGGAGGACTCATGGGACACTTTGGACGCGACAAGACGTTTGCTACCCTCTCTACGAACTATTTTTGGCCCAAGATGCTTCGTGACGTCTCACGCCTCACCAACCGATGTTCTACATGCCGCAAAGCTAAGTCCAAAGCTCAATCTCATGGTCTTTACATGCCTCTTCCTATTCCATACAATCCATGGGAAGACATAAGCATGGATTTCATACTTGGCTTGCCTAGGACTCAAAATGGAAAAGATTTCGTGCTTGTCGTGGTAGATAGATTCTCTAAAATGGCCCATTTCATTCCTTGTAACAAGATCGACGATGCTTCACATGTGGCAACTCTCTTTTGTAGGGAGATACTTCGTCTTCACGGCGTGCCCAAAACGATCGTGTCGGACCGGGACGTCATGTTCTTGAGTTACTTTTGGAAAACACTATGTGCCAAGCTCGGAATCAAGCTACTCTTTTCTTCGGCGTACCATCCACAAACGGACGGCCAGACGAAGGTGACGAACCGCACGCTTTCCACTCTTCTTCGTGTGTTGATCAAGAGGAACATCCGGGAATGGGAGCAATGCTTGCCAATCGCCGAGTACGCCTACAACCGCGCAAGACATTCGACCACCGGCAAGTCGCCATTCGAGGTTGTCTACGGCTTCAATCCGTTGTCCCCATTGGACATTCCACCTCTACCTCTACAAGAGCGCATCAACATGGACGCAAGTGCACGAGCAAGCTATCTCAAGAAGGTGCACGAAGATACAAGGGCAATGATTGAGCGACAAGTCCAACGTCTCGCCACCAAGCTCAACGTCAACAAGGCACCAATGGTGTTCCAACCGGGAGATCTTGTTTGGCTTCGTCTTCGCAAGGACCGCTTCCCACACGAGCGCAGGTCCAAACATCTACCTCGCGCCGACGGACCCTTCAAGGTGCTAGCTCGCTACAACGACAACGCCTACAAGATCGACATCCCACGAGACAAGTACGCCGTGAGCGATACTTTCAACATCAAGGACCTATCTCCTTTCCATGGTGATGAAGATTTCGATCCGAGGTCGGATCTTTCCCAAGAGAGGGGAGATGATGCGGAGCATCCTAAGGACATCCCCATGGATCCTTCATCGCCTCACCAAGTGCCCAAAGGACCAATGACTCGAGCCTGTGCAAGAGCTCTCCAGACCGAGGTGACTTCGCTCCTCTCTCTACATCTTTCGGATTCACTTGAGACATGGCTTCTACCTTCATCAGGGACTCTGTGCATACTCAGGTACTTGGACGAAGGCCACGGGACAGCTCTACACAATGATCAAGACGACAGGCCCGACAAGTACACGAGACAAGAAGAAGTAAGGCTGAAGATGCTACAGGCACCGGACGTCCGGCCTGCACCGGACGACCGGCGACTTCCAGGCACCGGACGACCGGAAGACACCGGACGTCTGGCCTCTCCCAGACGGCCGGACGACCGGAAGCCACCGGACATCCGTGACAACGACTACAGAAGCTAAATAGCGGAAATCCGAGGATTACCGGACGTCCGGTCCCTCCGGAACCACCGGACGTCCGGTAACCAGCGGACGTCCGCCCCGACGGTGACCATTCGTGTAATATATACCCGTTGACTTCCCTCCTTTCGGGGTAGCTGTTGGATAGCTCATTTTCAGACTTGTGTGGATTCTCTCCCACGAGACCGTGTGCCTCTTCGGAGAAGATCCACCACGGATTCAAGGCCTCCACATCGGAGAAGATCCTACGGGATTCTAAGACCTCCTCACGGAGAAGACTACTTGTACCACCGACGTTGACTTTGGATCGTGTAGCTTGAATATGTATCGTGAATCTAGCACTTGTGTGATCATCTTCGTGTTGATTTGAGTGTTTCCTCTCGTCTTTCCCCGTTTTCCTCCTTGTGTTCTCCGTGTTCTCCGTGGGATACTCTCCAAAACGTGAAAGATCCGCTGATTAGGGTTCCACCCTACATCAGGAACCACCCTTGACCGACGCCGCGACGGCACGCAACCGTCCGTCCACACGACGCGTGTTTTTTTTCGTTTTAGTTTTTTTTTTCTCTAGCCGACACCACGTCGCCATGCAAAACGCCGCTCGACAGGTTGTGTCGTCTTTTTTTTTCTTTGACCACGACTGGTCGTCATCGTACGTACGCGGACGGCCGCATGTACGGGCAGTCGACATACAGCCCCCGTCGCGCGGGTACAGCCCCGTCGCGCGGGCGTCGGCTTTTTATGTGATGGGACGATCCTATCCTTTTTAATGAAGGGGTACGGAACGATCTCAGCCGTTGTTGTATTTAGGGGTTGTAGGGAAGAAGTGATATATATATATATATATATATATATATATATATATATATATATATATATATATATATATATAT
>LR738716.1:39114763-39129490 GCA_902687465.1 Secale cereale
TATATATAGGTGGATGTACAGGTCACGTCCGCACTGGTGTACACGGCGCTGGAGTGGATCCTCATCACGCTGCTGCACATCAACATGCTCCTCTTCCACTCCATTGCACGCTGGAGTGGATCCTCAGGCCACCTTGCCTCCTCTGCTCCCGCGGCGACCGGTTCTTCCGTGCGGAGAACGGCCAGCAGGCGGCAACGCGCGGTCGCTGCGTGAACTCCTCTGTGCCAAAGATCTCCGGGCTGGGCTACTGCCTCCACCACCGCCGGCTCGTCGCCGACGCCGCCGACATGTGCGAGGGATGCCTAATGATGAAGGATGCAGAGGAGAAGGGCACCGTTGTGTTTTCTTCTCCACGCGAGCTGAAGGACACACATACTACAAGGGAAGAAGATCCTTTTGTACAAGGGAAGACAGCCAAAGAAGAAGAAAATCAAGGCTATGTTCTGCTGGATCAAGAAGACCATGAAGAGGAAGAACACGAGCAGGCACAGGTGGACCAACAAGGGGATATTTAGGTGGCTGCCATGGAGGACGAGTCCTAGGAATTCATGGTTCAGGGCAAAGAGATCACACCCGACAACGATCGATTGGTGCCGGTGCTGGTGCCCACACTTGATGAAATGACAATTGCTAATGATTTTGGTCTGCATCCGGAGACCGGCGAGCAGTATGAACAAAATAATAATTGCGTAAGTTCAAATCCCAGTGCTATTATTTTCTCAAGTGTGGTTACATGTTTCATATTCAAAGGAAACACGGAAGCAGACATCTAGGAGTATATCCTCACTTCTTAGCCCGAGGTCTAGCTGGCACAATGGTGATATGTCTTGTGTACATGATCATGGTGATTTCTTGGCTCTATTATCAGATGAAATCACGTGGCCTCAGGCATGTATAGCCGATGCATGTATGTGCATATTTCTAACGGAATGGTGCAGGTTTTAGGTCATTTGTACAAGTTGAACACGGGAGCATGAGTTAGATCGCCAGGCAAGCCGGTGCTATATATAAGCTCTATCTCTCTTTCTGGATAGCAGAAATGATTCAACTTTAATGGTACTTTGCAGATTTTACTCCATTAGAACTAATTTGGAATAAAATTATTTGTTGTGAACATCTTCTAGGTGTTTTTCCCTCGGCTTCTTGTACCCCAACCTCTCGGGCCCCTTGAACAGGGAGGCGGCTTCGCTGATGATGCGCAACAAGAAATCATATGACCAAAAAGTCCAAGGTATGGTCTACAGCAACACCTCTCTCTATTGTGCTTCTATCTGTTATGTGGATTAATTCAGAACATTGATCGTTATTCTTTGATAGAAAAAAACAGAATCTGATACGTGACGATCGGACGGACAAAAAAGTTCGGTGTGTGACGATCGGATGTCTTGTTCTTCTTCTTCAAGCTCCCAACATGCCGTACTCTCCATCTCTTGTCTCTTTCTCATGGCGGTGTGTGACTGTTGATCGAGGACCGCAGCGTGAGCTACCCAGGTATCTTCTTCTCCACTCTCTCATCCTACGCCCTCTTTCTAATCTGCAATGACACATTGCATTGACAGGTACAAGCGCGTGGTTGCGGCCGACCGTCGACTGGGACGCACATGAGGCTACCGTTCTTCTACCGGTACGCAGCAGCCAAGTGCCACCGCCGAGCCCTTGATTTGCATCCTCCCGGGGCACCACAATGGAGCACCAAGGTTAAAAAAAAGCCACATGTTGTTGGCCCCCTTTCTATTGAAATATATCATTTTACATGCTCAGGTAGTCAGGTGCCAGGTCATAAGCTTGTGATCTGCAAGGTTTGTATGAAAAAGGAAGTCCAAATATGATAAGTTGATCCCAACTATTAGACTATGTGTGCTCACTGATTTTCCCGTCTGAATGTCCGTAAAGTGAAACAAACATAGCAGTCATATGACGTCTGCTTGCCGAATTGCAGCATTAGCCTGAGCAGATAGCCATCTTGCATATTGTTTGCCCCCATAATATCTCAATTTTGCTGATGCATCTTTCGCCCCCATTGGAGATATGGTTAACTTCTTACAAGGTCGACATATCAATTTCGTAAACAAGGAACCGGTCATAATCAGCAATCCTGGTTAGCTTATGCCTGTTGCCTCGTATCAATCTTGAGTCTTAGTTTGCTCACCATCATCATTCGTCAATAAGTCGGACCTTTTATTTCTTCGCGAATGTTGGGCAACCCACCAAATCGTTCAACTCATCAACTCACAAAGTGCATGACCATCAAGCAAGCTAGCACATGCTATTTAACTGAAGCAAAGTCACTTTGTAATTTGACTTGAAATTAGATTACGGAGGGAAGTTTGCAAGTCACTAGCTCTGAAAGCATAAAATATATTTTTGTTTCTAAGCCGCTACATAATTTTGAAACATGAGCTTTTTATGAACTGAGTATTTGACATAGCTTGCTGTTATTGTTAAACTGAAATAGCGAGTATATGCTGTCTTTTATTTAGGAAAGTGAAAAAAATTTCACAAGACGTCGTTTGATGCCAAGAATGGCATTTGTGAACGACTCGGGTGGCAGTTCTTAGAGTAGGGGCGGGGGCATTTTCTATAAACTGCCATGGCAGTTCTTTAATTTTTACTGTAATTTTATTTTTGAGAAACTGCCATCCACAGGATCTTGATCGTGTGGTTCTGGGTGTGTTCTGGGCGTGTTCACTGGGAACAGGCTTTACTTTTTTCTAATGCAGTGTTAGTTCACATTAAGTTGTGAAATCCAAATCCATACATTTACAATTCGTGTTGTTCTAATTACACAAGTATTTTATCATATCCTTTCTTATGCAATGTGTAGTTTCAGGGAGCCCCGACACTTTCTCATGCAATTTTGTTCAGATATAAATGTATCTGTTACCAACAATACATTATATTATAATTATAATATTTTAGGAATAAATGTCATGTGAAGCAAATAATTGCCTTATAAAAAGTAAGCTCCTTATGCACTAGTATTAATTAGCTTCCTGATTTATTTTCCTTGACAAGAGAAGTAACCTTATCTTTCTGTAACCAAATTGAACAGTAAGAGTCTCTCCTACCTTCATTGCTAAGAAAAGAAATAAACTTAGATACAGTACAGGACATGCATCTCAATCTCTTGTTTCGAAGTTAACCATTTGTACATACTTTTTTTTAGAACGTAGACGCTAGTAGCATCCGGCTTTAAATTAATAAAGCCTCACCGGCAGCATCCGAACCATAGTTTAAAAAGTATTACAGACCCACAATAAAGTTCTCGCGCACAAAGTAACTGGCAAAACAAAGTGCCCCATGTAAATTATGCAAAAGCAAAATGAAGGCGTTGGGGCCAAAATCCATCAGAAGGGCAGATTGCTTGGCGGAGGTTGATAACAAGTGGTGTGTGCTTCAGGTGTGCCTCGCCCTCGCCATCACCGACTTGATCTGCGCCATCGTAGCGCTCATGCGAGGCTCGTCACGCGTTTTCCCCAACGGCATCCAGACCTGTAAGAACAAGTGGCATTTGAAAAAGATATCAGCCGGATGATTCGGAAACTTGTGTTCGATTGTGATCTTGTTCCTAACTGTCCAAAGGGACCAAAGCAGCGCCCCAACGCATCTCCACAAAATTTGTGCGTTGGCCCCTTTTTTGAGCCTTAAGTATAGAAAGAAGCTCAGTACTTGAGTGTGGGTTCCAGTTTTGCGAGAACGTCTCTCGGACGGCGCTCCAAACAAATCTGGCCATTGAACATCCGAAGAATACGTGGTTTGCGTTTTCCCCTAACCCGCAAATTGTGCAAGTGCCATCGGCCGGCCCGTTGCGTTTCGCCACGTTATCCGAGGTCGGCAAGCGGTTTCGGAATAGTTGCCACATGAAAATCTTGATTTTCAGCGGCAAACCGGCTTTCCATAGCCCCCTGGTCATATCCAGCATGTGGCCCTTGGTCATCTTGGTGTAAAGGGATTTAATAGAGAATTGTTTTGAGGCAGTGAGCTTCCATGCGATGGTGTCGGTCTCGTTGGTCAGTCTTCGGTCTGCCCAGGCCGCTACTAGGGCATCCCATCATGCGGCCTCGACCGGCCCCATTGTCCTAATGAAAACGACCACAGGCGGGTGGACTCTAAGGGCCTCGGAGACCATAATATTGGTGTCTGTGGCAAGATGATAAATGTCTGGGTGTGACTGCCAAAGAGGTTCACTATCCCACCAGTGATCGAGCCAGAAGCGCGTTGTGACGCCCCCGATTTGACCGTACACTAATCATGCACGCAAATGTGTACGACCAAGATCAGGGACTCACTGGAAGATATCACAACACAACTCTAGACACAAATAAAATAAAACAAGCTTTATATTACAAGCCAGGGGCCTCGAGGGCTCGAATACATAAGCTCGGAAGCACAAGAGTCGGCGGAAGCAACAATATCTGAGTACAGACATAAGTTAAACAAGATTGCCTTAAGAAGGCTAGCACAAAAACAACACGATCGAAAAGGCAAGGCCTCCTGCCTGGGACCTCCTAACTACTCCTGGTCGTCGGCGGTCTTCACGTAGTAGTAGCCTCCGTCGGGGTAGTAGCAGTCGTCAAAGGTGGCTTCTGGCTCCTGGACTCCACCATCTGGTTGCATCAACCAGCAAGAAGAAAGAAGGGGGAAAGGGGGAGCAAAGCAACCATGAGTACTCATCCAAAGTACTCGCAAGCAAGGATCTACACTATATATGCATCGGTATCAATGAAAAGGGGTAGTATATGTGGACTAAGCTGCAAAATGCCAGAATAAGAGGGGAGAAGCTAGTCCTATCGAAGACTAGCATCTTCTGGAAACCACCGTCTTGCAGCAAGAGGGGGAAGTAGAGTAGTATAACATAAGTCATATTTATGTTGTTGTTCCAACGCTCCGGAATCCTTTCTCGACTCCCGAAGCAACATATCCAAACAATGCCTCAGCATCCAGCTCTAGTTGTAGCGATCGGGATACAACTCCAAGTGTCCGTTACCGTAGGACAGGCTATCGATAGATGTTTTCTTCCCTGCAGGGGTGCACCAACTTACCCATCACGCTTGCTTAACTCCGGCCGGACACACCATCAGGTCATGCCCGCCCTCGGCCAAACAATACGCCGCAACCCGACCTAGGCTTAATAGAGAGGTCATGCACGCCGGACTAAACCCTATGCTCCCAGGGGTCATGGGACAATCGCCCCGGGAACTCCTGCACGTTGTGTGGGCGGCCGGTGAGCAGACCTAGCAACCACCTTTAAAAAGGTAGGAGCCTAACCAGTCCAACCCGGCGCGCGCCGCTCAGTCACAATGATGTCAGTTAAGCTTCGGCTGATGCATACAACGTAGAACGCCCATACTATGCCCACGTGATGGTTAGTGCTATCAGGCCAGAGGCCCCTTGGATCAAATATCCAAACCGTTTAGTGTCTTGGGAACGCGCGGTAATGAGCAGAGACTCACGAAAGATGTGACCCCATCGCCCCGTCTCGAGAACTTGCGGCAAGGGCGAGTGCCCGGCCACGCCTCGTATTATCTCGCGGGCACCTTCCAGGTCAACCCGACTACACATCACTCGCAATTAAGCTCGCGTGGGTACCCCTCAGGGTCGGCCCGTCTTTAGTAACCAGGTTCAGTGTAAAGTCATAGTAACCATAGTAACTGTGTGTCTGACACGAAAGGGAAACCTGAGGAAATCACCCTCGATGGAATTCCACCTGATGTTTATCGTCAAGGTGAACGAAAGAGGAGTCACCCTCGAGGTCCACTCTTGAGGAGTTGCATGACAGTGTCGTTATCAGGAGTGGAGAAAGAGGAATCACCCTCGATGACCACTACCGATGAACTAACCTACAAGGTTAACATCAGAAGTGCTGATGAGGTCTCACCCTCGGCACTCGATAGTAACCCAGTAGTGTCGAGCAACTAATGTGAAAGTGATGTGCGGTGCCGGGTCCTGGTCTTCGATCCCGTTGATCGGGTCTTCTGATAATCCAACGGGGCAGTCGGGACAAGGTGGGGGGTCACTGGTGGATCTCTAACCAGCCTATACTAAGCAGTTTAGTATAAACATGTAAGGTATGAAAGCAGTAACAACAACAGGCTATGCATCAGAATAGGATCATACAAAAAGCAGTAGCCGTTCTAATGCAAGCATAAGAGAGAAGAGAATGGGCGATATCGGAATGACCAAAGGGTGTTGTAGGGTGGAACCCTAGGTGGAGATCTTTCACGAATTGGAGGGGAATCCCCAAGAACAAGAGGAGCACAAAGGGAAGAACACTCAAGAACAAGCCCAAATCACACATCCACTAGACTCACAAACACATGAGATCCACAAGGTACAAGAACAATCAAAGGGAAATAAGATACATGGTAGAGTTCATCCCAATCCTATGAGGAGAGAGGTCTTGATAATCCACAAGGATTCTTCTCCCTTGGGAGGTCTTGCATCCACTAGGGATCTTCTCCAAGGTGGAGGTCTTGGCCTCCAATGGAGTAGTCTCTCTCTCTCAAGAGGAGAAGGTAGGAGCAAAGCTCACATACAAATGAGCTATCATATTTGCTAACCTTATAAAGGAGGTAGAGGTGGTCTATTTATAGTCTATGACACGAAGGTGTAAGTGGCGAGGGATACAAGGCCAAAGGCCCGCGGCTGCACACAGGCAGGGCGGTAGTACCAGACCTCGGGCGGTAGTACCGCTTGGGAGCGGTAGTACCGCCTGTAGGCGGTAGTGCCGCATGGGAGCGGTAGTACCGCTTGTAGGTGGTAGTACCGCCCGTTCCGGACTCGATAGGCCCTTATTCTTGGTTCACCCGATGAACTTGGTGATTCCTTCGTGCTTCCTCGTAGCAATCTCCGAAGTACCTAAGAATGCATAACTTTCCGTGGTGAGGTAGTGACCAAGTCCAACGGATATACATGTCAAACTTGAAGAGGACCGGGTTCACCTTAGGTCCACTAGGGGCATGAGGTGCTATGACGGTGTACATGGAGATAGCCGTAGGATGCTCCGCATCATCTCCTCCCCCTTGGAAAAGATCCGTCCTCGGATCGTGAACCATATCGTCATGTACACGGTAGACATGGATGAACTTGTAGTTGGACGAAGTGTATGTCACGCCGCGAGCAAAGTACTCCAAGATGTCATCGGAATGGTAGACATGCAAAAAGAGCAAACACAAGGGACACTTGGAAATACAATTGTTAGCGGACGCAAGGAGTCCATCATTTAAGCATGAGTTCGTCCAATGAAATCAGTAGTGGCAATGAGCATGAATTGTAGCAAAATGAAAGAGCATGGCATACAATGCATTCATGTGATCAAGCTCATTGTGCAAGAAGTTGCAAATGCTACCATTATGCAAAATGATGTCGTAATGGGATTGTGTATCAAAAGCATGAACATGGTAAATGATGCTCACTGTGAGTATGTGATCATGCAATTGATGCTTGGCGATGTGATCAATATCTATGAAGAGTCCATCAAGAAAGATCACAACAAATTTGCTAAGAAAATGCACAAGCGCATATATCATGGATGACATGGGAATACAGGATGCAACAAGGCAATCATAATGTGAGTCAATCCATGCATAAGATGCAAATTTGTTATGGGTATGATATGACCATGGAGCATGGCATGTGGGCGCACAATCAACAAATATGAAGGTTTGGGTGCAATGTGCCAAAGGAGTGTTGATATACCCATGCTCAAAGTCGTGGCAAGAGTGGTAGACCGGTGGTGCATCCATGAAATCCAAGCGTATGTGAGGATGGCTCACTAGGAAGGAATGCACCTTGATGAGGATGTCGAAAATGTTGTTGTCGCGCAACGTGTACGCCTTCACATGCCCAAGATGCCTTGTGATGGTACCGCCTTGTGAATCCTTCAAAATGAAAGAACATAACAAACACTCGGAAAAACAAATGAGGTTAGCGAAGATGCAAAACCTATTCGTGTGGTGAGTCACCCAACAAGTATGTTCGTCATTCTTATCATAAGAAAGGACAAGGGGACATGGCAATGTATGGAAGCATATGATGCAATAACAACCAAAGGCATTAAGCTCAAACAAGCAAGCATGCATCACAAGTAAGGTGTCCAAGTCTCCGAGATCAACAACTATAGCATGGTTGCACTCACAACAAGTGAATACGAGAGATGCAACTATTGGAGACAAGTGACAATGATCAAGATATATCATGTGAAAAGCATGAACATAGATGTCATCAACCCAAGAAAGCAAGTAAGAGTGGAACATGGGTGATGTAATATAGCAAGCAATCATAGTGATCAAGTCAAACAAGCTAGTAGTGCAAAGATGCAACATACTAGAGGTAATCATGGCAATCATGTCATGTGTGCAAATAGTAGGCATGAATAATGCACATGGCCTTTCACAAGCATGAAAGAGAGAAATGAACAAAGTATCATCAATAGCATGGGGCACAACAAAATCATGGCGATAGCTACAAGTAATATCTCCACCAACCTTGCAAAGACACATACAAGTAGTAGAAGCAATCATCATGTGTAATGCAAAGCATGGGTCACAAATGCATGGCAAAGGCATAGGAATGAGTATATCATGCAAAGTGAACATGGCAATATTGGCATATAATATGTAGTGAACGATAACCGATAGCCATGTGAGAGCCATGTAGAAGAAATGTGCAAAGTCCTTGCGCAAAGAGAGCGGTGGGAACGGCAATCCATGTGATCCCAAGTCATCGTTGCTCTCTAGAGCTCGTTTTGTCAACTCATGGGATTGTGAGGTTGACAAATGTTCATGAGTACCTACACAAAACAAAGACAAAGGAAAAATTGTGTGTGCGTGGTATATGTACACATCATCCATCATGATGCACACGTGCATGTGTTCGTTAGCACAAAATAGCCAATGCTCAAATAAATGAGATGCGTGATATAGAAACATGTCATCCATCATGAGAGGTTTGTTGTTATGTATGGCATAATGGAGACTCATATTGTGTAATCCATCATGACAAGAAATATGTAGAGCGTTGTTATTCATGGAATGCATATGGTGCACACAATCATGGTAATCATGCAAGGAATGGAATGCATCAAGATCTCCTAGTATGTATGAGGAAACTATGGGGGTCTCCTCATGAGCATTATTGGAAAGTTCACATGGAGAATATTGACAACATCCAAAGCAAAGCATATTTGGAACAATGTGTTCATGGCATGGCATAGTTGATGAATTGCGCAAATCATGTAAAGGGAGCATGGCAATATCATTGCAAGAGAAACACAAGCCAATGACCATCATCTTGTCATCTATGCCACAAGTGCAAATAGGATTTACTTTAATGGGGCATGCATAGCTACTATGTTGAGATTGAAATGATACAATATGTGAGATCTCACTCATAGCATATGACAAGCTCAAAGGATTATCAAACATGATGTGACCAAAAGAATTTTCACATCATATCCTATTGAGCATAGCATCACAACTAGGCAACTCAACATGCTCATCATCATATTCATCATAAATAGGTAAGTCAAGACATGATGAAGTCGCACTAGCATGAATCATGGTAATAGGTGTGTCAACATCATGCAAGCAATCATTGTCAATATAGTCCACTAGTGGGACAAGAGCATCACCTTCACCTATTTTACCTTTGGAGTGTCGCTCATGCGTTGTAGGTGAGGTGCTCAAGATCCAATCGTTCTCATCTTCATCATGATGGAACCATGTGGGTGGTGCATCTTCTTCCACCATAGCCATCGGTTTGTCCATTGGAGGGATGGACTCGTCGAGGGTAGGCATGTCGTCATGTAGGAGACCTAGCACCAAAGAAAACACACTCGGAGTAGAGGTTAAGTCGTTAGAAATCATAGTGGCCTCAAATGCCCTCTCAACTACCTCACTCATTAAGTGGTGTGGCTCACTCACTTCCTCTTGGATGCTCTCACTCGTATGGTTGGTGGAGTCACTCAAATGGCTCTCAACCTCACATATGATGTGTGGCATGCTTTCATGTGTGGGGATAGTGGTGATCACTCTCGTCCTCTCAAAAGAAATGCTCTCAATCTCACATATGGTGGAGTCACTCATGTCACTCATATGGTGGTGTCTCTCCTCACATGGAAATTGGGGCATCTCATGATATATGTGTGACGGAGAGATGTAGGTGCACACGTCTCCAAACTCAACTCCTTTTGCCTCCTCATCCATAACGCCTCCAAAGGTGAATGCCGTAGGGTGTGGCAAATCATCACTCTCCTCCGAGACCAAAGGAAATGTCTCATGTGCGCTCGCGTAGCTTGACTCGGAGTAGTCGTCATATTTGGGCGCCGTCTTCATGTTGTTGAAGAGGTTCATGCTCGTCGCCGTAGTCAAAGGGGATGGCCCTTGATCGACCATCTTGTCGCCGTCTTGATGTGGGAAGATTCTGAAGATGGAAGTGTCACCCTCGCTCGTAGGTGGTCTCCTTGTAGTTGGAGATGTCGATGTAGGCGAACTCATGGGAAGTAGGCGAAGATGCCGTACGTCCGAAGGCGAAGATGCCTTGCTAGCACTTGGCGAAGATGCCGAAGTGGTGGTTGTAGCCGTAGCTCCGACTTGGGTGTGCTTGTTTCGCGGTCTTCTTATGTGCTCTTGAAGTTTGTGACTTGACGTCGCCACTGAGAAGATGACGAAGTGAAAGAAGACTTGATGTCGGCCACCATGTGTCGGAAGTCGATGGCGATGTTGTCGACGCGCTCTTGCATTGCTCGTTGTAGTCCGATGGTTTGCGCGTGGATGTAGTTGTTCGCGTCATCGATGTCGAGGACCGGTGATAATGTGCTTTGCCTATCCATCACAAGACTCGAGTAGAGGGTGAGTAGGAAATGAGATAAACAATACCAAGATACCGTTTCCCAAAGTTGAGGATGTATCCCGTTTCACTCAATGTGAAATGAAAGAATAGTGGAATTGGTACCGGACTTGTTCACTCACACCTATCAAGTAAAGCTTATCGAGTGGCTCGGTTAGGATAAGTGGCACAAATTTTTTGATGCAAAATGTTAGAAAGAGTCAATAATGTTGAAAGAGATTCACAAATTCGCAAATGTAACAAGTAGACCAATAGCAATATGTGGCACACGGAAACACACACACGGATAGATAGATGGGGTCGTGCAAACAAGGAATGAGCACAAAATGTGGAGTCCACGAAAAACGCTCGTGTTGCACAACTCAAGAGAGATGCTAGCACGATTGCTCAATAGGCAGATACGACACTTGTGCACAACCTATAAGATGCAAAATTTATGAACTTTCTATCCCAAGTATGCTATGTGTATGATGTTCCGGTGCTTTGAGCACAAGATGATCCAAGATGATCAAGTATGATATGATATGATGCGATGCTATGGCTCTTGCTTACAAGCTTCTTTGTCTTTCTCATTTTGCTTAAAAGCTTATTCTTCTTTTCTTTCTTTTTTTGTATATGGCCACGATGCACAAACCAAGATAACAATTATGTATATGCGGGAACAATCTTGTGACACAAGGGATGATATGATGATACCAAGATGATATGGTATGTATACAATGGAAGGGCGGATCGATGATTACTAATGTGCACAAGTAACGTTGCCGGCAATACTCAAAGGCTAGTCTCGATAGGCAAGTGACGCAAAATGGGCTAGGGGTTAACAATGCAATTGCAAGGAGAATATACAACGGTGTCGTCGAGGTTACCGTCCGATGATGATGATGAGAGGCGGTGTTGTCAATGGTGACCCGTTCCTAATTAGCCGAAACACCTTAGGAAACGGAAAAACCACAACTCAAAATCTCAAAGGCCAAAGTCAAATGGTGGTAGCGGAAAAGCGGTGGTGGTGGTGTCGAAGATGACAATGCGGAAGTGGTGGTGGTGGTTGATGAAGAAGCACTCGTCCCTAAGTAGCCGAAACACCTTAGGAGACTCAAGTCACAACTCAAACAACCACAAATGCTAAGGGAAACAAAATGGTTAGGTTGCGGAAAGGTATGGTGGCTATGCGGATTATGTGGTGGAAGCCCTAGGAAAAGATGTCAAAATTCACAAAATATGATGGAGTCAAATGATGATGGTAGTATTTTTGTGTTATGGAGGATATCAAGAGCTTCAAAACGAGCTCAAGAACGTCAAAATCGGACTCCGGATGAATTAGTTATGGTCAAAACGGTGAAACTCGGAAGGCTGAAAATTTGCGGGCGGTAGTACCGCTTTGGGTGGGCGGAAGTAAAAAAATTAGTACCGCTTGTAGGGCGGTAGTACCGCTTGGATGGGCGGTAGTACCGCTGGTGTCGGGAAAAATTCGCAGATCGGGATCGGGGCGAATTTGGGGCGGAAATGGATGATTTCGGGGGCGAAATTGGATGGATTTCGTGGATGGAAAGTGGTGAAACTTGGGGAGATGCTAGATCCACTCGAAACCAAGCAAATCCATGGATCAAAATCAACAAAACATCATCAAACCAACAAATCACAAAAAAATTGGGGCAATTTTTGGTGGGGATTTTCGAAATTGGGCAAGAACACAACAAAACAAGGCTAGAAAACACGAAGGGGGGCTCCAATTTCGTGAGAAACCATAGCTCTAGATACCATGATGTTGTAGGGTGGAACCCTAGGTGGAGATCTTTCATGAATTGGAGGGGAATCCCCAAGAACAAGAGGAGCACAAAGGGAAGAATACAAGAGAAACACTCAAGAACAAGCCCAAATCACACATCCACTAGACTCACAAACACATGAGATCCACAAGGTACAAGAACAATCAAAGGGAAATAAGATACATGGTAGAGTTCATCCCAATACTATGAGGAGAGAGGTCTTGATAATCCACAAGGATTCTTCTCCCTTGGGAGGTCTTGCATCCACAAGGGATCTTCTCCAAGGTGGAGGTCTTGGCCTCCAATGGAGTAGTCTCTCTCTCTCTCTCAAGAGGAGAAGGTAGGAGCAAAGCTCACATACAAATGAGCTATCATATTTGCTAACCTTAGAAAGGAGGTGGAGGTGGTCTATTTATAGTCTATGACACGAAGGGGTAAGTGGCGAGGGATACAAGGCCAAAGGCCCGCGGCTGCACACAGGCAAGGCTGTAGTACCGGACCTCAGGCGGTAGTACCGCTTGGGAGCGGTAGTACAGCCTGTAGGCGGTAGTGCTGCATGGGAGCGGTAGTACCGCTTGTAGGCGGTAGTACCGCCCGTTCCGGACTCGATAGGCCCTTCTTCTTGGTTCATCCGATGAACTTGGTGATTCCTTCGTGCTTCCTCGTAGCAATCTCCGAAGTACCTAAGAATGCATAACGTTCCGTGGTGAGGTAGTGACCAAGTCCAACGGATATACATGTCAAACTTGAAGAGGACCGGGTTCACCTTAGGTCCACTAGGGGCATGAGGTGCTATGACGGTGTACATGGAGATAGCCGTAGGATGCTCCGCATCAAAGGGGGTTGGCTTGCCTAGTTGCTCTGGCAAGAAGGAGGGGTCCTCAACACCGTAGTCGATCACCAGGGCATCTTCGGTCTCAGGGTCTACCGGAGAGAAGAGGGGGGAGAAACAATAAATACAAAGCATACAGATGCAATAAAGAAGCACGGCAAGTTAACACGTAGTGCTAGGGTGCTCTAACGCGGTGGTACACGGTACTGGCGAAGGGGGATATCACTCGGGAAAGTATCCCCGGTGTTTCGTGTTTTCGGACAGATGAAACGGAGGGGGAAAGTTGCAGGTTCACTATTCTAGGGACGTGTGGCGGATGAACGGACCTCGTATTCGAATTCGTCTCGTCGTTCTGAGCGATTTTCATATATAAAACATTTTCATCCGAGTTACAAGTTATTTTATATGAATTTCTAAAGTTTTAAACATTTTTAGGAATTTATTTAATTAATTTAAATCAACATTATCCAGAATAGTAAGTGGTGATGTCAGCATGATGTCAGGGTGATGTCAGCGGGGTCAACAATCAACTTTGATTGGTTGACTGGTCAAAAGGGGCAGTGAGGCCCACTGTCATAGTCTATAGCTAATTAAACTACATTAATCAGACAGGTTAATTAATTTAAGTTAATTAACCTAATTTAATTAAGTTAATTAATACGTTAATTAATTAATTAAACTTTTAAATTATTATTATTATTATTTTCCAAACATTTTTTATATTCTTTTTTTTAACCTTAAGGGGCGGGCCCAGTGGTCAGTGGCCCACTGGGGGCCTTAGCGGGCGAGTGGAGCGGGGCACCGTGGGCGCCCGCCCGAACGGACTCAGCGAGGGGATCGCGCCGGGGCGCGGGCCGCCGGCGAGGTAGGGGAAGGGCCGGCCAGCGCCGGCGAGCGGCGGGGCCGGGTCGGCCACGCAATAGAGGAGGGGCGAGCGGGCGCGGCTTTGGCGTCGCGAGGAGGCGGGGCGGCCAGAGCGCTACCGCGGGGAAGCAGAGGGCGCTCGGGCGTCCGCGAGCGACGCGCGGGAGCGCAGCAGCCACCGACGACGCAGGCATGGTCGGGCGCGGGTCAACGCGCGGGACGGCGGGCGCCGAGCGCGGAGCGGAGCAGGCGGGGCAGTGGCTGGACGACGGAAATGGAGCACGGCGGGCCGGAGCTACACGGGAGCGGCCAAACGGCGGCAGTGGTGCGGGGTGTAGGCGGGCACGACGACCGTGGACGAGGCCAGGGCGGGCGTGCATGCCAGCAGGGCGAGCGGGGGGGGGGGGGGGGGGG
>LR738716.1:39129560-39171867 GCA_902687465.1 Secale cereale
GGGCGGAGGAAGCCAGTGGCCGGTGCACGCGCTCGCCCGCGGCCGAGGCGACGGCGCGAGGCGGGGTCGCTGGACAGATGTGGCACGGGGCGACTGCCGGGGACGGTAGGTGCAGTGAGCGTGAACTTCGACGGCGTCGAGCACGACGGTGACGGCAGCCTACGACGGTGGTTCGAGGGAGGGTAAATAGGGGGGACCGGACTAGAAGCTCACAGTGAGCGCAGTGGCGAGCTCGAGGAGGGCGGGGCTAGTCGGAGACGAGCGATTCGAGCGGCGAGGTGCGGCGGCCGTGGCGGAGGAAGATGGCTTGATCCTGCGTTGCGCTGACTCCCTTGCTTGACCATGAGGGCATAGTCGATGTAGAGGAAGGAGACGGGGCGCCCAGGCACACAGCTAGCTGGCGGGGAGCTCGGTGGTCGCGAGAACGAGGGAGGCCATGGCGGGCGGAGCTCGGGCGTGAGCAGAGAGAGTGGCGCTGTGAGGTGGGAAAGGAAGAGGGGCGGGGGAATATCCCACGGTGCTGACAAGGAGAGACGGGAGCTCGGTCTTATCCCCACGACGACATGGGTCGGCTGTGTGGACCGAGGCCCAAGGGAACAGTGGAGGCGGCCCTTTTCTCTCTCTCTCCTCAGCCTTTTCCCTTTTCTTTTTACAAAAGAAAATGCTATGAAAAAATTGAGCTGCCAAAAGGAGTTCTGTAAAATGTGGGACTTGGCCAAATAAATACGTTACAATATTTGGCACCTGCCACAAAAAGTTTGCGAGGAGTTTGAATTGATTTGGATTTTTCACAAATGGAAAAGCATTTAAAAATGCTGATTTGGAACTGCTTTAATTCCCGGGGAAAATTAGCTATCTCAAATGATGTTGAATCACTCATGACGTTTAGTTAGTGAAAATTTGCAACCCAGGGAACATTTTTGTTTTAATGTCTGGAGAACTAATTTATTTGACTTTATTTTAAAATTGAAATTGAATTGGTTTTGAATCAAAGTGAGATTAACAACAGTAATAGTGATGACGTGGCATCATTAGTAGGGGATTACTGTAGATTGATTATCCGGGCGTTACAAATCTCCTCCATTACAAGAAATCTCGTCCCGAGATTTAAGAGGTGGAGTAAGGAGTGGCTTCGGGAGAACTGACCCTTATAGGGTTAATTAACTAGTGAACAATTCAGGGAAAGAGGCAGAAGTATCTCCCGAGTTGAAACTTAATAAGGCATCGAGATGCAAAGTAAGAAGGTACAATAGGAAGTTTCAATCGAATGGACAAACGATTGATACCTGATCAGAGTGTGAGAAAGGGGGTCCAGAGCATCGGGAATAGATCATCTCTCGGAAGGTGGCTCGTGACAACACACATAGCCAAGAGCATATGATACTTCAGAATAAAAGATATATAGGAGAGTCAGGTTCCGATCCTGTGGAACTGTGGGTTATGGGCCCACCAGGTGGGTTAAAAGTAGAAAGGGGGCCGATAGCAAGGCATGTCAGATGAAAGACCGTCAGTTATGTTGCCAACAACGTTGGTACCAAGTGCGAGGGACGAACAGAACTATTTTCCTGCTCGTTGAACGAGGCGGACCAATAGGCAAAGTTCTCATCCATCGGTGGCTACCGGAATGTCACCAACAATAGTAACATGGTCTCTGTGACAAGGTTGTACATCGGGGTGTTTTGTAAGCAGGGAATTATTTCTGCTTATATCATATAGATCACAAGAAGGTTAAACAAACCAATGGAAAAGAAAAAGTGGTTATTAGTTTAACCAGACCAGTGGAAAGGAAAAGGTGCTTATACCAAAGTATTAGAGTATATGCTTCCCAAAAACAAACAGAGCATGATATACATGACAGGACATCAAGTACTTATCCATTTAGTCAATGGGGCAAGGAGAATCATGATGCTTACCCATACAGCGGTGTTTGGATAATTTATCAAGAAACATTTAGCATTGCGCCTCCAATGTTCCTAATGATGTTTGTAGTAACACAGTCATACTTTTGGATAACATTGACATGGTCATCAGGTAAAGGCCGGACCTTGGGAACACAAAGGATCCATCGGGAGTTACTTGAACACCTCAAGCAATTTTATTAGGGAAGATGAGGAGGTGGCCGATGGTTTCAACAAAAATCCATCGACGTGTCAAAAAGGATGTATTTCCAAACTCTAAATGAACAAATTCGTGTTGGGGAAGGCAATAATGTTATCGATGATAACACAATTCATCGAGGGGCAAGGATGGTATTTCTCATCATGAATACAATTGATAACCTGAAAGATCATCAGAATGTTGATGATGATCACGACACATTTGTCGAGAGATTTCATGAAGATGTAATCGATTGACGATGACATCAAGTCAAAGGAATGATGAAGCGAAAGGTTATTTGTACCACGGGTACGACTCAAACTTGAAATCAAGCTTGTTATTCGAGGTGAAAAGATATGACGAGGAAGATCATCCTAAGCTTAGCTCATTGCCGAAATTTGTGCTCCAGGAAGAAGGACCAGGTAGCGCAGTTAGAAAGATGCACGATAAAGATATAGCCGATGAGGCTAGATATAACTTGAAAAATTAATAAACTCATAAGCAATGGAGATTACTTAGAGTTATTGAATCAGAGTGCGGAGTTGATTCACTTATCGGTGTCCTTGAGTGTCTAACAACTCAGAACCTGGGGAAAATTGGAATCGGTGAGAAGTAATACTTGAAGAAGAACTCATAAGAAGTAATATGGTTATGTGACATTATCGAGATACCACGAGGTAATACTCGAAGGTAGAACATAATAGACGTTGGACAGGTGCATTAACCTGCAGAGGACAAGTGGTTTAACTTGTCCGAGAAATGGTATTTAAAGGAGAGCATGGTCGGAACCACGATTGAAAAAGGCCATATCTCAGATATAAGATGAATTTATACCAAGGGGATAATTAATTTTAAGAGAAGCTTTCATGGTAAGTTCCACATCGGGTCCATGGGCATGAACACAAAGTTCAAGGTTGACTCCCACTTCTTCAATGCATAAGTTTTCATTCACTGCTCTATTAAAAATGAATTGATTGCGAAGACTTGTCTGGTGAATTACCAAAGGAGTATGAACCTTGGAAAACTTTCGGGTTCGCATAAGGAAGGCATAAGTTCAACCCATCGGGGCATCTTAGACTCATACTATGCAAACTTCGGGAGCAAATTATACAAGCTTGAAAGCAGAGCATGGTTGAGAAAGCAGATGATATATTTTACCCAAGGCATTATATATCATGGCAGTACTCACAAGGTATCTGAATATGAAGGCCGCTGTCGGATAAAATCCAACAACGGATCCAGTGGTCTACAAGGGATCTGATGTGAGCATCGGTACTCCACCAGAAGAAGAAAGAATACAGGGGGATCAGATTATAGAAACAACCGACTAATTCAAGCTCGGATGGAAAGTAATTACGATTTTCAAACCAAGGGATCAGAAGCAAAAGCTCTGATAAAGGATGCATAAGTTGAATAGACTTAGGGGTAGAATCGACGATAAATAGATTGGTCGAGAACCAGCTCATATTCGGAATGACGTCTGAGCTGGAAGAACGAATTCTAGTTTGACTGATGATTGCAAGTATTTGCAACCTATTGAATTAATAAGATCATAAAGTCAATCACAAAGGATTTTAATGAATATTGATATACATATGGAATTAACCATAATGCAAGCAGGTAAAACTTTCCAAAGCAATAGGTTGCTGAGGATTTTGGAAGATTGAATAGTGTTTCAAAGACCTGTGTGAAATGCATGAACAACTGGGGATGAACGAACCCCCAGTAAGTGTGATGAATTATTCATACATGTATTCATGCGGAAAAGGAGTTGCAAAGCAGCAGGAAAAAGGATTCTCGAAAGTCGAAGAATACTTTCGGGTATCTTGTAATAACAAGAACAACTAGGGATGGAAGTATGAACGGCGAGGGTATGCAGTTACCCATAAGGATTCAACGGTATTAAGGATTGTAAAAGAAATGAACACCAGTTCTCGGGAGTGGATCTGAGAGTATCTTCGAAGTCTTCTGGTGAAGCGGGCAACCTTATGGAATGAAGGGGCTCTCCGTGGAAATTCGTTATGAGAACCTAATGTAGTTAGTAAATTCATTTAACCCGATTAGAAGAGAGAACAGAGTCCCAGAGTATAGACGAGGAGTAAAAGATCCAAATACCACCTAATGGCGACGTTGGCCCGTAAGCCACATAGCCATGTTAGTAAAACAGTTTTTCAAAGACTAGACTCAACTTCGGCCAAGGAGTTGGAAAGGGGGTTCCTACAGGCAGTCGGCTCTAATACCAACTTGTGACGCCCCCGATTTGACCGTACCTAATCATGCACGCAAATGTGTACGACCAAGATTAGGGACTCACTGGAAGATATCACAACACAACTCTAGACACAAATAAAATAAAACAAGCTTTATATTACAAGCCAGGGGCCTCGAGGGCTCGAATACATAAGCTCGAAAGCATAAGAGTCAGCGGAAGCAACAATATCTGAGTACAGACATAAGTTAAACAAGATTGCCTTAAGAAGGCTAGCACAAAAACAACACGATCGAAAAGGCAAGGCCTCCTGCCTGGGACCTCCTAACTACTCCTGGTCGTCGGCGGTCTTCACGTAGTAGTAGCCTCCGTCGGGGTAGTAGCAGTCGTCAAAGGTGGCTTCTGGCTCCTGGACTCCACCATCTGGTTGCATCAACCAGCAAGAAGAAAGAAGGGGGAAAGGGGGAGCAAAGCAACCATGAGTACTCATCCAAAGTACTCGCAAGCAAGGATCTACACTACATATGCATCGGTATCAATGAAAAGGGGTAGTATCTGTGGACTAAGCTGCAGAATGCCAGAATAAGAGGGGGAGAAGCTAGTCCTATCGAAGACTAGCATCTTCTGGAAACCACCGTCTTGCAGCAAGAGGGGGAAGTAGAGTAGTATAACATAAGTCATATTTATGTTGTTGTTCCAACGCTCCGGAATCCTTTCTCGACTCCCGAAGCAACATATCCAAACAATGCCTCAGCATCCAGTTCTAGTTGTAGCGATCGGGATACAACTCCAAGTGTCCGTTACCGTAGGACAGGCTATCGATAGATGTTTTCTTCCCTGCAGGGGTGCACCAACTTACCCATCACGCTTGCTTAACTCCGGCCGGACACACCATCAGGTCATGCCCGCCCTCGGCCAAACAATATGCCGCAACCCGACCTAGGCTTAATAGAGAGGTCATGCACGCCGGACTAAACCCTATGCTCCCAGGGGTCATGGGCCAATCGCCCCGGGAACTCCTGCACGTTGCGTGGGCGGCCGGTGAGCAGACCTAGCAACCACCTTTAAAAAGGTAGGAGACTAACCAGTCCAACCCGGCGCGCGCCGCTCAGTCGCAATGACGTCAGTTAAGCTTCGGCTGATGCATACGACGCAGAACGCCCATATGCCCACGTGATGGTTAGTGCTATCAGGCCAGAGGCCCCTTGGATCAAATATCCAAACCGCTTAGTGTCTTGGGAACGCGCGGTAACGAGCAGAGACTCACGAAAGATGTGACCCCATCGCCCCGTCTCGAGAACCTGCGGCAAGGGCGAGTGCCCGGCCACGCCTCGTATTATCTCGCGGGCACCTTCCAGGTCAACCCGACTACACATCACTCGCAATTAAGCTCGCGCGGGTACCCCTCAGGGTCGACCCGTCTTTAGTAACCAGGTTCAGTGTAAAGTCATAGTAACCGTAGTAACTGTGTGTCTGACACCAAAGGGAAACCTGAGGAAATCACCCTCGATGGAATTCCACCTGATGTTTATCGTCAAGGTGAACGAAAGAGGAGTCACCCTCGAGGTCCACTCTTGAGGAGTTGCATGACAATGTCGTTATCAGGAGTGGAGAAAGAGGAATCACCCTCGATGACCACTACCGATGAACTAACCTACAAGGTTAACATCAGAAGTGCTGATGAGGTCTCACCATCGGCACTCGATAGTAACCCAGTAGTGTCGAGCAACTAATGGGAAAGTGATGTGCGGTGCCGGGTCCTGGTCTTTGATCCCGTTGATCGGGTCTTCTGATAATCCAGCGGGGCAGTCGGGACAAGGTGGGGGTCACTGGTGGATCTCTAACCAGCCTATACTAAGCAGTTTAGTATAAACATGTAAGGTATGAAAGCAGTAACAACAACAGGCTATGCATCAGAATAGGATCATACACAAAGCAGTAGCCGTTCTAATGCAAGCATAAGAGAGAAGAGAATGGGCGATATCGGAATGATCAAAGGGGGTTGGCTTTCTTGGTTGCTCTTGCAAGAAGGAGGGGTCGTCAACACCGTAGTCGATCACCGGGGCATCTTCGGTCTCAGGGTCTACCGGAGAGAAGAGGGGGGAGTGATGGGCCTCGAACCCCTCGTTGGTTACCCCAAGTGGAAGGTGTAAGATGCAGTAAGTAGAAGTGTTTTCCCCTAGCAAAGATGCCAAGGATCGAATCCCCAGAGACTCCTAGGTTGAACAAGTAGGTGTCAATTGCTAACGGCGCAATTAGCAATCAACGTGGACCTGCACACAGATACAAATAACTTTGCTCCCAACGAGTACAAAGAGGTTGTCAATCTCTCCGGCCTTGTAGTTCACAAAGGGTTAAAAGCAATATGATAGTAGTGATATATAGTGTTTTGCAATAGTAAGTAAATAGCGAAAAGTAAATAGTGAATGTGATCAATGATGGTAATATGGACCGGAGTCTCATGATGTTCACTAGTGATGTCTCTCTCCCAAAAGACGATAAAACAGCTATGTGAGGTAAACAAATTACAGCTGGGCAATTGACAGGACCCACGAGCACATACAAATGCTGATTACATTGCAAGAAAGGTTGAGGTTCAAAGCATGGGCGGTACGCCAAAGTAAGTAGGCCGAAATCCATCAATATCTACTACTAATCATCCACCTTGAGATATCTATCCAGAACATCTCGCTGGTATTAAGTTGCGAGTCCCACCCATAGTGTAAACTCAATGCAACAGACAACTGCATTAAAAGAACTTTGCGTAAAGTTAACAATCCTTGCACCCGCGGGCACAAGCACCGTTGTTTTCCCCCTTGTGGCAACAGCACATCCCCTAGACTCATGTTTCTGTCACTCAAGCTAGTCATCGAGGGGCATGAACCCACAATCGAGCAGAACGTTCCCTCTTGGAGTCACTACTTACTACTCGGCCAAAGCAATAAATAACAACGGAGAACATGCAAGAATTACTTATGAACTAAAATATAAAAGAGGTGAATCAAATATATTACTCAAGATCAATCTGAACATAATCTCATAATCCATCGGATCCCAGCAAACTCGACATAGCAACAGCATAAGGATTACATAGGTGCCTCGATCATGTAGGGCAGCTCACGAGGACTAATTAGTGAAGCACAAGAACGGGAGGAGAACATCACATAGCTACTGGTCATGGACTCATGGTCCAAGGGAGACTACTCACGAGTCATCCGGGAGGCGTCCATGGTGGTGGAGAAGCTCCCGGTGGTGATCCTCCCCTCCGGCAGGGTGCCGGGAAGAGTTCTCCTGGTGCTCCCGATCTTGGAAGCGGCGGCGGCGGCGGAACAGAGATGGGATCGCGAAAAGAAGTCCTGTTCTGAGGGTTATGGAGGACCCTTTAACTATATGCCAAAGTAGGGCATCGGGGGAGCCTCGGGGGGCCCAGGCGCCCCCCGGCGCGGCCTAGGGGGGGCGCCCACAGGGCGCCTGGAGCCCCTGTGGCCCCCCCAGGCTGCCCTTCGGACGCAGTGTTGTTTCCGGTTCGCTGATTTTTTATATAATTTTTCTGGATTTTTCTGGGCAGTTCTCGAAACGTGAAAACCTGAAATACAAAAACAGCCGAAAACAGAAACTGGCACTGGGGTGCACTGGATTAGTAAGTTAGTCCAAATATGATCAAAAGTGTATGGAAGTGTATGAATATCATAGCAATATCACCCAAAAGTGGCATGGAGCAAGCAGAAATTATAGATACGTTTTGGACGTATCAACATCCCCAAGCTTAATTCCTGCTCGTCCTCGAGTAGGTAAATGATAACAAGAACAATTTCTATGGTGACATGCTATTAACCATATAGGACTTTCTCATAGTCATATAACAAAAGCTTACTGAGACAATGATTCTAAAGTAATTAAGTTGTCTCAAGAGAAAATCACAAATGACTGAAAGTTTTACAACATGAAACTGAAACATCAAAAAGATTTGCAATGAACATGATGTGCAAATATGATAAAGTGATATCTAGCTTGCCCCCTTTAGTGATGCAAAACATAAATGCAAGGGCACCTTCAAGGTTTAAGTGATGACTAGATACAATCATTTCAGAATAAACGATATCACAATCATGCAAAAGACAATGCTACTTTGGGACAATGCACGTTACACTCAGAATGACAATCATGCTCTCAGTAGTTGGTGCTTCAACATAAAGGTAAAAGAAAGGTTAAGTGCTAAAGCTTTTTATTTTGAAAACATGGAAGCAATTGTGTCAACGGTAGTAGTACTTCATATGTGTCATGTATAAAACATCTTATAAGTTGCAAGCCTCATGCATCGAATACCAATAGTGCTCGCTCCTTGTCCTAATTAGCTCGGATCCCCATGGGTTATCATTGCATTGCATATGTTTTAACCAAGTGTCACAATGGGGTACCTCTATGCCACCTGTACAAAGGTCCAAGGAGATAGATCGCATTTGATTTCTCGTTTTTGATAAATCTCAACTTGAGGACATCCATACCGGGACAACATAGAAAATAGATGATGGACTCCTCTTTAATGCATAAGCATATTCTCATGAGAGATTGAGGATTAAGTTCCAAGCTAAAACTTCCACCATGATGCATGGCTTTGGTTGGCGGCCCAATGTTCTTCTCTAACAATATGCATATTAATTCAACCCACGGTAAATCACCCTTACTTCAGACAAGACGAACATGCATAGCAACTCACATGATATTCAACAAAAGTGTGACAGTTGATGGCGTCCCCAGAAACATGGTTACCGCTCAGCAAGCAACTTATAAGAAATAAGATACATAAGCAACATATTCTTTACCACAATAGTTTTTAGGCTACTTTCCCATGAGTTATGTATTGCATGGTTAGTTTGCTTAGTGCAGGTGGAGGTTAGCAAAAGACTGGGAGCGACCAACTAAGAGAGCAATGACGGTCATAATCATGCAGAGCGACAAAGCAATATTGAATCAGGCATGGTAGTTATATCGCTACTCAGAAATAAAAGATCATCAAGGCTTGACAGACTTTCTTTACAGTCTTGAATATGCGTGAGCATACGCCAAGTTAATCAAAATAAATTCTCGAAGGAAGATATTACTAAACCATACCACATCATAGGCAAACAAACCAAGTTGGTACTCCAATAACACATTGGGAACCTCCCAGCTATTTGAGATTAACCATAAGAAAACCCGAACTACTAAGCACCATCATGAAAGTAGCATCTTTATCATAGACACATTAACCCATGAAACGGAAGCAAACTCTCTTAATAAGGTGAGCATGGTAATTAAAGAGAGTTCAAGCAACCAACTAAATAAAAGCTCTTGAAAAGATAAGCATGAATACTAAGAGCAGAGTATGATAGTAGCTATTAAAAGACAAAGAACACACACAGCATAGATAGACATGAAAATTCTATGTAATGTTCTAGGTAGATGTGGAGCGTGTTTCTCTCCCACATAAAGGAATGCTGAGTTCCGACTCGTTATGAAAAACTAAAAAGAAAACTAAAAGCAAGACGCTCCAAGCATAGCACATAACATATGAAGTGATAAAAATATAGCGAAACGAAAGACGAACTGATAATGTTGATGGAGAAGGGGATTCACGGGGGGGCATCCCCAAGCTTAGACGCTTGAGTCTCCTTCAATATTTCTTGGGGGTGCACGGGGGCATCCCCAAGCTTGAGCGCTTGACACTCCTGGATCTTTTTATCATCTTCCCTCGCACACTTGAAAACTCCCTTCATACACAACTCATCATAATCTGATTAGCGAGGTTAGTACCCTTAATAAAATAATTATACCTTGCTGGAAATAAGGATATTCTTGAAGTTCTACTATTTTTCAAGATTGCCAAAAGGTTTTTGCAATGAAAAAGCAAGTTCTTGATTTGCAAAGTGAAGGTAAGGCAAAACAGGACAGAATCTGTGAAAAACAGAACAGCAGGCAGTAATTGACCTGTTCGGGATACTTCTGCAACTCAAATCAAAAAACTCAGAACTGATGCACGAAAGACAATTATATAGAGAACGCTGTCGAAAAAATTCAGACCAAAAAGATGATCTGGTGATTTTATACGAATTTTTCTATCCAAGGACAGAATCTGTTTCCTGGACAGCACCTCACAACTTTTGAACTTTCTAGCAATCAGAGGCTATACTTGGCACAAATGTGAAAAGCAAAGATACAATGATGATGCTACAGCAGTAAACAACATCAAGACACAACAAAAGCAAAAAATTTATTCATGTGGGCTGCCTCCCAAAAGCGCTTTCTTTTATGCCTTTAAGCTGGGCATAATGCATAGATCAAGTTTTATCAAGAGTAAAAGAATAACTAGCCCGTACAACGGACTCAAAAGGTAACTTGACCTTCTTACGAGGGAAGTGTTCCATCCCTTTCTTGAGTGGAAACTGAAATTTTATATTACCCTCTTTCATGTCAATGACAGCACCAACGGTGCGCAAAAAGGGACGTCCCAAAATAATTGGACATGAAGGATCACATTCAATATCCATAATAGTGAAATCAACGGGCACATAATTATCATTGACAACAATAAGAACATCGTCGATCCTCCCCAAAGGTTTCTTTATGGAAGAATCAACGAGAGCATTACCAAAAGAACAAGAATCAAAAGATTTTAATTTAAGCATATCATATAGTCTTTTGGGCATAATAGAGGTACTAGCACCAACATCACATAATGCATAACAAGAGAAGTCATTCAAATAAATTTTTATCATAGGATCCCAACCATCTTCTAGCTTTCTAGGTATGGAGGCTTCTACTCTAAGTTTCTCCTCCCTAGCTTTGATGAGAGCATTAGTGATATGCTCCGTGAAGGCAAGGTTAAGCGTGCTAGTGCGGGGATCTCTAGACATCTTGTGAAGGAAATCAATAACTTCTGTAAGAGTGCAATTATCAAAATCAAGGTCACGAGCATCAAGTAAAGTGGTAGTGGTGTCCTTAAGGTTCACCTGTTTGGTAGTTTCTATAGCATCACCATTAATAGGTCCATTGGGACCAGGAGTACATTGGGTGCTAAGAGTGTGAACATCCTCAATAACTTGGATAGTAGCAACAGTGTGGTGGGTAGGAAGGCTCTTAATTCTTTCCTCTTCCTCCCTTTCTCTAGCCCATCTTTCTTTTAGCTTAGCCATCATCCTAATATTATCATTAATTTGTACTTGAGTAGCATTAATAGGGATGACTTCCCTCTCCTTAAGAGGAGAAGTTTCAATTTTCAGCAATTTTACCTCATTGGCTAAGTGATCTACCTTAAAAGAAAGATCATCTAGTTTATGTAGTTTCTCTTCTACATTCTTATTAAAGGCTTTTTGGGTAGTGATGAAATCTCTAAGCATGGTCTCTAGTTCAGTATTGGAGTTCTTGGTACTAGGATAAGCATTGTTGTTCCCATAAGAGTTAGAGGGGAACGGTCTAGGATTGTTACCAAAGTTACTCCTATAAGCATTGTTGTTAAAATTGTTTCTAGAGATAAAATTCACATCTACTTGTTCTTGAGCAATCAAAGAATTTAAAGGTACATCACGAGGATCAACAGTAGATTGCTTCGAAAGTAGAGACATAATCAAGTCAACTTTTTCATTTAAGGAGGAAATCTCCTCGACAGAGTTTACCTTCCTACCTGTTGGAGCGCGTTCGGTGTGCCATTGGGAATAGTTGGTCATCATCTCATCGAGAAGCTTTGTGGCAGCACCAAGTGTAGTTGACATAAAAGTTCCTCCCGCGGCAGAATCTAACAAGTTCCGCGAGGTGAAGTTCAAGCCTGCATAAAAAGTTTGGATAACCATCCAAGTAGTCAAACCGTGAGTAAGGCAGTTCTTGATAAGAGATTTCATACGTTCCCAAGCTTGGGCAACGTGTTCATTATCCAATTGTTTAAAATTCATGATGTTACTTCTAAGTTAGATAATTTTAGCAGGTGGATAGTATTTTCCGATAAAAGCATCTTTGCACTTGTCCCATGAATCTATGCTATTTCTAGGCAAAGACTGAAACCAAATTTTAGCTCCTCCTCTCAAGGAGAAAGGAAAAAGCTTAAGCTTAACAATATTACCATCTATTTCTTGGTACTTTTGCATATCACAAAGTTCTACAAAGTTGTTCAAGTGTAAAGCAGCATCATCTCCAGCACCGGAGAATTGTTCTTTCATGACTAAGTTAAGTAAAGCAGGTTTAATTTCATATGAAGGTGCTGAAGTGGCAGGTGTAGTGATAGGTGTGCTGATAAAGTCATCGTTGTTGTGACTAGTGAAGTCACACAACTTGGTGTTCTCGGTGGAACCCATAGTAGCAAGCAAGCAAGATAACTATTTTTGTGATTTTTGATAAAAGGAACTGAAGCAAAAATGAAAAGTAAACTAACAAGACTAAAAAGCAAAGGTAAAAGATAGCATGCAACTCCCCTATCCTGAAGAGTGGAGTCCCCGGCAACGGCGCCAGAAAATACTCTTCGATGGGCCTCGAACCCCTCGTTGGTTACCCCAAGTGGAAGGTGTAAGATGCAGTAAGTAGAAGTGTTTTCCCCTAGCAAAGATGCCAAGGATCGAATCCCCAGAGACTCCTAGGTTCAACAAGTAGGTGTCAATTGCTAACGGCGCAATTAGCAATCAACGTGGACCTGCACACAGATACAAATAACTTTGCTCCCAACGAGTACAGAGAGGTTGTCAATCTCTCCGGCCTTGTAGTTCACAAAGGGTTAAAAGCAATATGATAGTAGTGATAGATAGTGTGTTGCAATAGTAAGTAAATAGCGAAAAGTAAATAGTGAATGTGATCAATGATGGTAATATGGACCGGAGTCTCATGATGTTCACTAGTGATGTCTCTCTCCCAAAAGACGATAAAACAGCTATGTGAGGTAAACAAATTACAGCTGGGCAATTGACAGGACCCACGAGCGCATACAAATGCTGATTACATTGCAAGAAAGGTTGAGGTTCAAAGCATGGGCGGTACGCCAAAGTAAGTAGACCGAAATCCATCAATATCTACTACTAATCATCTACCTTGAGATATCTATCCAGAACATCTCGCTGGTATAAAGTTGTGAGTCCCACCCATAGTGTAAACTCAATGCAACAGACAACTGCATTAAAAGAACTTTGCGTAAAGTAAACAATCCTTGCACCCGCGGGCACAAGCACCGTTGTTTTCCCCCTTGTGGCAACAGCACATCCCCTAGACTCATGTTTCTGTCACTCAAGCTAGTCATCGAGGGGCATGAACCCACAATCGAGCATAACGTTCCCTCTTGGAGTCACTACTTACTACTCGGCCAAAGCAATAAATAACAACGGAGAACATGCAAGAATTACTTATGAACTAAAATATAAAAGAGGTGAATCAAATATATTACTCAAGATCAATCTGAACATAATCTCATAATCCATCGGATCCCAGCAAACTCGACATAGCAACAGCATAAGGATTACATAGGTGCCTCGATCATGTAGGGCAGCTCACGAGGACTAATTAGTGAAGCACAAGAACGGGAGGAGAACATCACATAGCTACTGGTCATGGACTCATGGTCTAAGGGAGACTACTCACGAGTCATCCGGGAGGCGTCCATGGTGGTGGAGAAGCTCCCGGTGGTGATCCTCCCTTCCGGCAGGATGCCGGGAAGAGTTCTCCTGGTGCTCCCGATCTTGGAAGCGGCGGCGGCGGCGGAACAGAGATGGGATCGCGAAAAGAAGTCCTATTCTGAGGGTTACGGAGGACCCTTTAAATATATGCCAAAGTAGGGCACTGGGGGAGCCTCGGGGGGCCTAGGCGCCCCCCCGGCGCGGCCCAGGGGGGGGGCGCCCACAGGGCGCCTGGAGCCCCTGTGGCCCCCCCAGGCTGCCCTTCGGACACAGTGTTGTTTCCGGTTCGCTGATTTTTTATATAATTTTTCTGGATTTTTCTGGGCAGTTCTCGAAACGTGAAAACCTGAAATACAAAAACAGCCGAAAACAAAAACTGGCACTGGGGTGCACTGGATTAGTAAGTTAGTCCAAATATGATCAAAAGTGTATGGAAGTGTATGAATATCATAGCAATATCACCCAAAAGTGGCATGGAGCAAGCAGAAATTATAGATACGTTTTGGACGTATCAGGGAGAAACAATAAATACAAAGCATATAGATGCAATAAATAAGCACGGCAAGTTAACACGCAGTGCTAGGGTGCTCTAACGCGGTGGTACACGGTACCGGCGAAGGGGGATATCACGCGGGAAAGTATCCCCGGTGTTTCGTGTTTTCGGACAGATGAAACGAAGGGGGAAAGTTGCAGGTTCACTATGCTAGGGACGTGTGGCGGATGAACGGACCACATATTCGAATTCGTCTCGTCGTTCTGAGCGATTTTCATATATAAAACATTTTCATCCAAGTTACAGATTATTTTATATGAGTTTCTAAAGTTTTAAACATTTTTAGGAATTTATTTAATTAATTTAAATCAACATTATCCAGAATAGTAAGTGGTGACGTCAGCATGATGTCAGGGTGATGTCAGCGGGGTCAACAGTCAACTTTGACTCGTTGACTGGTCAAAAGGGGCAGTGAGGCCCACTGTCATAGTCTATAGCTAATTAACCTACATTAATGAGACAGGTTAATTAAGTTAAATTAATTAACCTAATTTAATTAAGTTAATTAATATGTTAATTAATTAATTAAACTTTTAAATTATTATTATTATTATTTTCCAAACATTTTTTATATTCTTTTTTTTAAACCTTAAGGGGCGGGCCGAGTGGTCAGTGGCCCACTGGGGGCCTTAGCGGGCGAGTGGAGCGGGGCGCCGTGGGCGCCCGCCCGAACGGACTCAGTGAGGGGATAGCGTCGGGGCGCTGGCCGCCGGCGTGGTAGGGGAAGGGCCGGCCAGCGCCGGCGAGCGGCGGGGCCGGGTCGGCCACGCGATAGAGGAGGGGCGAGCGGGCGCGGCTTTGGCGTCGCGAGGAGGCGGGGCGGCCAGAGTGCTACCGCGGGGAAGCAGAGGGCGCTCGGGCATCCGCGAGCGACGCGCGGGAGCGCAGCAGCCGCCGACGACGCAGGCATGGTCGGGCGCGGGTCAACGCGCGGGACGGCGGGCGCCGAGCGCGGAGCGGAGCAGGCGGGGCCGTGGCTGGACGACGGTGATGGAGCGCGGCGGGCCGGAGCTACACGGGAGCGGCCGAACGGCGGCAGTGGTGCGGGGTGTAGGCGGGCACGACGACCGTGGACGAGGCCAGGGCGGGCGGGCGTGCCAGCAGGGCGAGCGGGGGGGCGGCCGGGTGCTGCCCGAGCCTGGCCAGGGCGTTCTGGCGCGGCCCCCCCGGCGAAACGGGCGGAGGAAGGCAGTGGCCGGTGCACGCGCTCGCCCGCGGCCGTGGCGACGGTGCGAGGCGGGGTCGCTGGACAGATGTGGCACGGGGCGACTGCCGGGGACAGTAGGTGCAGTGAGCGTGAACTCCGACGGCATCGAGCACGACGGTGACGGCAGCCTATGACGGTGGTTCGAGGGAGGGTAAATAGGGGGGACCGGACTAGAAGCTCACAGTGAGCGCAGTGGCGAGCTCGAGGAGGCCGGGGCTAGTCGGAGACGAGCGATTCGAGCGGCGAGGTGCGGCGGCCGTGGCGGAGGAAGATGGCTCGATCCTGCGTTGCCCTGACTCCCTTGCTTGACCATGAGGGCGTAGTCGATGTAGAGGAAGGAGACGGGGCGCCCAGGCACACAGCTAGCTGGCGGGGAGCTCGGTGGTCGCGAGAACGAGGGAGGCCATGGCGGGCGGAGCTCGGGCGTGAGCAGAGAGAGTGGCGGCGTGATGTGGGAAAGGAAGAGGGGGGGATATCCCACGGTGCTGACAAGGAGAGAGGGGAGCTCGGTCTTATCCCCACGGCGACATGGGCCGGCTGTGTGGACCGAGGCCCAGGGGAACAGTGGAGGCGGCCCTTTTCTCTCTCTCTCTCTCCTCAGCCTTTTCCCTTTTCTTTTTACAAAAGAAAATGCTATGAAAAATTTGAGCTGCCAAAAGGAGTTCTGTAAAATGTGGGACTTGGCCAAATAAATACGTTACAATATTTGGTTCCTGCCACAAAAAGTTTGGGAGGAGTTTGAATTGATTTGGATTTTTCACAAATGGAAAAGCATTTAAAAATGCTGATTTGGAACTGCTTTAATTCCCAGGGAAAATTAGCTATCTCAAATGATGTTGAATCACTCATGACGTTTAGTTAGTGAAAATTTGCAACCCGGGGAACATTTTTGTTTTAATGTCTGGAGAACTAATTTATTTGACTTTATTTTAAAATTGAAATTGAATTGGTTTTGAATCAAAGTGAGATTAACAACAGTAACAGTGATGACGTGGCATCATTTGTGGGGGATTACTGTAGCTTGATTATCCGGGCGTTACACGCGTGTACTCGCCATTGTTGATGCAAAACTGGGCCCCTAGCGTAAAGGCAGGACGAACTGCTTGGATCCCCTTCCAGAAGGTCGATCCATTGGTTTGGGCCTTGAAAACGTTGTCGTTCGGGAAATATTTGGCCCGGAGGATGTTAGCCCAGAGTCCCGACTCGTTATGTGCTAGCCGCCACCACCATTTGGCTAACAGAGCCACATTCATGAGTTTCAAATTTGTGACTCCTAACCCTCCGGCTTTTTTAGGACGACAGACAACCGCCCATTTAACCAGATGGTATTTGCGTTTGGTTCCAACTCCTTCCCAAAAGAATCGGGACCGGGGTGTGTCAAGTTTGGCATGTACACCATCTGCCAAAAGATACATCCCCATAGTAAAGATTGGAAGGGAGGAAAGACTCGTGTTAGTCAAGATGAGCCTTGCCGCCGAGGACATGAATCTTCCCCTCCACGGGCTAACCCTGTTGGCTACTTTCCCATAAAGCGGTTCCCACACCGCTATGGTTAAACCTTTGGACGAGATGGGCAGTCCCAGGTATTTGATCGGGAGGCGCCCACGTTTACAGTTGAGCAGATTAGCAATCCTAGAGCTCACGTTATCATCCATCCCTATGGTGATCACTTCGCTTTTCAGAAAATTGATCTTAAGACCCGAGAGAATCTCGAAAGCGAGAAGGAGAAGTTTAACTGAAGCAATGCTGTGATCATTTGGCTCGAACATCAGCATTGTATCATCCGCGTATTGAAGGTGGGTCACACCGCCAGGAATGAGGTGCGAGACCAAACCTTTAATGTGGCCCACTGCCCGCGCACGATTGATCATTGCCGCCAAGGCGTCTGCAACAAAGTTAAAAATCAGCGGGGAGCTTGGGTCTCCCTGCCTAAGTCCCCTTTTGTTGCGAAAAAATTTGCCCATCATACCATTAATGGTGAGAGCCATGTGCCCACTGCATACTAGATGCATTATACGATGGACGAAGCCCGCCTCAAAACCCTTTTTGAGGAGGACCTCCCGCACAAACTCCCAGTTTACGCGGTCATAGGCTTTCTCAAAATCTAGTATGAGAAGCACTCCCTGCGCTTTGGTACGTTTGAGTTCATGAACGATTTCCAGCAGCGCAATTGGGCCTTCTAGGATGTTTCTATGCTTTAGAAAACCTGTTTGGCTAGGACTGATGATGCGTTGGGCAATAGGTGCCAAGCGCGAGGCGAAGGCTTTCGCACAAATCTTAAAGGGGACATTAATCAGAGTGATGGGACGAAAAAGTTTGATGTTATCTGCCCCTTTGACCTTAGGAATGAGGCTAATGGCCCGTAGTTTAGACGAGAAAGGTCAATAGTGCCCAAGGCAAAGCCATTCAAGATCCCGTAAAATAGGTGCTTGAGGCAGGGCCAAAAACGTTTGAAGAATTCAACAGGCCACCCGTCAGGTCCGGGCGCCGTGTCATTCTTCATGTCGTTTATCGCCTTGTCGATCTCCTTTGGGAGGAAGGAAATAGCAAGGCTGTCATTCTCTGCCTGAGAGACCCTTTCTGTGGGATCCCACAGATCCTCGCGCAGGCAGAGCAGTTTTTCATCAGCCGTCCCCAAAAGGCCTATGAAAAACTCATAAATATGGGCCGTAATTTGATCTTGGGTTAATAGTAGGCCCGAATCGGATTGGAGGCGTAGGATGGTGCATTTTCTTTTCCTTCCATTGGCATATGCGTGGAAGTATCCCGTGTTTGCATCTCCTTTTGTCACCCATTTGACGCTGCCCCTACGGCGCCAATATTCCTCCTCAGCACACAAAATTGCTAGAATTTGATCTTCCAAGGCATATCTGTGTGTCCATTCGGCTTCCGAAAAAGGACGTAGATCTGCCTCATGGTCAAGCCTTGCAATTTCTTTTGTAATTCTTGCGCGCTCTTTCTTGGAAGTGCTACCGTGGTTCGCTCCCCATCCCCGAAAGAAAGCCCGCAGCTTGCCCGCCGCTGCGGTCCATAATTCAGCAGGCCCACGTTGGGGGCCAAGGTGATCCCGAATTGCATCCCAGCGATCCCTCACCAATTGCTCAAAGCCCTCAGCCTCGAACCAAGCCGTTTCGAAGTAGAAACGTTGGCTACGTCTAATTGTTTCCTCCTAGAGGAAAAAATGAGAGGCACATGGTCAGACCCAATTCGAGTCTCAGCCACTAGAGAGCAAAGGGGAAACAGCACCTCCCATTCAGGTGTAAAAACACTCTGTCTAGGACACTCCGTACCGGCTGAGCCTATTTGTTGGTCCACGTAAATCTGGCTCCGGTACGGGCTGCCTCACGAAGCACCGCCGTTGCTATGGCCTGATTGAACATGGACACCCTAGTCCAGTCAATATGATCGTTGTTCTTGTCTGCTCCCGAGCGGATCAAGTTGAAATCGCCTCCTACCACCACTGGCAAGTTGAGGGCCCGCTTCGCCCCAACCACTGTAGTAAGTTCAAGCAAAAAATCATGGGACCTAGAATGATCTGCTGGGCCGTACACACAGATGATGACCCACGACAACCCAGAACCCCTATGTTTAATGGTAGCAGACAAAAATAAGGCTCCCACTTCCCAGTGCAGAACCTCGCAAATGTCGCGGTTACAGCCCATCAGAATGCCTCCAGAGTGGCCCAACGAGGGCAACCAGTGCCAGGCGAAATGTTGCAAAGGGTCATAAGCTAGCAGTTCTCGGTGGGAGAAGTCAGCTTTAATCGTTTCTTGTAGCACAATACAGTCGATCCGCTCCTTAGCAATATATTCCCTAAGCTGGGTGCGGCGACCTATGTGCCCACATCCACGGATGTTCCAGAATAGATAACGCATCTAAATAACGCGGTTACGTAGGAGGACACCTCTGGAGGTCACCGCTTTCGCCACTCTCTTCTTCGACGGGCCTCGACTCTTCGAGACACGGCTGACAGAAGGAAGATCACAGGCTTCCCCAGCCTATGGCTTTTCAATGGGCGCCATCGCCAGGCCAGCCCCTATTGGCACGATGGCGAGCTGATCCGTAGTCGCACAGCGCGATGCAGCCTCAGCTAGAGCAGCTTGCGCCTCTTCCCTTGCACGCACCAAAGAAATGATATCGCAAGGGGGCGGGAACAACAACTCCACTATCGTCAAGGATACTAGCAAGATCCTCATCAAAGAAATCATTGAGTATTCAGTAAGAAGGTAGAGGGTTACCTGCAGCTTCCAGATTCTTGTCGGCGATACGCAGCTTGGCACTCTCCATGGAAGACATCTCGCCCAGCTTGGCCTTGGCTCGCGCACTTGGGGCACGCTGCGTCACTGGCGTCGCCTTGGAACGTTTGGCCTTGGTTTTCGCCCCAGTCGCCCCCAACTCCCCACCAAGCTCGGACGAGACCACCACCGCCGTATTAGGAGCCTGCTTGGTGGACGGCTTCCTCCCCGCCGTCTTCTTGGGTTGTCGACCCGAGCTGCTCGAACCCCGATGAGGGGCCGGAGTCAGATCACCGTCTCCCAGCACCACCACATCCAAATCCGCGGCCTTGACCATGGGGGAAGAGGGTGCAGGGGGGAGGGACAAGCCAGCCCCATCTTTGCCCGACAGGGGGGACGCCGACGGGATCGCCACCGCCAAGTTGGCCCCGTATTCATTGAACGAATGGTCCAGAGACCTCGCCAACGGTGGTACACTGACCGCCGTGTCTTGGGTCGCCTACCCTATGGCCCCAGCATCAGTAGTCAAAGCTCCCAGCTTCTCCCAGGTTTCCGTGTCAATGGACGTGTTGTGAATGCTGTCATCGAGGTCCTCCACCATGTCCAGAATCTTGGAGTTGATGACCGCTGCCTTGTCATGCTCGCGTGAACCACCAGAAGGCCCAGAGATGGGCAGCGCCCTGCCCTGTGAGATAGGCACCTGCGGGCGTTGCTCCTTGTCCGGAGCCGAGCTCTTGGGGGGAGGATTGGAGGAGGCCGCCGCTTGGGACGAACGCTCTCCTCCTCGCTTAGGTAGAGTTTCTCTCTCTACTTTAATTTGGTATCCTTCGTGGTTAAACCACACCTCCACTACCCCATTGAGTTTCTCAGGAGCACGACAAGCAATCTTCATCCTAACTGGCCCCAACCTGATGAGCGAGAGCTCGTCGACCACAATTGGCCTTCCCAGCATCCGGAGTCCTTCCTTGATGCAGTCCTTGCGCCTGTGCTTCTTAGGTATGCCATGGAGACGCACCCAAGTCTCGGGCATCACCATTGGTTGGATTTCCTCATGCAACATGTCCCGCACCCTTGCGGTTATGTCATTAATGGAAAGAAACAGTTTCCCACTTGATTTCGCCATGTGAAGAAGGTCTGAAGAAGGGAAAACAACCATAAAATCATCATCACCCACTTGTGTTACCTGCCAATCCCACTCACTTGCCACCATGTGCTTCAGTTCTTGCTTCAGGGTGCGTAGAGTAAGCTTCCCAGGCTCAGCAGACAGAATGGCCGCATTCTTTATCCTCTCGTCGATGGGAGTCTCCATCTCGTCAACGTCGTCGTACTCAAGGCAGAAGAATCCTTCCCCGGAGATGGCACTGCCCATGATTTGGAGGTGGAGCTGCCGACCCCTCGTCGGGCAGTTGGCCGAGGCGTGTCCTTCCTCTTTGCACAGCACGCAAAGAGGCTTGTACTTGCACCTGGACTGGTAGTGTCCGAGGCATCCGCACTTGAAGCACTCGACCTCTGGCACCTCTTCCACCGGGATGGGCTCCGCTATCGTACCCTTGGACGAAGAAGAAAAGGCCACCGCCAGCGGATCTGAAGAAGCCTGGGGCTTCTTCAGCAGCGAAGCATCCTTGCTTCCCCCAGCATGGATCTGGCCCTCCGGCTTCTTCTCCAGCTCGCACCTTCGCTGCATGGTCTTCTTCTTCTTTTTGCGCTCTTGTTGTTGAATCCACCACGGGGGAGGAGGACCCCAATCCCCCTCACGCCCGCCTTGCTCGTGCGTGCCACCGTGCTCTGTACGCTCGTCGCGCCCGCCCGAGCGCTCACGCATCACGCGCTTGGCTTTGTCTCTGAGCTCCCGCTCCCGCCGTCGCTCAGCCTCCGGATCCGACGCCTCCATGGATCTCTTGTCCGCCCGACGATCTCCCATCACTGCCGCCGCGAAGGATTTGAGAAGAGGGGGAGGAGGAGCGAGGGGCCTGAGGGTGCGGGCGAAGAGAGCGAAGCGCCGCACCTCCTGTGGAGTGGCTGGAAACCCTAAGTGGGGATCCACGCACCCACGACGCAGCCATATATACCCCTTGACCGGCCGGGGTGTGGGCCGGGGCGCGATGGGCCGAGAAGGCCCAGGGGAGCCCAGAGTCTTCGAAGGCCCCGCGGAGGCAGCCGCCCACCTGGGTCCAAGGCTCTGTCCCACCGAAGCGCCCGGCCCCCGTCTGATGGGCCGGCCTGCCCGAGCCCAACTGAGAGGGCCTGTCTGATCAGCCCATCCAACCCAACCCTAGAGGCTGGGGGGAGAGACGTCCCTGCCCCGAGCGCGCGGCGGCGCCGCCGCTCCCGACGCCGGGGAAGCCAAGGACGGCCGCAGGTCCGGCCACTACACCCTAAGAGATTCTGACCCTTCAGCCACCAAGCTCGCCACCGTCCTGGCCCTGATCAGGCGCACAGCCCCGCCCGGCGACTCACCGCGCCCAGACGCCGCAGGCTACCAGATTCGCGCGGCCGTGGCCCTGGATCCTCTGCCCCCAGGAGCAAAACGGTGAGCCTGCGCGCGCGTCGGCCCGTTCTTCGAGGCAGCGAAGGCGAAGAAATCCCCTACTATTGGCCCCGCCGGCACCTTGCGTGGATCCAGCGCCACCGAATCCCCCCGCTGCCCGTCGGAGTCTTCATCGTCCTCATCCGAGCTCTCGGACGCCAGTGCCCAAAAGCGATTGGCACCGGGTCCGACCGCCGTCGGCGCCATCACCGGAGCGCAGGCACCCGCTAGCGTCTTGCCCAGTCGGGGAGAGCCGCCGCTGTGGTGTACCACCGTCCAGCTCCCCGGCAAGGCCTCGCCCCGCGGCTCCCGCAGCGCCCCCGCTCCGGCGCCCACGCCCTCGCCCACGAGCGCACCCACCAGCTTCTTGCCCGGTCGGGGAGAGTCGCCGTTGTGGTGGGCCGCCATCCAGCTCCCCGGCGAGTCCTCGCCCCGCGGCTCCCGCAGCGCTCCCGCTCCGGCGCCCGCGCCATCGCCTCCGAGCGTTCCCAACGGCTCTTTTTCGAAAGCCATCCGGTTCCTCCACTTCGCCTCTTCAGATGCACATTCAGTAGGAGGAGACGTTCAGTCGACCCACCTTTCTCTCTCTCTTGAGACCTACTGTGTCTTTTCGCAAGAGGCACCTCTACCAATTGATGCAGGCACTGGGCACCTTGTACATACTTTTTTATGTACCTTCTGTTTCAAACCCATAAACTTAATGTTGTGTTTGTAGTGTTGGTTCTGGGTTTAGAATCAATTTTAATATGTGGTTTTTTATCCCACAAACCACAAACAAGATTTTCTTCTTTGATATTCTGTTGGTTAAGAAAATGTACATTCTGGTTGAGGATTTCCATCAAGAGTGAATGTATATTCCAGCCAACCAACCCAAGATGTTGACCAACACCGTCACACTGATCTTTCTCAGGCCCAATCTCTACTCCTAACAAGGGAGTTGATAGCCTGGTATGATTTACTTTCGTTCGATCTTTTTCTGTCTCAACTCCCACCACCCACTTCCACTGGTTTTTCTCCCTATTAAAAAACCGAGGGATTTTTGTTTCGTGCTTGATTTGCCAGGTGCGGATTCAATTCAATCACGTAAATAATAAGTAATTCAGAATTTAGAAATCGCACCATATATGTGAAATCACCTTCCTAAAATACAGACATAAGATTTTTATTGATAACCTTTCAAATCAAAATCAGATACTCCTGCATAACAAATCGCTACTCATGCGCGATATGTCATTTATTATTATCATTATCTCTACTATTAATTGACAACCGCAAGTTTTCTAATACAACAAAAATAACATATCTTTTTTCTTATGGGCGTACGCATCGACGCGTGCCTGTGGAGGGACGCCGTGCACGACAACATGTAAGATGATGTGGTCGGGCCAGATACCAGTGCGATTCTCGAGAATGCTAGGGCGTGGATCACGGTGTCGAGGATGTCCGTGGCAGAAGGCGGGTCGTCAGGCCGCGACGTACATGTGTATGTGGACGCGGTCGTATTATATTTCTTGTGAGTCATACAGAGAGCCCGCCATGCTACATTCTCAAATCAAGTGGGACCATTCAAATCTCAAAAAAATTGTTAGGGAAATGCGTCCAACAATACGTGATACGGAGCATCCTTCGCTCATCCCCATGTACACCATTTGGACGCAAGGAACACCCATGGAGAGCCCAAGGACCAAGGCCAAGTGAGCGCGAGAGGGAGGGAAGAAGGACCAGCATCTACAGGCCCCGGACATCCGGCCCCCAAGCCCGGACATCCGGCGCCCCTTCACAGAAGCTAGCACCGCAAGCCCGGACATCCGGCCCCATGCCCCGGACATCCGGCTCCACTCGAAGCCCCGGACATCCGGCCCCTTCGCCGGAAATCCGGCCCCTCATCACAGAAGGCAACCGAAGCCGGCCACGCTCAGCCCGGACATCCGGCCAGAGGCCCGGACATCCGGCTCCTCGCGAGCCGCCGGACATCCGGCCCCCGGCCCGGACATCCGGCGCCTGCCTGCGCGCAGAGACGGGCCTGAGGCCCATGTATCCCTCTCCCACTTACCCCTTCGTGGACCTAGACTATATATACTCCTCCCCCTCCTCCATTTGAGGGTTAGCTTAGTGATAGCTCATTTGATACCTAGAGCTTTGCTCATCTAGTGGTTCATCTCCTTGTGAGTGACTGCGGCCCCTCTACGGAGAAGATCCACTACGGATTCAGGACCTCCTTCATCGGAGAAGATCCCCAGGGATATCAAGACCTCCTCACGGAGAAGAACCGGTTACCCTTTGTATCGTCCCTTGTTGATCATGGATCTTGTATCTCTTTGTGTTTCGAGGATCTAGCATATGTGTGACTTGTTCTTGTTGGTTTGAGTGATTCCCTCGTGTTTCCCCTCGTGTTCCCTCTCGTGTTCTTCGTGTTCATCGTGGGATCCACTCCATTTCGTGAAAGATCTGCTGATTAGGGTTCCACCCTGTATCATATGGTATCATGAGCCACGGTTTCTCACGAATTTGGAGCCTCCCCACCGTTTTCTAGCCTTGTTTTGTTGTGTTCTTCCCCAATTTCGAAAATTCCCCACCAAAAATAGCCCCAAAATTTTTTGTGATCTGTTGGTGTGATGAAGTTTTGTTGATTTTGATCCATGGATTTGCTTGGTTTCAAGTGGATCTAGCATTTCCCCAAGTTTCCCCAACTTTCCTCCACAAAATCGCTCAAATTTTGCCCCCAAAATCATCAATTTCCGCCCCCAATTCGAAAAGTTCGTCCCGATTCAGATCTGGAATCTTCGGGCCGGACATCCGGGCCACTGGCCGGACATCCGGGCCATCGGGCCGGACATCCGGCTCCTGGAGGGCAAAATCCCGCGCGGTTCTGGACATCAGGCCCCGGAAATCCGGGCTCCACCCCGGATGTCCGACCCCTGGGATTTCAGCCACCCGTGTTTCACCGTTTTGTCCATAACTAATTCATCCGAACTCCGATTTCGACGTTCTTGAGCTCGTTTTGAAGCTCTTGACATCCCCCATAACACAAAAATACTACCATCATCATTTGACTCCATCATATTTTTGGGACTTTGGCATCTTTGCCTAGGGCTTCCACCATATCATCCGCATAACCACCACCGACTTCCGCAACCTAACCTTTTTGTCCCCCATAGCATTTGTGGTTGCTTGAGTAGTGATTTGAGTCTCCTAAGGTGTTTAGGCTACTTAGGGACCATTGCTTCTTCATCAACCACCACCACCACTTCCGCATAGCCTAGTCCACCATACATAGCCAACCCAACTTAACCAAATTTTTTGTTCAAGCTTGTTTGAGTTGTGGCTTGTGTCTCCTAAGGTGTTTCGGCTACTTAGGGACCGTGACTTCAACTCCGACATCGTGTATAGCCCATCATTCCACTTCCGCAACCACCACGGCATTGCCGCTACCACCATTTGATATTTGTCCTTGAGATTTTGAGTTGTGGTTTTTCCGTTTCCTAAGGTGTTTCGGCTAATTAGGAACGGGTCTACATCAAGAGCACCACCTCTCATCATCGACACGGACGGTAACTTCGACGACATCATTGTATATTCCCTTGCAATTGCATTGTTAACCCCTAGACCATTTTTGCGTCACCTACCTATCGAGACTAGCCATTTGAGTATTGCCGGCAACGTGACTTGTGCACATTAGTGATCATACTTCCCATATCATACATACCATATCACCGTGGTGCATATCTTGGTATCATCTCTTGTGACACAAGGTTGTCATCGCATATACTCAATTGCTATCTTGGTTCGTGAAGTTTTGCATGAGAAAAGAGCTCAAAAGAGAAAGAGCCAAACAAGCTTTTAAGCAAAAAGAGAAAGACAAAGAAGCTTGTAAGCAAGAGCCATAGCATCACAAAATATCATATCATACTTGATCATCTTGGATCATCTTGTGCTCAAAGCACCGGAACATCATACACATAGCATACTTGGGATAGAAAGTTCATACATTTTGCATCTTATAGGTTGTGCACAAGTGTCGTATCCGCCTATAGAGCAATCGTGCTAGCGTCTCTCTTGAGTTGTGCAACACGAGCGTTTTCCGCGGATTCCACATTTTGGCTCATTCCTTGGTTGCACGACCCCATCTATCTATCCGTGTGTGTGTTTCTGTGTGCCACCCTTCTTGCTATTGGTCTACTTGTTGCATTTGCAAATTTCTGAATCTTTTTCAACATTATTGAGTCTTGCTAACATTTTGCTTCAATTTTTGTGCCACTATCCTCACCGAGCTCCACCATAAGCTTTACTTGTGTAGGTGTGAGAAACCGACAAGAATTGGTACCAATTGTGCTATTTCCTTGTTCCACATTTGAGTGATCATTGATCCATCTTCAACATCGGTCAAGGTACATTTGGTCTAGTTCTTCTCTTTCTCCCACTCATACTTGCTAGCGTCTTGTGATGGATAGGCAAGGCATTTCATCTCCGGTCTTCGACATCGACGGCGCGAACAAGGACATCCACGCGAAAACCATCGGACTACAACGAGAAATGCAAGAGTGCTTGGGCAACATCGCCATCGAACAACGACACTTCAAGACAAGGACAATGGCTTCCTTCGACGACTTGTGCGACTCCTTCAACAAACAAATGGCGGAGCTCCGACACTTGGTGGTCGATTACAAGTCTTCTTCCCCTTCGTCATCCTCTCGGCGGCGACGTTCAAGTCACAAGTCTTCGGAGCGCAAACATGATGCAAGTGCAGGTCTTCCACGTCCACACCGCCATGGCGACCATCGACATCGTCATGAAGGGCAAGTCACCTCCAAGCATCATGTGCACGACGACGACGAACGACATCTACCAAGAGCTCAAGCACGACAACGACATCATCATCATGAAGATGCTCGACAAGCGCATACCTACAAGTCCGAAGAAGCTCTACATCACGCCAAGCCAAAGCTTCAAGAGCACATAAGAAGACCGCGAGACAAGCACACCCAAGAAGGAGCTACGGCTACAACCACCACTTCGGCATCTTCGCCAAGTGCTATCAAGGCATCTTCGCCAAGTGCTATCAAGGCATCTTCGCCAAGTGCTATCAAGGCATCTTCGCCAAGTGCTATCAAGGCATCTTCGCCAAGTGCTATCAAGGCATCTTCGCCTTTGGATGTACGGCATCTTCGCCTACTTCCCATGAGTTCGCCTACATCGACGTCTTCATCATCAAGGCGATCATCTACGAGCGACGGCGACAAGACGGTCGAGCATGGGCCATCCCCTTCGACCAAGGCGACGAGCATGAACCTCTTCGACACCATGAAGACGGCGCCCATATTAGACTACTACTCCGGGTCAAGCTACGCGAGCAAGCATGAGACCTTCTCTTTGACCTCGGAGGAGCGTGATGGTTTGCCACACCCTACGGCATTCATCTTTGGAGGCATTACGGATGAGGAAGTTGAGCATGGAGACTATTGCACCTACACCTCTTCAACATCCACTTATGACGAGATGCCCCAATTCCCATGTGAGGTGAGCCACCACCACATGAGCGATATGAGTGACTCCACCATATGTGATCTTGAGAGCATTTCCCTTGAGAGGATGAGTGTGCCCTCCACTAGCCCCACACATGAGAGCATGCCACTTCTCCTATGTGAGGTTGAGAGCCATTTGAGTGACTCCACCAACCATACGAGTGAGAGCATCCACGAGGGAGTGAGTGAGCCACACCACTTAGTGAGGTAGTTGATAGGGCACGTGAGGCCACTATGATTTCTAACGACCTAACCTCTACTCCGAGTGTGTTTTCTTTGGTGCTAGGTCTCCTACAAGAGGACATGCCTACCCTCGATGAGTCCGTCCCTCCAATGGACAAACCGATGGCCATGGTGAAAGAAGATGTACCCCCCACATGGTACCATCAAGTTGCAACCTCACCTACAATACATGAGCGATGCTCCAAAGGTAACATAGGTGATGGTGCTTCTTTCGTCCCACTTGTGGACTATATCACCAATGATTACTTGCATGATGTTGATTCACCTATGACCATGCTTCATGCTAGTGCAACTTCCTCATGTCTCGACTTACCTATTTATGATGAATATGATGATGAGCATGTTGAGTTGCCTAGTTGTGATGCTATGCTCCATAGGATATCATGTGAAAATTCTTTTGGTCACATCATGTTTGATAATCCTTTGAACTTGTCATATGCTATGAGTGAGATTTCTCATATTGTTTCATTTCAATCTCAACATAGTAACTATGCATGCCCCATTAAAGTAAATCCTATTTGCACTTGTGGCATAGATGACAAGATGATGGTCATTGGCTTTTGTTTTTCATGCGATGATATTGCCATGCTCCCTTTACATAATTTGCGCAATTCATCTACTATGCCATGCCATGAACACATTGTTCCAAATATGCTTTGCTTTGGATGTTGTCAATATTCTCCATGTGATGTTTCCATTGATGCTCATGAGGAGACCCCCATAGTTTCCTCATACATACTAGGAGATTTTGATGCATTCCATACCTTGCATGATTCCCATAATTGTGTGCACCATATGCATTCCATGAATAACAGTGCTCTACCTACTTGTCATGATGCATCACACAACTTGAGTCTCCATTATGTCATACATAACAACAAACCTCTCATGATGGATGACATGTTTCTATACCACGCATCTCATTTATTTGAGCATTGGATATTATGTGCTAACCAACACTTACACATGCGCATCATGATGGATGATGTGTACATATACCACGCACATACAATTTTTCCTTTGCCTTTGTCTTGTGTAGGTACTTTTGCAAACTCGTCAACCTCACAATCCCATGAGTTGACGAAAAGAGCTCTTGAGAGCAACGACGATTTGGGATTCCGTGGAATCTCCTTACCACCATTATCTTCGCGCAAACACTACGCGCATGTCTTTTACTTGGCTCTCACACGACTATGGGCTATTTGTCACTTGTCACATTATGCCCATACTTTCGTGTTCACTTTGCATGTTATGCCTCTTGCTATGACTTTGCCATGCAATTGTGACCCTTGCTTGCAATTACAAATGATAAACCATTATGATACTCCTATGTGTATTTGCATGCTTGGTGGAGACACTAGTAGCTATTGCCATGCTATTGTTGATTCTTGTGTTGAGAGAGTCATGATATCCCATTGCTATTTCCATATGGCCTCTCATCAACACATTGATGCTATTTTGCTCATATCTTGCTTTCATGCTTGTGCTATGCCATGTGCATCATGTATTCTCACTATTTGCACACATGCCATGATTGCCATGATTACTTCTAGTATGTTGCATCTTTGCACTACTAGCTTGCTTGACTTGATCACTATGCTTGTTTGCTACGTTGCATCACCCATGTTCCTCTCTTACTTGCTTTCTTGGGTTGATGACATATATGTTCATGCCACTCACATGATATATATTGATCATTGTCACTTGCCTCCAATAGTTGCTTCTCTCATATTCACTTATAGTGAGTGCAACCGTGCGATGCTTGTTGATATTGGAGACTTTGACACCCTTCTTGTGATGCATACTTGCTTGATTGAGCCTATTGCACTTGGTTGTTCTCGCATCTTATGCCTACATACCATGCACCACACCCTTGTACTTTCTTATGATAAGAATGATGCAAGCACTTGTTGGGTATTTTCTCGCACGAATGCTAGGTTTTGCATTCACGCTAACCTCATTTGTTTTTCCGAGCGTTTGTCATGTTCTTTCATTTTGAAGGATTCACAAGGCGGTGTCGTCATGCAACAACTTGGTCATGCGAAGGCATACATGATGTGCAACACCAACATTCGCGAGAATCTCCTAAAGGTGAACTCATTCCTTTTGAGCCATCCTCACATACGCATATTGGATGGGTCATTCTTTCATTGTTGTCTTCTTCTTCTTGTCTACATGATAGATCTATTGGAGAGAGGACCTACATTGGAGATGGACCTTCAAGATGAGGAGCGCTCGGACTTATTGGATGCACCTTCGTACCTTCACTCATGCCACGACATCGAGCATTGGTATGTCAAAACCCCTTTGACACATTGCACCAAAAACTTCATATTTGTTGATTGTGTGCTCACATTCCATGCTCCATGGACATATCATTCCCATAACAAATTTGCATCTTGCCCATGGATTGACTCACATTATGATTGCCTTGTTGCATTTTGTATCCCCATGTCAACCATGATATATGAGCTTGTGCATTTCCTTAGGAAATTTGTTGTGATCTTTCTTGATGGCATATTCTTACATCATGATCATCTTGTCCTCCATCAATTGCATGATAACATACACATATTGAGCATCCATTGCCATGTTCATGCTCTTGATAAACCATCACACTATGACATCATTTTGCACAATGGTAGCAATTGTAGCTTTGTGCAACATGCCAATTACCCTACCTTTGTGTGCACAACAAATGAATTTGCTCCCATGAATGCTTCGCATGTCATTGTACATCTTTTGGATAAGCATCACGTGCCTTGTCACACGGACTCACACTTACACGATGGACACTTTGTGTGCGCTAACAATTGTATTTCCGAGTGTTGTTTGTGTTTGCTCTTATTGCATGTATATCACTCCGACGACACTTTGGAGTACTTGGATTGCGCCATGTCTACGACTACGTCCAACTACAAGTCCGTCCATGACAACCGTTTCCATGGTGATGAGGTTTTTGATCCGAGGTCGGATCTTTCCCAAGGGAGGGGAGATGATACGGAGCATCCTTCGCTCATCCCCATGTACACCATTTGGACGCAAGGAACACCCATGGAGAGCCCAAGGACCAAGGCCAAGTGAGCGCGAGAGGGAGGGAAGAAGGACCAGCATCTACAGGCCCCGGACATCCGGCCCCCAAGCCCGGACATCCGGCGCCCCTTCACAGAAGCTAGCACCGCAAGCCCGGACATCCGGCCCCATGCCCCGGACATCCGGCTCCACTCGAAGCCCCGGACATCCGGCCCCTTCGCCGGAAATCCGGCCCCTCATCACAGAAGGCAACCGAAGCCGGCCACGCTCAGCCCGGACATCCGGCCAGAGGCCCAGACATCCGGCTCCTCGCGAGCCGCCGGACATCCGGCCCCCGGCCCGGACATCCGGCGCCTGCCTGCGCGCAGAGACGGGCCTGAGGCCCATGTATCCCTCTCCCACTTACCCCTTCGTGGACCTAGACTATATATACTCCTCCCCCTCCTCCATTTGAGGGTTAGCTTAGAGATAGCTCATTTGATACCTAGAGCTTTGCTCATCTAGTGGTTCATCTCCTTGTGAGTGACTGCGGCCCCTCCACGGAGAAGATCCACACGGATTCAAGACCTCTGCGGAGAAGATCCTACGGGATTCAAGGCCCCTCGCGGGAAGATCCTACGGGATATCATCAAGACCTCCTCACGGAGAAGAACCGGTTACCCTTTGTATCGTCCCTTGTTGATCATGGATCTTGTATCTCTTTGTGTTTCGAGGATCTAGCATATGTGTGACTTGTTCTTGTTGGTTTGAGTGATTCTCTCGTGTTTTCCCTCGTGTTCCCTCTCGTGTTCTTCGTGTTCATCGTGGGATCCCCTCCATTTCGTGAAAGATCTGCTGATTAGGGTTCCACCCTGTATCAAAAGGTAACATAGGTGATGGTGCTTCTTTCGTCCCACTTGTGGACTATATCACCAATGATTACTTGCATGATGTTGATTCACCTATGACCATGCTTCATGCTAGTGCAACTTCCTCATGTCTTGACTTACCTATTTATGATGAATATGATGATGAGCATGTTGAGTTGCCTAGTTGTGATGCTATGCTCCATAGGATATCATGTGAAAATTCTTTTGGTCACATCATGTTTGATAATCCTTTGAACTTGTCATATGCTATGAGTGAGATTTCTCATATTGTTTCATTTCAATCTCAACATAGTAACTATGCATGCCCCATTAAAGTAAATCCTATTTGCACTTGTGGCATAGATGACAAGATGATGGTCATTGGCTTTTGTTTTTCATGCGATGATATTGCCATGCTCCCTTTACATAATTTGCGCAATTCATCTACTATGCCATGCCATGAACACATTGTCCCAAATATGCATTGTTTTGGATGTTATCAATTTTCTCCATGTGATGTTTCCATTGATGCTCATGAGGAGACCCCCATAGTTTCCTCATACATACTAGGAGATCTTGATGCTTTCCATACCTTGCATGATTACCATGATTGTGTGCACCATATGCACAACAAATGAATTTGCTCCCATGAATGCTTCGCATGTCATTGTACATCTTTTGGATAAGCATCACGTGCCTTGTCACACGGACTCACACTTACACGATGGACACTTTGTGTGCGCTAACAATTGTATTTCCGAGTGTTGTTTGTGTTTGCTCTTATTGCATGTATATCACTCCGACGACACTTTGGAGTACTTGGATTGCGCCATGTCTACGACTACGTCCAACTACAAGTCCGTCCACGACAACCGTTTCCATGGTGATGAGGTTTTTGATCCGAGGTCGGATCTTTCCCAAGGGAGGGGAGATGATACGGAGCATCCTTCGCTCATCCCCATGTACACCATTTGGACGCAAGGTGATCCCGTTCCTCGATGCTTTACCTTTCCTTTCTCGCGAGATATGGATGCTACTTTAAGCGCGGACCTTGTGCATGCTCAGGAACACCCATGGAGAGCCCAAGGACCAAGGCCAAGTGAGCGCGAGAGGGAGGGAAGAAGGACCAGCATCTACAGGCCCCGGACATCCGGCCCCCAAGCCCGGACATCTGGCGCCCCTTCACAGAAGCTAGCACCGCAAGCCCGGACATCCGGCCCCATGCCCCGGACATCCGGCTCCACTCGAAGCCCCGGACATCCGGCCCCTTCGCCGGAAATCCGGCCCCTCATCACAGAAGGCAACCGAAGCCGGCCACGCTCAGCCCGGACATCCGGCCAGAGGCCCGGACATCCGGCTCCTCGCGAGCCGCCGGACATCCGGCCCCCGGCCCGGACATCCGGCGCCTGCCTGCGCGCAGAGACGGGCCTGAGGCCCATGTATCCCTCTCCCACTTACCCCTTCGTGGACCTAGACTATATATACTCCTCCCCCTCCTCCATTTGAGGGTTAGCTTAGTGATAGCTCATTTGATACCTAGAGCTTTGCTCATCTAGTGGTTCATCTCCTTGTGAGTGACTGCGGCCCCTCTACGGAGAAGATCCACTACGGATTCAGGACCTCCTTCATCGGAGAAGATCCCCAGGGATATCAAGACCTCCTCACGGAGAAGAACCGGTTACCCTTTGTATCGTCCCTTGTTGATCATGGATCTTGTATCTCTTTGTGTTTCGAGGATCTAGCATATGTGTGACTTGTTCTTGTTGGTTTGAGTGATTCCCTCGTGTTTCCCCTCGTGTTCCCTCTCGTGTTCTTCGTGTTCATCGTGGGATCCACTCCATTTCGTGAAAGATCTGCTGATTAGGGTTCCACCCTGTATCAATACGTCATCGTTCGTAACAGCCATTCATGCGGAAATATTTTCAAAATCAAGCACGTAATTAATTTAGAAACCAAACCATTAATGCAATTAATTAGCTAGACAATTAATTACACATGCTATTAATTAGGTCCATTTAAATAGGATTTTTTTCACACTGAATCAATTTGGAAATCGAGTCATTAATGCAAATAATTAATTGGGTGATAGTTAATTATGCCTACAGATAATTGGAAGTAGGGATTTTTTTTCTAATTAGGCAGATAATTAATTGATTTGGTTAGCAGTTAATTAGGCATACATGGAATTAGGTAGGCCGTTAATTATTGGTGTATTAATTAAGCAAGTAGTTAATCATACCGAATTGTTTTGTAAGCGCTCATGGGCAAGGACCAACAACAGGCCACCGTGTGCTCGCGACATGGGTGACCTAGCATTCACCATAATGGATAACGACTATGCTCTACAGGATGTGCACATGATGACGGTCGCTAAAACGGTCGCGGGTGAGGAAAACACGACACAACATTAACCAGGTGATTCATGCTATAGTAGAAAAGGAGGGTGTTGTAGGGTGAAACCCTAGGGGGGGATCTTTTCACACTTGGAGGGGGGAAAGAGGAAGAACACACAAGAACACAAGACACAATTCACTCAAAACAAACCCAATATCACATCTACTAGAGTAGCACACAAAGGATCCACGAGATTACAAGAACAATCCAAGGAAACAAGCACAAAGGTAAGGTTCTTCCCACTCTAGGTGAGGTCTTGAAATCCAAGAGGATTCTTCTCCCTTGGGAGGTCTTGCAATCCACGAGGATTCTTCTCCCTTGGGAGGTCTTGATCTCCTCACGAAGGGGATACAAGGAGCAAAGCTCTCAAGGTCTCTCAATATCTTTGCTGAACCCTCAAAGGAAGTGAGAAAGGTCTATATATAGTTTATGCTACGAAGGGGTACGAGAAAGAGGGGTACATGGCCAAAGGCCGAAGGCTGCGCGCAGGCAGGGCGGTAGTACCGCCAGCTTGAGCGGTAGTACCGCTTGTAGGGCGGTAGTACCGCTTGTAGGGCGGTAGTACCGCTTAAGGGGCGGTAGTACCGCTGGTGCCGGACTGTCCAGGTGCGGTAGTACCGTTCCAGCGGAGCGGTAGTACCGCTAGGTCCGGGTTGAGCAGGTCTTCGTTTGCTTCCACGCGTTCCGGGCTGAATGAGCTCTCCTTTGCGTCCATGGGATCACCTCCTTGGTAACTGAGGATGCACAACATCTCCTTGTGAGGTAGAACCCAATCCTCATGCGAATCCAAACGAAACTCGAAGAGGAGAGAATTCACCTCGTGCTCGATGGCGCGTGCGCGTGCTCTAGTCATTGGCCCCTTGAGTGCTTGTGGCGATGACGGGGTGTCCATGGGGATGCTTGACGGATGCTCCGCATCATCTCCCCCCCCCCTTGGGGAAGATCCGTCCACGGATCGTGGTCTTCGTCACCATGGTACTTGGCCAAGTCTTTGATATTGAAGATGTCGTTGACGTTGTACTTGTCACGGGGTATGTCGATCTTGTAAGCGTTGTCGTTGTAGCGTGCTAGCACCTTGAATGGTCCGTCGGCTCGTGGAAGAAGCTTGGACTTGCGTTCCTTGGGGAAGCGGTCTTTGCGAAGGTGTAGCCAAACGAGCTCACCCGGATGGAACACCATGGGTGTTTTGTTGGTGTTGAGCTTGATGGCGCGGCGCTGAACGTGACGCTCGGTCGTGGAACGTGTTTCTTCATGCATCTTCTTAAGGTGGGCTGCTCTTGCACTTGCGTCCATGTCGGCTCGTACTTGAAGCGGGAGAGGAAGGATGTCCAAAGGTGACAATGGATTGAAGCCGTAGACAACCTCGAAGGGGGACTTGCCGGTTGTAGAGTGTCTTGCGCGATTGTAGGCGTACTCGGCGATGGGTAGGCACTCCTCCCATTCTTTGATGTTCTTCTTGATCAACACGCGTAGGAGAGTTGCAAGCGTCCGGTTCGTGACTTCGGTTTGTCCATCGGTTTGAGGGTGGTACGCCGTGGAGAAGAGTAGCTTGATGCCGAGCTTGGAGCATAGTGTTTTCCAAAAGTAGCTTAGGAACTTGACGTCACGGTCGGAGACAATCGTTTTCGGGACGCCGTGTAGACGCAAGATCTCCCTACAAAAGAGATTCGCAATATGTGAAGCATCGTCTATCTTGTGACAAGGAATGAAATGTGCCATCTTGGAAAATCTATCCACAACAACGAATATGGAATCCTTTCCGGTGCGAGTTCTAGGTAATCCAAGAATGAAATCCATGCTAAAGTCTTCCCAAGGATGGAAAGGAATAGGAAGTGGCATGTGGATGCCATGGGTTTGAGCTTTTGACTTAGCTTTGCGGCATGTAGAGCACCGGTTGGTAAAGCGGGAGACGTCACGGAACATCTTTGGCCAAAAATAATTCTTGGAGAGCGTAGCGAATGTCTTGTCGCGTCCGAAGTGTCCCATGAGCGCTCCTCCGTGAGATTCATGACCTTTGTCGATGAGTTGTTGTACTTGACATTGTATCTCCTTTGTTTCCTCCGGGTTGACGCGGTAAGGAGCCTTGTTCGGAAGTGGTGCACCGGGTACGAGGTCGATGCGGTGTTCGATGCCGCGAAGTGGAGGTAGACCCGGTGGTAGCTCATCGGGAAAGACGTCTGAGAATTCCTGCAAAACTTTAGACAACACAAAAGGTGGAGGCGGTGAAGTGTTAGTAGGCTTGGCTTCCCCTATGCATAGAAGCACAAGGTGGAAGACGCTCGATGGGTTCTCACACACTTCTCTCATCTCACGTTTGGTGGCTAGGAGGACTAAGTTTTTCTCTCTTGGCGAAGAGGCGCTCGATTTTGGCTTGTGGCTCTCACTTTCTTTTTGGTGGATCACTCTCTCACTAGGATCTTCTCGATGGGTGGATGCTTGCCTGTCGGCGATCACTTGGCTTGGTGACATTGGTCGAAGCACATATTCCTTGCCTTTCATCTTGAAGCTGTAGTAGTTGGTTCGACCGTTGTGTATGGCTCCGCGATCAAATTGCCAAGGTCGTCCCAAGAGGAGGTGGCACACCGTCATGGGAACTACATCACACTCCAAGGTGTCCTCGTAGGCGCCGATCTTGAAAGAAACGAGTACCGTGTGCTCCACTTGAATGGTTCCGGAGTCGCTCAACCATTGTACCTTGTAAGGATGGGGGTGCTTCTTCTTGACCAATTGAAGCTTGGAACATAGTTCATCACTTGCCAAGTTGTGACAACTTCCGCCGTCGATGATGACCTTGATAGAACGTCCGTTAATGTCGGCCTTGGTGTGGAAAATATGGCATCGTTGGTCTTCTTGGTTGTGTTGGAGGGTCAAGACCTTGGATACCACGAGCGAAGGACTTGAATCGTTGTCACAAAATACTTGATCATCTTCATCTTCGTTGATGCGCCGGTGCATGGCCACATTCTCAATTGCTTGTACTTCGTCTTCGCTCATCGAATCATATGTGCCGTCGTCGTTGAAGATCATGGTTCTCTTGTTTGTGCACTCGAAGGACTTGTGACCGCGGCCACCACATGTGAAGCACTTGAAGGAGCTAGTCTTCTCGGTGTCGTAAGGTGGTGCCGAAGGTGAGGTAGTCTTGAGTTTGTAGTTGCTTGCCGGAGAACGAGTCGAGGAAGGCGTAGTTTGCTTGGAACTAGACTTGTCGCCGGTACTCGGTGATGTTCTCGTTGAGGTCGGAGGTGCCGACGTCGCGTGTGCTTGAGAGTAGGAGCCATAGGTCTTGGAAGAGTATTTGGCATACTTGAAGTCATCCTGGACTTGTCGCTCGGCCTTGGACGCTTGATGAACTAGCTCGAGGAGGTTGGAGTATGGCTGGAAGTCGGCAATCCGCTTGATTGGGTGATTGAGGCCGTTCAGGAAGCGTGCCATTGTTTGCTCGTCATCTTCCTTGACATTGGCTCGTATCATAGCAATCTCCATTTCTTGGTAGTATTCTTCCACCGTCTTCGTGCCTTGTTTGAGGAGTTGCAACTTCTTGAAGAGATCACGGGTGTAGTGAGTAGGCACGAAGCGAGCTCGCATGACATTCTTCATTTCGGACCAAGTTGTAATGGGTGGTTCGCCTCTTGTATGTCGTCGCTTGATCGTTTGTTCCCACCAGATGAGGACATAGTCTTGAAACTCGAGAGAGGCCATGGCAATCTTCTTCTCTTCTTCGAAGTTGTGGAGGCGGAATATCTTGTCGACCTTCAATGCCCATGAGAGGTATTCCTCGGGGTCGGTACTTCCGGAGAACTTGGGCATGGTGAACTTGAGCTTGCCGAAGCGTTGTTCTTGCTCATGTTGATGACGATGATGTCGCTCATGATGTGGTAGGCGCTCCATGAAAGCTTGTTCGTCACGATGGTCTTGATGTTGGTGGTGTCGAGGCACGTCGTTCCCATTGCGTCGTTCTTGCTCCGCTTCTCCATGAGCGGCTTCCTCTTGTCGCCCTTGATGAAATTCTTCTTGTCGACGTACCTGGCGGTTGCGTTCGGCGAAGATGCGGTTGGAGTCACGAAGAGCTTGTTGTGCGGTTCGTGCTTGATTGTCACGCCGTTCTTGTGCTTGCCGAATTGCATCGTCATCTTCGTGTGCTTGATGTGGACGTTGTTGCTCTTGGCGGTGTCCTTGTTCATGTGCTCGAACTCGATCGCGTAACCCATCGCTGTGGAATGGATTGTCCGGAGAATGTCGATGTTGATTGACACATTGTTGGGCTTGCCGAGGACGTGGAGGACTTGCATCCGTGGAAGAGTAAGCCGAAGAGTTGTCACTTGAGCGTCGACTTGAATGGCGCCGTCTTGATGAATGAGGCGGAGACGTGCGGTTCACCAAGATGTGGCGGAACTCTTGCATTTGCGTGCGGAAGTCGGAAGCGAGTTGCTCGATGCGGTCGCCCAACGCTTCGCTCTCTTGGTGAAGGGCTCGTTGGACGCCGAAGAGGTGAGTCTTGGTGACATAGTTCGGTGCTTCCACTAGATGCTCGTCGGTCGGGTCGGTTGAAGAACTTGGCCTATCCATCATGTAAGTAGGAGGTGAGTAGGACAATGAGAGAACAATACCAAGGTTACCTCTTCCGAAGATTGAAAATGTAACAAGTGTCACTCAATGAAATGCCACAATAGTAGAATTGGAACCGGGTTTGTTCCTCACACCTACAAGTAAAGAGCTTTATGGAGTAGCTTGGTTAGGATAGTGGAAAATTTCAAACAAAATGTTAGTCGAGATATTGATAAAGTTGAGAAGATTCACAAAGATGCACGTAAAGCAAATAGATCAAAGCCAAAAGTGTCACTAGGAACACACGCACGGAAGATAGATGGGATCCACACAACCAAGGGTGAGCGCACAAGTGATTGATCACGGCAAATGCTCTTGTTGTGCGAATACTAGAGAGACGCTAGCTCTATTGCTCAAATGGGCGAGATACGCTTTGTGCACCAACCTATGAGAGTAACGTGTCGTCCTCGATCCCAACTATGTATGCTGTGACCAAGATGATATGAGTATGTAAAGTGTCTCGATGCTATTGCTTATATGCTCATTGTTGCTCCTCTCTTTGCTTAAAAGCTTTTTTTTTGAGAGTATGATGCTCGAGCCGATGATACTATGAGACAAGTATGTAAGATATGCACGGGAGAGACTTCTGGCACTAAGATGATATGATCACTACGGTGCACAAGAGCGTGGCCCGGCAATTCTCAACTCGCTAGTCTCGATAGGTAAGCAACGCAAAAGGCTCGGGCTAGCAATGCAAAAGCAAAAGTTAAGTGTCGTCGAGGTTACCGTCCTTCCTTAAGGTTAGCGGTGAAGATGATTCCGAGGCGATGATGTCGAAGTCAAACGTTCCTAAGTAGCCGAAACATCTTAGGAAACGCCAAATCGCAACTCGAAGTATGTCAAAAACGGAAGGGGAGATATTTTTGGGTGGGGGCGGTAGTACCGCGTGATGAAGCGGAAGTAAAATTTTAGTGCCGCTTGACGAAGCGGTAGTACCGCTTGGTTAAGCGGAGGTAAAATTTTAGTGCAGCTTGATGAAGCGGTAGTACCGCTTGGCAGGGCGGAACTAAAATTTTAGTACCGTGGGTAATGCGGTAGTACCGCTTGTGCGTGCGGTAGTACCGCTTGTGTCGGGTAAAAACTTCAGCTCGAGATTAGGGCGAATTTGGGCGGAAATGGATGGTTTCGGGGGTAAAATTGGATGAATTTTGTGGGGGAAGTGTGGGGAAAAGTGGTGTAGAGGCTAGATCCACGTGCCAAACGTCAAATCCGTAAATCAAAACAACCAAATCTCACAAAAACCAACAAGTTGCAAGAAAAATTTTGGGGCTATTTTTGTGGGGATTTTCGAAATTGGGTAAAAAACACAACAAAAACAAGCTAGAAAGTGGGGGAAAGGGACTCCAAGATGTGAATCAACCTTGCTCTTGATACCAAGATGTTGTAGGGTGAAACCCTAGGGGGGGATCTTTTCACACTTGGAGGGGGGAAAGTGGAAGAACACACAAGAACACAAGACACAATTCACTCAAAACAAACCCAATATCACATCTACTAGAGTAGCACACAAAGGATCCACGAGATTACAAGAACAGTCCAAGAAAACAAGCACAAAGGTAAGGTTCTTCCCACTCTAGGTGAGGTCTTGCAATCCAAGAGGATTCTTCTCCCTTGGGAGGTCTTGCAATCCACGAGGATTCTTCTCCCTTAGGAGGTCTTGATCTCCTCACGGAGGGGATACAAGGAGCAAAGCTCTCAAGGTCTCTCAATATCTTTGCTGAACCCTCAAAGGAAGTGAGAAAGGTCTATATATAGTTTATGCTACGAAGGGGTACGAGAAAGAGGGGTACATGGCCAAAGGCCGAAGGCTGCGCGCAGGCAGGGCGGTAGTACTGCCAGCTCGAGCGGTAGTACCGCTTGTAGGGCGGTAGTACCGCTTAAGGGGCGGTAGTACCGCTGGTGCCGGACTGTCCAGGTGCGGTAGTACCGTTCCAGCGGAGCGGTAGTACCGCTAGGTCCGGGTTGAGCAGGTCTTCGTTTGCTTCCACGCGTTCCGGGCTGAATGAGCTCTCCTTTGCGTCCATGGGATCACCTCCTTGGTAACTGAGGATGCACAACATCTCCTTGTGAGGTAGAACCCAATCCTCATGCGAATCCAAACGAAACTCGAAGAGGAGAGAATTCACCTCGTGCTCGATGGCGCGTGCGCGTGCTCTAGTCATTGGCCCCTTGAGTGCTTGTGGCGATGACGGGGTGTCCATGGGGATGCTTGACGGATGCTCCGCATCAGAGGGAGTTCCCAGTATAAGAAGGAAAAAGAATTAAAGCCACCAAGTGGTCTATAGTGTTGGAGAAAGAAAGAGTGTTTCAAGAAATAAAACAAAACAAAAATATTGTAGGAAACAAGTAGAAATGAGAACTAAAGCTGGCGAGGAATGACAAAGAAGAAGAAAAGACGTTGATGACCAACACACTAATGTTGATGTGATGCTGGTTGGCGCCAATGAAACAGGTTGGCGGAGAGGCTACAATTAGAAGATGCGGGGAAGGATGAGAAAAAGCAGAACGACAATTATTCCTTGTAGCAATGAATGGTATGTGGGCTGAGGTGGAGCATATTGAAGACTAGGAATACGTTTAGCATTTGCAAAGTTGAATGGACCTATGATAATGATCTCCATAGTTATTTGTTGTTTTGTGTCAATAGTATATGTTAGATTAACCTACTCTATTATAAACATGAAAAATCTCAACCTTGTTGCAATGCACGGCGAAGGTGAGGTGGACGACATCTGGTTTTAAAGGAGGTGGCTCCAACAAGAATATCATGTTATGGCAGGAAACCAAGCAGGACCGGGAGGTTCCGACAGAAAAGGGGAAGATGTGTCGTGGGATGGGGTTTTTGTATTGGACCCGGGTATTAAAGATAAAATGGTGGATAGCCCATAGCAATGCACGGGCTTTCTACCAGTTAATTGTAATGACATGGGAAAGCATTTTTCATTGATAATAATATGATGGCTTGATATTTTCTTTATACATCGTCATGCGTTATATTATTTTACATGAACATTATTGTGTTAATATATTTTTTAGCGGTGACAGAATAATGCTCGTAAATAGGGTATAATAATTTGGCAATAGTAGCGTCGTCTATCAAACTTTGAATTTGTGTCAACATCGGTATTTTACCATTGATGATGGTGTATGTGTATGAAAGTCATATATCCTCTCATTTATACGACGGCATGGCTCGTTTTCTTCCTTT
>LR738716.1:39171932-39280332 GCA_902687465.1 Secale cereale
GGGTCTACTATTTTATCATTGTATTTTTATCCGTGTATTCGGCAATTTACTTTTTTGGTTTTATCATTTTATGTATGTGAAAACTTAGGTTTAACGTCGTGTCTTTCTCTGACCGACGGCTTCGTGTTAATATACTGGGGCGCAACTCACCAGATCGCGTACATGGTTGAGATTACAACTTGAGGTACAAGGGATGAGAGTATAAGGAGATAGAGTTGTTACAAAGATAAACTGCATGCTAACAACCTGAACTTATCCTAGCCGAACCATCCTTGGAGCATGCGTCATCAACCTGTCACGACCAGGCACATTATGCGTTGCTTAACATCCTGTCTTAATCATAACTTTGTCAAGTTGAGATTACGTTTGAATTCTTCAAAACTTCTTGTGGGTAATGGTTTTGTGAAGCCATCTGCAACTTGATCTCTGGAATGCACAAAACGAATCTCTAACTGCTGATTTGCAACACTTTCTCTGACAAAGTGGAAATCAATTTCAATATGCTTCGTCCTTGCATGAAACACTGGATTTGCATATAGGTAGGTAGCACCAATATTACCACACCATAGACATGGAGCTTTGGTGCTCTTTATGCCAAGTTCCTTCAACATAGACTGCACCCAAATAATTTATGTCGTAGCATTTGCAAGTGCCTTGTACTCAGCTTCTGTACTTGACCTAGATACAGTAGCATGTTTCTTTGCACACCATGATATTAGATTAGTCCAAAAAATACTGCGAACCCACCAGTGGAGCGTCTGTCATCTATGCATCCTGCCCAATCAGAGTCTGAGAAAGCACTGACTAGAGTAGATGAAGATTTGCTGAAAGTAAGGCCAAGATTCATAGTATTTTTCACATATCTTACTATACGTTTAGCGGCAGTCCAATGAACTATAGTGGGTGCATGAAGAAATTGGCATACTTTGTTAACAGCAAATGAGATATCAGGTCTTGTCAGAGTCAAGTACTGAAGTGCCCCTACCAGACTTCTGTAGTTTGTACTGTCCTCTTGATTCAAGAGATCTCCTTCTGTAAGTGAGAGTTTCTCTGAACTGGACAAGGGTGTTGGTGAGGGTTTACATCCTTGAAGACCAACTCTTCTTACCAAATCAGTAGCATATTTTTCTTGAGAGAGATGAAGGCCATCTTCATGTTTCTTGACCTCAATCCCTAGGAAGAAATGCAAGTCTCCTAGATCCTTTAGAGCAAACTCAACACTTAGATCCTTCAGAAGCCCTGTTATTGCTTCATCAGAGGAACTTGTGACAATTATATCATCAGCATAATAAGAACAAATATGGAGGTATTTGATCTATTGTAAATAAACAGTGATGTATCAGATTTTGAAGGGACAAATCCAAGTGCTTGCAGTTTCTGGCTTAGGCGTCAGTACCATGTCCTGGGAGCTTGCTTTAATCCATATAAAGCTTTATCAAGTTTGCACACATGTAGCGGTGAGTTTTTGTTCACAAACCCAGGAGGTTGCTTCATGTATACTTCCTCTTCCAGAATGCCATGAAGGAACGCATTCTGTACATCCAATTGTCTGAGACTCCAGCCCCTGGAAACGCCAATAGACAAAATAAGGCGAATAGTGGCAGCTTTAACAACATGACAAAATGTGTCCTCATAGTCTATGTCGTACCGTTGTTTGAAACCCTTTGCAAAAAGTCTTGCTTTGTAGCGATCTATGGACCCGTCAGATTTCCTTTTTATGCGAAACACCCATTTGCAATCAATTATATTTTTACCTCGTTGTGGAGGCATCAGATGCCACGTTTTATTTTTCTTCAGTGCCGAATATTCTTCTTCCATGGCCTTCCTCCAACATGCATCATTCAGTGCCTCTTCAACCGAACTAGGTTCACCTATAGAGCAACAAGCCAGGCCAAATTTTGCTTTATAGTTAACAGGTTGAATTATCCCTTTTTGGAGACGAGTGCGTGGCTGTACAGGCGAAGTTGCACCAGTCCGAGGCACAGGAGATCCCGCATCAGATCCCAAGGTGGTTGCGCCCGGCGCTGTCCCTGCACCATTCCCCGCGCCAGGATCGGCTGTGGCTTCAGCGCGCGAGGAGTCGACTACGGGCGGCACAGAAGATCCCGTGTGTGCTGCCGCCGCATCATTGTGTAATGAGTGCAGGGAATCAGCACTGGATCCCTGGCCTGCGGGCCCCGTCGAATCTGTGCGGGGTTGCACGCCCGCTGACTGCTGTCGACGCGTGTAGCAGCGGGGTCCATCCGTCGGCCAGCGCCTCTCAGGCAGACACGTGGTCCCCTCGGATTGGCGCGGCCCGGTGTCTTCGGGTGGATGAGTCGCTGGAGCCCGCGTGTCGCCTGGAGAGACGGCGCCGTCACGCATGGTGGGTGACGCGGTTTCTGACGCACTGGCGCCATGCAGCTGCACAGATTCCAAGGCGGATGGCCTGGGTAGGCGCTGCAGCAGCAATCCCGAGGAGGATTTGCCTCCCAAATCTGGACACATCAAATATTGCCCATTGGAGCTGATTTCTTGATCATTTTGAGTGATTTCTTCACCAGTTTTGCTCATGCTTCCTTCTGCTGCATCAACACAGAGCTCATGCACATGGTTATGAGGATTAGTCAATGATGAATCAACACAATTATTATTCCCCCTTTGATCAAAACCGGTGAGATGAGAAGGCAGAAGCAAAATTTCTTGATGAAGTAAGGCACCGGCGTTTGGATGGAGATCAGCAAAGGGGAACTTGGTTTCATCGAAGACTACATCACGTGAAATATAGACACGGCCAGTAGAAACATCTAGGCATTTGACACATTTGTGCATAGCACTGTAGCCAATGAAAACACACTGCTTAGATCGAAACATTAGTTTGTGGTTGTTGTATGGTCTAAGATTGGGCCAACAAGCGCAACCAAACACACGGAGAGAAGTATAGTCAGGTTTGGTATGGAGGAGTTTTTCTGTAGGTGTTTCATTGTTGATGACACGACTTGGAAGCATATTAATGAGGTGAACAGCGGTGAGGAACGCCTCATCCCAAAACTTTAGTGGCATGGAGGCGCCAGCAAGAAGGGCTAAACCAACTTCTACAATGTGACGGTGCTTGCGTTCTGCCGACCCATTTTGCTGATGGGTGTGTGGGCAAGACACATGATGAGAGATACCAAGTTCTTGAAAGAATGAGTTGAGCTTCTCATACTCACCTCCCCAATCAGATTGGAGGGCAAGTATTTTGCTATCAAACTTACGTTCAACGAGTGCTTGAAAGTTACGAAAAACTTGGAATACTTCGGATCGTTTCTTAAGAAGATAAATCCACGAGTATTTGCTATACTCATCTATGAAGCTCAGATAGTATGTGTGTCTACCGACAGAGGACGGGGCAGGCCCCCACACATCAGAAAAAAAATAAGTTGCAACAATTTGGCAGAAACACTAGTAGAAATTGGATATGGCAACTGATGACTTTTTGCTCTTTGGCACGAATCACAAATAGTTTCAATATCACGCTCTCCAACATATGGGAGCTTGTTTTTCCTAAGCACTCGTTCAACTAAAGGAAAAGCTACATGTCCTAAATGATCATGCCACCGTGTAGAAGATAGCTTGGTGGCACTAAAAACTTGTTTATTGAATCTTCTTCGGAGCTCCGGAATCAAGGGGTAGAGCCCACGAACGCATCTACCTCGATACAATACCTTCCTCATTACCTGATCCTTGATCAAAAAGAAGAAAGGGTGAAACTCGAGGAAGACATGATTATCAATGGCAATGCGGTGAACGGAGAGAAGATTTTTAGACGCACTAGGGACATGCAAAAAAATTCGAAGATGAATTGGACGATGAGGGGTTTTAATAATTGAGTGACCAACATGACGGATCTTCATACCTTCTCCACTAGCGGTGTGGATGTGATCTTGTCCGCGGTACTTTTCCCGCATGGTCACCTTCTCGAGTTCTCCGGTGATGTGGTTCGTAGCGCCACTGTCCATGTACCAGTTTGTGTCCACGCCATACGATCCATCAGCCGTGGCAGCCACCTTCTCATCCTGAGAGGAGTCATCATCATCGTCGAATCTGTACCAGCAATCCTTGGCCGAGTGGCCAGGTTTGCCGCAGATCTGACAGCGGACGGCATCGGGGCGCGACCGGTTGGAGGTGTTGCGGCGACCCTGGTTGTTGTTGGAGGAGGGTCATCCGCCACCACCGTTGTTGCCACGGGGGTTGCTATTGCTGGTGTTGGGGCCGCCGTTGTGCCTGCCCCTACTGCGCCCCCGATGACGTGAACTGCCACCACGACCGCGCATGGCCACGTTTGCGGAGGACTTGAAGCCGCCGTCGGAGTGACCCCCTTGGTAGAGGGCAACCCGCTGGTCAAAGTTGTTGATCATGGCGAAGAGGTTGTCGTGCGAGATAGGCATGGTGCGAGCATCGAGCGCAGAGACGAGAGGTTGGTACTCCATGTCGAGGGTGGCGATGATGTAGGAGACAAGTTCACCGTCTCCAAGCGGCTTGCCAGCCGCCGCGAGCTCATGTGACAGTGAGCGCATGTGCCCGAAGAAGCTTGCCATGGGTGGCGTCCCCTTCTGCGCGTTGGCGAGGGCGGCACGGATGTTGTTGACGTGAGATAGGGACTGGGATGAAAACATGTTCGCTAGTGCTGTCCAGAGATCTTGCGCGTGATCGATCGTGGTGACCTGCACAAGTACCTCCTTGGAGAGATTATTCAGAAGGTATCTAAGTACCCGTTGTTCCTCACGGATCCAGACTTGATGAAGGGGATTCGATGAAGTGTCCTCCTTCCCATCCTTGTCCTTGGTGACGACGAGTTTGGCCGGCTCAGGCATGGAGCCGTCCACAGAGCCGAAGAAGCCCGCACCACGGAGCTGCGGCGTGACTTGAGTCCGCCAGAGGATATAGTTGGCGCGAGTCAGCTTCTCGGTGACTAGACCAGAGAGATTGGCCGGTGTGGTGCTAGAGGAGGCAGCCATGGCGGAAGCGAAGGTGGTGGATGGGGATGGTAGATGTGATGTGGAAGAGTTAGGCTGATACCATGTGAAAACTTAGGTTTAACGTCGTGTCTTTCTTTGACCGACGGCTTCGTGTTAATATACTGGGGTGCAACTCACGCGTACATGGTTGAGATTACAACTTGAGGTACAAGGGATGAGAGGATAAGGAGATAGAGTTGTTACAAAGATAAACTACATGCTAACAACATGAACTTATGCTAGCCAAACCATCCTTGGAGCATGCGCCATCAACCTGTCACGACCAAGCACATTATTCATTGCTTAACAATGTAAATGATTCAATTGGAATAATATCAAAGCACCGTATTTTACTTTTGACCAAAATCGGTGTCAACAATGACGAGTCTACTTCTGCACTTCACAAGGAGCTAAGGACGACGGTGTGCCGGTGGTGCTACCAGCGCGTAGCCTGTTGGACTACTTCGTGGTGAGCACCCATGGTGACGAGGCGCCAACCATCCATCAAGCAGGAGCCATGAAGAATTAGAGGTCGCCGCCATGCCATGGAGGACGGAGCGCGAGCTCGCTAAGACGACGTTATCATCAACATCATCAACCTGGAGCCTGATACGTCTCCGTCGTATCTATAATTTTTTATGTTCCATGCCAATATTATACAACTTTCATATACTTTTGGCAACTTTTTATACTATTCTTGTGACTATCATATTGATCCAGTGCCCAGTGCCAGTTCCTGTTTGTTGCATGTTTTTTGTTTCGCGGAATATCTATATCAAACGGAGTCCAAACGGGATAAAAACGCACGGGGATTTTTTTTTTGAAATATATATATATGATTTTTGGGAAGAAGAATCAACGTGAAACGATGCCCGAGGGGGCCACGAGGCAGGGGGCGCGCCCCTGACCCTTGTGGCCACCCCGTTAGGCGGTTGGTGCCCTTCTTTTGATGGATATAATATGCATGTGATTGCTGCTCCTACTTGCAATTTTTATGAGAGAGGAACTACATCTCCGTCTCTCTATGTTTCCAATACGATAAAATTGCAAGAAAATGTTTATAGTATGCATTGGCCTTTACTATGTGTGCATGATTTATTATTTTATGACATGCCGATGCATAGGAAGAGAGTTAGACTTTGTTGTTGCATGATATATGTTACTTTGTGCTCACTACTAAATTACAAATCGTTGTTAATTAAAATTGATTTTGATATACCTTGGGATCCGGGTGGATCCATTACTTGAGCACTATATGCCCAACTTAATGGCTTTAAAGAAAGCGCTGCCAGGGAGACAACCCGGAAGTTTTAGAGAGTCATTTATTTCTGTTGTGTGCTTTTATATAGTTTAAAAACAAAAAAATAAAGAGGGGAACCTAAAACTTTTTCAAAAAGAAAAGCGAAAGTGAGAAAGACGAGCATTGTTAAAGTGGGAGATAGCCTTGAACTTTGTTCATGCCCATGGAAACTTTGTGAACCTTGATTGCAAAAACTTTTCGACAAAAATAATTATCCCCTTGTACAATTCCATTGTATTATAAAAATAATGTGCCAAGAGTTTCCTTTAGGATGATTAACCTGCTTGTTGGTTTGTACGGTGCAAAAACAGAAACTTTGGCTGTAGTGCGTGATTTTACATTTTTTACTCGAACGTCGAAAGGATCTGAAACTTTTTGCACAGTCTTGCTATAATTTTTTTTGATTTTTTCCTAGTTTTGACAGAATTGTTAGAGTTACATAAGTATGGTTAATGTTCAGATTACTACAGACTATCCTGTTTTCACAGATTGCTGTTATAGCTTCATTATTTGCATATGTTCGAATTCTTGTTGAAGCCTAATTGACTTGGGGCCATTGAATTCTGATAGCATACAGTGGGTAATGTTTTTTCATAATTGTACAATAATGTTAGAGCAGTATATGATGGGATTTCATTGATCATATGCACTAACCCCGCCACTAAAAGTTCAGTTAAGTTTTGTGTGGATGAAGTGTTCGAAGATCGAGGAGGCCACGATGCGAGGAGGAGGAGAGGCAAGAGCTCAATCTTGGGAATGCCCAAGGCACCCCAAGTAAATATTCAAGGAGACTCAAGCTTGGGGATGCCCAGAAGGCATCCCATCTTTCTTCAACAAGTATCGGTATGTTTTCGGATTCGTTTCGTTCACATGATATGCGTAAATTCTTGGAGCGTCGTGGGCTTTTTATTTTTATTTTAATAAATGCACCATGATGGTATGAGATAGTCCTTGATTGATTTATAGAATGCTCTTTGCACTTCACTTATATCTTTTGAGTATGGCTTTATAGAATGCTTCATGTGCTTCACTTATATCATTTGAAGTTTGGATTGCCTGTTTCTCCTCACATAGAAAACCGCCATTTGTAGAATGCTCTATTGCTTCACTTATATTTGTTAGAGCATGGGCATAACTTTTGTAGAAAGAATTAAAACTCTCTTGAGAGTTGACAGGAATTGTTCATTCACATGGTAGTCATAAAATCCTACATAAACTTGTAGATCGCTGAATATGATATGTTTGATTCCTTGCAATAGTTTTGCGATATAGAGATGCTAATATGTGGGAGGTACTAGTGAATGATTGTGGTTTAGTAAAAATATTGGTGTTAAGGTTTGTGATTCCCGAAGCATGCATGTATGGTCTTCTAACTATGTAACCAAATTGGCGCGCATTATATTTTGATTGTTTATCTTTGCGTAAAGGTCGGGCGTGCGATGGTTAACTCCTACCAACCTCCCCCCTAGGAGCATGCGTCGTAGTATTTTGCTTCAAGGGCTAGATTTTTCCACAATAAGTATGTGAGTTCATTATGACTAATGTTGAGTCCATGGATTATACGCACTCTCACCCTTCCACCTTGCTAGCCACTCCAGTACCGCGCAATTACCGCCGGTGCATCAAACCACCTTACACCCTTCCTCAAAACAGCCACCATACCTACCTATTATGGCATTTCCATAGCCATTCCGAGATATATTGCCATGTAACTCCACAGTTCCATTTTTATGACACGCACCATCATTGTCATATTGCCTTGCATGATCATAAGATAGCTAGCATGATGTTTCCATGGCTTGTCTATTTTTTATGCCATTGCTACGCTAGATCATTGCACATCCTGGTACACTACCGGAGGCGGTCATATAGAGTCATATTTTGTTCGGGTATCGAGTTGTAACATCGAGTTGTAAGTAGATAAAAGTGTGATGATTATCATTATTAAAGCATTGTCCCGGAAAAAGAAAGGCCAAATAAAAAAAGGAAAGAAAGGCCAAATAAAAAAAGAGAAAGGCCAAATAAAAAAAGGAATGCCCAAAAAAGGAAAAAAAGAAAGAAAAAGGGGACAATGCTACTATCTTTTTTCCCACACTTGTGCTTCAAAGTAGCACCATGTTCTTCATGATAGAGAGTCTCCTATGTTGTCACTTCCATATACTAGTGGGGATTTTTTTCGTTATAGAACTTGGCTTGTATATTCCAACGATGGGCTTCCTCAAATGCCCTAGGTCTTCATGAGCAAGCAAGTTGATGCACACCCACTAGTTTTCCTTTGAGCTTTAATACACTTATAGCTCTAGTGCATCTGTTACATGGCAATACCTACTCACTCACATTGATATCTATTGATGGGCATTTCCATAGCCCATTGATACGCCTAGTCGATGTGAGACTTTCTCCCTACTTTTGTCTACTACCACCTTCTATTACACCCATAGTGCTATGTCCATGTCTCACGCTCATGTATTGCGTGAAGTGTTGAAAAGGTTCGAAAAAGAAAAGTATGAAAACAATTGCCTGGCTGACACCGGGATGGGCATGAGGGGTACCTTGTGTTAAGAAAAGGGAGCATAAAAGACTATATGATTTTTTAGGGATAACGTTCTTTAGCATTGATATTTTGAAAGACTTGATTGTTTGTTGTGATGCTCGAGTATTAAATTCTTTTATATCAAATGATAGACTTTTGCTTTGAATCACTCGTATCTTAATATTCATGCCATGATTAGATTACATGATCAAGATTATGCTAGGTAGCATTTCACATCAAAAATTATCTTTTTAATCCTTTACCTACTCGAGGACGAGCATGAATTAAGCTTGGGGATGCTCATACGTCTATGCCTTATCTATAATTTCTGATTGTTCCATGCCAATATTATACAACTTTCATATACTTTTGGCAACTTTTTATACTATTCTTGGGACTAACATATTGATCTAGTGCCCAGTGTCAGTTCCTGTTTGTTGCATGTTTTTTGTTTCACAGAATATCCATATCAAACGGAGTCCAAACGGGATAAAAACGCACGGAGATTTTTTTTGGAATATATACGATTTTGGGGAAGAAGAATCAACGCGAGACGATGCCCGAGGGGGCCACGAGGCAGGGGCGCGCCCCTGACCCTCGTGTCCACCCCGTAAGGCGGTTGGTGCCCTTCTTTTGCCGCAAGAAAGCCAATATCTGGATACAAATCATGTCAAAAAATCAGCCCAATCGGACTTACGGATCTTCGGGAATACAAGAAATGGTGGAAGGCCAGAATCTGGGAACGCAGAAACAGAGAGACAGATCCAATCTTGGAGGGGCTCTCGCCCCTCCCATGCTATGGAGACCAAGGACCAGAGGGAAACCCTTCTCCCACATAGGGAGAAGGCCAAGGGAGATTCAGAAGGAGGGGGGCTCACTCCCCCTCGCTCCCGGTGGCGCTGGAGTGCTACCGGGGCATAATCGTGCAACGGCGATCTACACCAACACCTCTGTCATCTTCACCAAAATCTTCATCACCTTCCCCCGTCTATCTACAGCGGTCCACTCTCCTGCAACCCGTTGTACCCTCTACTTGAACATGGTGCTCTATGCTTCATATAATTATCCAATGATGTGTTGCCATCCAATGATGTCTGAGTAGAATTTCGTTGTCCTATCGGTAATTGGTGAATTGCTATGATTGGTTTAATTTTCTTGTGGTTATGTTGATGTACTTTGGTGCCCATCATATGAGCGCGCGTGTGGATCACGCCATAGGGTTAGTTGTATGTTGATAGGACTATGTATTGGAGGGCAAGCGTGACAGAAGCTTCAACCTAGCATAGAAATTGATGCATACGGGATTGAAGGGGGACCAATATATCTTAATGCTATGGTTGGGTTTTTACCTTAATGAACGTTAGTAGTTTCGGATGCTTTCTAATAGTTCCAATCATAAGTGCATAGAATTCTAAGTCAGGGATGACATGCTAGCAATGTCCTCTCCCACATAAAACTTGCTATCGGTCTAGTAACGTAGTCAATTGCCTAGGGACAATTTCGCAACTCCTACCACCACTTTTCCACACTCGCTATACTAACTTTATTACTTTTTTTTACCTAAACAGTCCCTAGTTTTTATTTACGTGCTCTTTATATTCTTGCAAACCTATCTCGTTACACCTATAAAGTACTTCTAGTTTCATACTTGTTCTAGTAAAGCGAACGTCAAGCGTGCGTAGAGTTGTATCGGTGGTCGATAGAACTTGAGGGAATATTTGTTCTACCTTTAGCTCCTTGTTGGGTTCGACACTCTTACTTATCGAAAGAGGCTACAATTAATCCCCTACAGTTGTGGGTTATCAGAGCCACAGAGGATCATGGAGTGGAGATCGCAAGGAAAACGGAGGCACGGACATCACCAAGACGACACCCATCGTCAACATCATCAAGATGGAACCCGGAGGCGTGGAGCTCACGCGGATGCCGCCGCGTTGCAGCGATGGATGGACGGAGATCGATAGGACAACGCCTGTCGTCTTATTCATCAAGCCGGCAGGAAAAAGGCGTGAAGGCTCGCAAGAATGCCGTCGGCGTGCCGCGGTGGATAGGCGGCATGGACTTCACCAAAACAGCGCCAATGTCAGCATCATCAATACGATGCCATGGAGGACGGAGGCTCGCGAGGATGCCGCAACCGTGTAGCGGTGGATGGGCGGAGGTCACTAGGACGACACATGTTGTCTTCTTCATCAAGCCGACGCCATGGAGGACGGAGGTGTGGAGCTCGCGAGGATGCCACCGTCGTGCCATGGTGGATGGTGACACAGAGCTCTTCGGGACAACGCTCGTCATGTACATCATCAAGTCGGTGCCGCAAAGGGCAGAGGCATGGAGCTCGTGGGACGACACCATCGATGTCCACCTCGTCAAGACGGAGCCGGTAACCCGGAGTTACGAAGACGACACACGCCTCGTTGCTGCCCATAGCCCGGAGAAGAGGATGGCGCTACATGGTGTTGTCCATGAACCAGATGAGAAGACAGTGACACATGGCGCTCTCCACAACCCAGAGCCCATGAAGATGAGGCGTGATGGCGAGGAGGTGACATGGCTTCACCAACACTAAGTTTCAATGGACTCGTGTGGCTGCTTCCTTTGTCTCGACGGACCATCATAAACTCAGCGTCTAGCCGAGACGAGGTGCCAACCACACCGGTTATACTGATACGAGCGAGCGTTGGTTTTACATCAACGCTGGTCTCCATAAGAATACTCCCACGAGGCGAACCCCTTGCGTACCCTGACAAAGCCGCTACATCGTCAAGAAGTCCAAGCGGAGCATGACCCATGCAACTTCAACACCGACTACATCAAGGTTGTCAAGACCGACGAGGCGCGATGGCGATGGCGGACATGGCTAGCACAGAGCCATGTTTTGAGTGGCACGTGTATCGACGAGGACACGGAATTTGCCGCTGCCCACACCACACACACACACACACCATCATCATCATGCATGGAGATTTTGAAGCGAAGACAACGAAGATGACCACACGGCTTAATCAGAGGTATCTCGTGGAGCAACCCACGCGGGTAATTAACCGGGAGCTTTTCGAGGCCCCAATAACCAGGAGACCACACATCGCCATAGTCAGGCAGGCCACAGAGCCCAATCATGTTATGAGATCTTGTAATTTTGTTCCTCCAAAGAGATAAATAAAATACTTATTTCTCATACCACTTTCTTTGTGTACTACAGCACACTAGCACGCCCACACACTTTTCTTTTCCCTGGCGCATGAGAGAAATCCATACTCCTTCTCTTCCCTCCTTCCGGAGTGCAATTAAATTTTTTTCTCGTGTCAAACAAAACCATTAGATGTAGTAAGGATGCGAATGTGGTCTTGTGGTGAGAGACAACTTCTCCATCATCTCCATGCTAGCCAAGTTGTTGCAGCTCCCTCCATCAATGATGACGCAAACAGAACGTTCCTTCACAACTCCCTTTGTATGGAACAAATTGCGCCTCTGATTTTTCTCAGCTTGTGTTACCTGCACACCCAAAACACGTTGAGCAACTAAAGTTTCATACATGTCAGCATCTTCAGCAGCCATGTATTGTGTATCTTGTTCAGAATCATGTCCATCCTGCTCTTCACTAGCAATAAGAGCCAAAGTCTCCTCATCATAGTCACTAGCGGACTCATACCCACCATCCTCAGTAGCAATCATCACACGCGAAGATGGACATTCGCTCGCATAGTGACCTCCACCCTTACAACGACGACATATAACCTCATGTGTTTTCCATGTTGATGCCATGGATGAAGAAGAGCTATGTGCGGGGCCAGAAGGTGTGCTCTTGGCAAATAGTGGTCGTGGTGCCAGCTTTCTTGTATCTCAGTTGGAATTGGCGGCTGAAGTCGGTGGTGCTGCAGTAGGACGTGTGGAAGTAGAAGATGTACGTGGTGTGCCAGTATATGTCGATCCTACACTTCACGTTCAGCTTTGCAAGCAAGATGTAATAAAAGAGTGATATTATTATACTCTAGAATGGTCTCAATTCTCTCAATTTAATCCACCCATAAAACATGCAAGCATAGTTTCATTATCCTCAACAATACCACATCTAATCATGCCAGTTTTTAATTCCAGATAATATTCCTCTACAAAAAAATCCTTGTCTTGAACGCTGCAATTTTGGAGTAATTCTCGTTGATAATATGGCGGGACCCAACAAGTACACATAGCAATTTTCAAAGTAGCCCAAGTAGTTGGGACATTCTCATGATATAATCTATAATGTTCAGACCACCAAACACAAGCAAAACTACTGAATGCACAAACAGCAGCAGCACATCTATCCTCAGGATATTGTAAACATCTAAGACGTTGTTAAGTTTCTAACTCCCAAGTAAGATATATATGAGAAATGTATCTACCTTCAAAAGTTGGAATTTTCAACTTTAGTTTAGGAAGATGGTCATGATTGCGTACCTAAGGTGGTGGTGCAGCCCTACCTTCCGATAGAATGCATGTGGATGACCCGGTGCTTGTGCTGGTGGTTGCATGTAGTTCTGATTTCCATCAACCTCCTCCTCGTAATTTGATGGAAATATGCCCTAGAGGCAATGTGACGCCCCAAGACCGACGCTCTGGAGGACTTCCATATATTTCAATGTTACCGTGTGTTTTATTTGCTTGCTCTATTTTTTATTTGTGCATTGCATCATGCCATCATGTCATTAATCCTTCCAACTTATAACTAAATAAATTGCGTAGATCTTTTGATCTATTTAAATCGAGGGAATTCACATGGTGATTTCTCTTTATAACATATCCTCCCAATATTATTAGGGAGCTATTATATAGTATTCCATTGATTTGGCATTCACCATAACACACTTATAGTTTAAGTTCCATGCATTTTCTATCTCAATTCCTTGTCTCAAACTTTGCCAACAATTCTTTCATCATTTTTTTTCCGAGCACCACCTTAATCCTCAACATTTTTGGACGCTCCTAAGGTCTAGACTCCATTTGAACTCCATTGGCACAAGTTAAATAATTTTGTATTTAACTTCCCCTAATTTATTGGAACCACTTCTGTTGGGTTGGAAAATATTTCATAAAGCCTTACGAAACGCCCCACCATTTAATTCTTTGCACACCTCTTCTCCTAATTCAATTGGACTCTATCTCTCTCTCTTTTTTCGGATAACAGAATTGAGAAAGAGAGAGAGCCTGCAACCCGAGCCCATCTGGCCCAAGCCCACCTAACCCCTTGCTACCTCTCGAGCCCTCAGCGCCGCCAGCCTCGTCCCCTTCCATCGATCCCCACTCTTCCTCTCCCTTCGTCCACCTCTCCCTCTCGCTCCCTCGCTTGCATCGCCAACCATAGCCGCCGCCGGCACCCTTGAGCCGCCGCCTCCCGCACCTTGCATGCCCCTGCTTCCTCCTCGTTGCCTCGCAGCCGACCGCCTCTACAGCCCGTGCGCGCCGCCGCTTCGTGACCACCCCATCGCCATTGCGCCCGCGACCCTTCTGCTCTGGTGAGCCCTCGCTCCGCCGCCACCTGAGGTCCACCCGCCGTCGCGCCTCTCATGGCCTCGCAGCCGACCTCCTGTCCTGGGCCCTCAAGCTCCTCCGCGCCGGCTCCCCTCTACCTTGATGAGGACATGACTACCTTGGATACGACCAAAAATATTGCATACATGTATATTTGTGAGGTGATTTCTAATGCAAACTATGCAACAATTTATTTATGTCATCCAGGACAAAAATACTTCACAGACTTTTGTGCCATGTCTAATTCCAGGTGCATGGGACATTTGTACAATCCACATATGAAGATAAGGGAAAAAGAGAAGTTTAGGGGCTGTTCAAAAAGTTCTCTCACGTCACTTTTGGGCCAAGAGAAGATAGAGTCCAAGTCTCTCACGTTCTGCATCCAGATTCGGACTGCACAGACACACCTGACTCAAAACGACAAGAACTCCTTCATACGGACTCCGAATTGGGTGATTCTTTTTTTGTTGGAAACTAGATTTCATACACTTTCCAACCCAATTGGAATCACCTTCAAATTCGTCCGGAGCATTGAGATCTCGACGAAACAATCTGACGCAGCAGCAGAATCCGAGTCAAACTACAAGTCCAAAGGTGTTACATCACCTCCACTTGGGCCCATGAGCCTTGTACGACCTAGGGTTAGTTTTAGGCTGCCTTGGGACGTCCTTCCACCTCCTTGGCCGCCACCCCTTGCTCCTATATAAGTAGATCCATCTAGTAGCTTTTTCTTAGGGATTTGTTTAGTCAAAAGTTAGCCATTGCAACTTCGTGTACTTCGTTTGTTCCAACGACCAGACCAAGACCGCTTACGGATCCCCACCTTTATCAATACATCATTTATATTTGCAATATTCAGATTGCTTTATCATATTCTTGCTTGTTCTTCGATTGCATGCAGGAATAGACCTTCGTGGTCAGGCTGATTGTGCTTCTGGCATCGTCAGTAACCCTTGGAGATTGGTTTAGCGATTGCTAAGGCGCAACGTCGTGCACATTTGTAGTCGGATCGTCAAAGTCGTCTCCACCAAATCGATAGTTATCATCTCATCGAAAGATCGGGACCCCTCGCCTCTATCAAGTGGTATCAAATATTTGGTTTGGAGACCATCAAAGATCAATATGTGCATGATGCTGAATTTAAAGATGTATTGCAGAATTGCAAAGAAGGGAGAACATGGAACAAGTTCGTCGTTAATGATGGATTTGTGTTTCGTGCTAACAAGCTATGCATTCCAGCTAGCTCTGTTCGTCTTTTGTTGTTGCAGGAGGCGCATGGAGGAGGATTAATGGGACACTTTGGCGTGAAGAAGACGGAGGACGTCCTTGCTACACACTTCTTTTGGCCAAAGATGCGACGGGATGTTGAGCGTGAGAATTTCCAGTTATTCCTAGATTAGATTTATTTTCTTACCTATTGTCCAAAGAAAAGCCACCAAAAAAGTTAGATCTATTCATCCTTTGTCCTAGCCAGTCTGAGCCTTTGCAATTTTCTTTTCATTGTTTGCATTATTGAATTATCTGTTGCATCGTCGTGTCGAGTTGCTGGTCTTAGTGTCTAGTTCGTTAGAGTTTCGAGTTCTGTTCACATTAGTCACGTCACCGCTCCATCGTTATCCCTTCCGCTGTCCACCACCTCATCCATCAATTTCCACCTCGTGCTACCCGTCGTTCATTGTCACAATCATAGTTGAAGTCGTTCGCATCATTGCTTGATCCAATCTGCATCTTATCTAGTTTGTCTTGGAAAGAGGGATTAAGAAAAAAAAAAGACAGAGAAAAAAAAGTAAAAAAAAAAGAGGAGAGAAAGAAAAAAAAAGTGGGAGAAAAAAAAAAGAAAAAGAAAAAGAAGGAAAAGAAAGTTGGAGAGAGTGTTGTTGTATATTCTGCTTGGTAGTTGTTTTCATCATTATCTTTACTGCTGTTGTGATCTTCACTTATATCGTGTTGTCCAGAGCTACTTCGTATCCTTTATTGATGATAGTTGTCCTACACCGTGACCTCATTAGTGTTCTAGGCTCGCGTCTCTAGTCCGCTCTAGCATAGGACCAGCACAGTACCGTCGTTGAGCGTTTATTCAACATTGCATCTCTGAATTGATTATTGCTAATCTTTTGCTACCATATATAAAGCCAACCCAGCTCCACATATTTCTACACCGTGTTTACGTACGTTCACCTGGCAATCGCTTTACTCAATCTTTGGAGTTATTTGACACCGCTGGTTGCCTATCACCACCTGCTGCATGGTAAGAACTTGTAAGATATTGATATTTGCTTTACTGTGAGCGCTTTACCACCACATCCTAGTAGTTCATAGGAACATTATTCTCGAATTTTGTTTTTTTTTCTACTAATCATGACAGGATCCAGAGTCAACTCATGGGCTTTGTCGATCGCGGGAGATGTGCCACCACCTAAGGACATACCACAACCATCACGAGAGGTGCACAAACATCCAAATGCACATGATCAGGTTAATGTTTCTATACCATCGTTTAATGGCCGTTTTAGACCTGCTTTATATATTGAATGGGAGTTTGACATAAATAATCTATTTGCTTCCCATAGTTTTGATGAACGTAAAAAAGTTAATGATACAGGGTGGAACCCTAATCAGCGGATCTTTCACGTTTGGAGGTTGGCACACGATGAACACGGGGAATCACAAGGGAAAGATGGGGGAAACACAAGAGGAAAACACTCAATCAACACGAAAGCAATCACACAAATGCTAGATTCGCGATACAAGGTTGAGATCCATGATCCAAGGTCAACAACGGTGATACAGATAGTCTTCTCCCGGAGGAGGTCTTGATATCCCGGGGGATCTTCTCCGATGAAGGAGGTCCTGAATCCGAAGTGGATCTTCTCCGTAGAGGCGCACCGGTCTCGTGGGAGAAATCCACACAAGTGTCAAATGAGCTAAAACCACAGCTAACCCTAAACGGAATGAGGAGAGGAGTATATATAGTCTACGGGGCGAATGGGTACATGGGCCTCGGCCCAGGGGCTGCACGCAGGCAGATCAGGGGCCGGATGTCCGGGCGGCGGCCCGGATGTCCGGGGCTTCGAGGGGAGCCGGACGTCCGGGGCGAGGAGCCGGATGTCCGGGCTTGAGCGGTCAGGTTTCGGGCGCTCTCTGGACAGAGGCGCCGGATTTCCGGGCCCGGGGCCGGATGTCCGGGCCATGCTCGGCCGGATGTCCGGGCCCTGGCCGGATGTCCGGGCCCTGTAGCTTCAGTTGCTGCTGGCCTTCTGTAGTTGATGGCCCAGGTGCCGGATGTCCGGGCCATGGAGCCGGATGTCCGGGGCCTGGAGCTCCCTTCTGCCCTTCTCGATGCATCAGTTCGTCCGTGGCCTTGGGGACTTGTTCACCTTCACGCTCTTCTCCGAAGCGGTCTCCTTCACACCTGAGCACACAAAGCACACTCGCTTGAGGTAGCAACCATGTCTCGCAAGATTCATAAGGAAGTTGGGCTAGGAGTGACGTCACCTCGGTCTCGAAAGCTCTAGCACGAGCACGTGTCATCGGTCCTTGAGGCACTTGAGGGGGTGAAGGAGGGTCCATGGTGATGGCCCTAGGATACACCGTATCAAGCGGCTTCGTCGATGAGATGATGTTGAGGAAGAACGTCGGTTGATGATCAATGTCCGTAGCTCATTGTATTGAGTAGACATGTTGGTGTTGATGAGGTCGATTTGTTCCTTGGTACTTTGTTGGAATTGTCGCGCGTCTTCGGCGACTTGACCAATGTACTCTCGCATAGCTTCGCTCTCTTGATGTAGAGCTCGTTGGACACCGAATAGATGTAGTTTGGTGACGTAGTTGTTCGCTTCTTGAGGATCGTCGAAGATCGGGTTGGTAGATGAACTTGGCCTATCCATCATCACAAGCAAGTAAGTGAGTGGAGAAAGGAGAAGACAATATCAATGTACCTTAACCGAGGTTGAAAATGGATCAATGATCACTCAACAATGTAACCCGGAAATAGCACTATTGGTATCACTTCGTGTCGATTCTCACACCTACAAGTAAAGCTTTGAGAGGAGCTTGGTTAGGATGTGGCACAAATTCAATGCAATCGTCAAAATGACTCAAAGATGTTGAAAATGGTTCACAAATTTGCTTATGCAACAAGTAGATCACTAGCAAAGAGTAGCACACGGAACACACGCACGGATAGATAAATGTGGTTGTGCAACCAAGGATGAGCGAAAAATGTGGAAAACCACGGAAAATGCTCGTGTTGCACAACGCTAGAGAGACGCTAACCGATTGCTTAATAGGCGGATACGCACTTGTGCACGACCTATATGGGCAAAACGTAACGACTATCTATCACAAGTATGCTATGAGTGTATGATGTGCCGATGCTTGAGCACAAGATGATGTTGCTATGTATGATCTCTTTGGATGCAAGGCGTATGATGCTATAGTTTCTTTGCTTGGATTGGCTCTTTTGCTTAAAAGCTTTTGAGCTCTTTCTTTGGGCACATATGTATGCTTCTCGTATCAAGGGAGCTATTGTGTATGCGGAGCACTCTTGTGGCACACGGGGATATGCAAGATACCAAGATGATGTGATATTACTCACAATGATGTAGTATGCAATATCTATCACTATCACTAATGTGCACAAGTGTCGTGGCCCGGCAATACTCAAATGGCTAGTCTCAATGGGAAAGCTACGCAAAGATGGTTCATAGGGTGACAATGCAATTGCAAGATAGAGTGAGCGAAGTGTCGTCGATGTTACCGTCCTTGCCGAAGTTGAGCGGTGGTGTTGTCGAAGTCTTGCCGTCCCAAGGTAGCCTAAACATCCAAGGATACGGTGAAACCACAACTCAAGTATCCTGATACGGTGTATCCTAGGGCCATCACCATGGACCCTCCTTCACCCCCTCAAGTGCCTCAAGGACCGATGACACGTGCTCGTGCTAGAGCTTTCGAGACCGAGGTGACGTCACTCCTAGCCCAACTCCCTTATGAATCTTGCGAGACATGGTTGCTACCTCAAGCGAGTGTGCTTTGTGTGCTCAGGTGTGAAGGAGACCGCTTCGGAGAAGAGCGTGAAGGTGAACAAGTCCCCAAGGCCACGGACGAACTGATGCATCGAGAAGGGCAGAAGGGAGCTCCAGGCCCCGGACATCCGGCTCCATGGCCCGGACATCCGGCACCTGGGCCATCAACTACAGAAGGCCAGCAGCAACTGAAGCTACAGGGCCCGGACATCCGGCCAGGGCCCGGACATCCGGCCAAGCATGGCCCGGACATCCGGCCCCGGGCCCGGAAATCCGGCGCCTCTGTCCAGAGAGCGCCCGAAACCTGACCGCTCAAGCCCGGACATCCGGCTCCTCGCCCCGGACGTCCGGCCCCCCTCGAAGACCCGGACATCCGGGCCGCCGCCCGGACATCCGGCCCCTGATCTGCCTGCGTGCAGCCCCTGGGCCGAGGCCCATGTACCCATTCGCCCCGTAGACTATATATACTCCTCTCCTCATTCCGTTTAGGGTTAGCTGTGGTTTTAGCTCATTTGACACTTGTGTGGATTTCTCCCACGAGACCGGTGCGCCTCTACGGAGAAGATCCACTTCGGATTCAGGACCTCCTTCATCGGAGAAGATCCCCCGGGATATCAAGACCTCCTCCGGGAGAAGACTATCTGTATCACCGTTGTTGACCTTGGATCATGGATCTCAACCTTGTATCGCGAATCTAGCATTTGTGTGATTGCTTTCGTGTTGATTGAGTGTTTTCCTCTTGTGTTTCCCCCATCTTTCCCTTGTGATTCCCCGTGTTCATCGTGTGCCAACCTCCAAACGTGAAAGATCCGCTGATTAGGGTTCCACCCTGTATCAGGCGCCGGATTTCCGGGCCCGGGGCCGGATGTCCGGGCCATGCTTGGCCGGATGTCCGGGCCCTGGCCGGATGTCCGGGCCCTGTAGCTTCAGTTGCTGCTGGCCTTCTGTAGTTGATGGCCCAGGTGCCGGATGTCCGGGCCATGGAGCCGGATGTCCGGGGCCTGGATGATACAGGGTGGAACCCTAATCAGCGGATCTTTCACGTTTGGAGGTTGGCACACGATGAACACGGGGAATCACAAGGGAAAGATGGGGGAAACACAAGAGGAAAACACTCAATCAACACGAAAGCAATCACACAAATGCTAGATTCGCGATACAAGGTTGAGATCCATGATCCAAGGTCAACAACGGTGATACAGATAGTCTTCTCCCGGAGGAGGTCTTGATATCCCGGGGGATCTTCTCCGATGAAGGAGGTCCTGAATCCGAAGTGGATCTTCTCCGTAGAGGCGCACCGGTCTCGTGGGAGAAATCCACACAAGTGTCAAATGAGCTAAAACCACAGCTAACCCTAAACGGAATGAGGAGAGGAGTATATATAGTCTACGGGGCGAATGGGTACATGGGCCTCGGCCCAGGGGCTGCACGCAGGCAGATCAGGGGCCGGCTGTCCGGGCGACGGCCCGGATGTCCGGGTCTTCGAAGGGTGCCGGACGTCCGGGGCGAGGAGCCGGATGTCCGGGCTGGAGCGGTCAGGTTTCGGGCGCTCTCTGGACAGAGGCGCCGGATTTCCGGGCCCGGGGCCGGATGTCCGGGCCATGCTTGGCCGGATGTCCGGGCCCTGGCCGGATGTCCGGGCCCTGTAGCTTCAGTTGCTGCTGGCCTTCTGTAGTTGATGGCCCAGGTGCCGGATGTCCGGGCCATGGGGCCGGATGTCCGGGGCCTGGAGCTTCCTTCTGCCCTTCTCGATGGATCAGTTCGTCCGTGGCCTTGGGGACTTGTCCATCTTCACGCTCTTCTCCGAAGCGGTCTCCTTCACACCTAAGCACACAAAGCACACTCGCTTGAGGTAGCAACCATGTCTCGCAAGATTCATAAGGAAGTTGTGCTAGGAGTGACGTCACCTCGGTCTCGAAAGCTCTAGCACGAGCACGTGTCATCGGTCCTTGAGGCACTTGAGGGGGTGAAGGAGGGTCCATGGTGATGGCCCTAGTGATATAGGGTGGAACCCTAATCAGCGGATCTTTCACGTTTGGAGGTTGGCACACGATGAACACGGGGAAAACACGGAGAAAGATGGGGAAAACACAAGAGAGAACACTCAAATCAACACGGAAGCAATCACACAAGTGCTAGATTCGCGATACAAGGTCGAGATACATGATCCAAAGTCAACAACGGTGATACAGATAGTCTTCTCCCGGAGGAGGTCTTGGAATCCCGTGGGATCTTCCCGTTAGGGGTCTTGAATCCAGAGGTGGATCTTCTCCGTAGAGGCGCACCGGTCTCGTGGGAGAAATCCACACAAGTGTCAAATGAGCTAAAACCACAGCTAACCCTAAACGGAAAGAGGAGAGGAGTATATATAGTCTTCGGGGCGAACGGGTACATGGGCCTCGGCCCAGGGGGCTGCACGCAGGCAGATCAGGGGCCGGATGTCCGGGCGGCGGCCCGGATGTCCGGGGCTTCGAGGAACGCCGGACGTCCGGGGCCATGGGCCGGATGTCCGGGCTGGAGTGGCCTGGTCTCGGGTGCTCTCTGGACAGAGGCGCCGGATTTCCGGGCCCGGGGCCGGATGTCCGGGCCGTGCTTGGCCGGATGTCCGGGCCCTGGCCGGATGTCCGGGCCCTGTAGCTTCAGTCGCTGCTGGTCTTCTGTAGATGATGGCCCAGGTGCCGGATGTCCGGGCCATGGCGCCGGATGTCCGGGGCCTGGAGCTCCCTTCTGCCCTTCTTGATGCATCGGTTCGTACGTGGCCTTGGGGACTTGTTCACCTTCACGCTCTTCTCCGAAGCGGTCTCCTTCACACCTGAGCACACAAAGCACACTCGCTTGAGGTAGCAACCATGTCTCGCAAGATTCATAAGGAAGTAGGGCTAGGAGTGACGTCACCTCGGTCTCGAAAGCTCTAGTACGGGCACGTGTCATCGGTCCTTGAGGCACTTGAGGGGGTGAAGGAGGGTCCATGGGGATGGCCCTAGGATACACCGTATCACCATGGTCGTCCAAGAATAAGGTGGCACACGGACATGGGTATCACATCACACTCAAGAGTGTCCTCGTAAGCGCCAATCTTGAAAGAGACTTGCACGGTGTGCTCGACTCGAAGAATTCCGGCGTCGTTGAGCCATTGGACCTTGTAGGGATGCGGATGCTTCGTCTTGACCAAATGAAGCTTGTCGCATAGCTCTTCACTTGCCAAGTTGTGGCAACTTCCGCCATCGATGATAACCTTGACGGAGCGTCCATTGATGCCGGCCTTCGTATGAAAAATATGACATCGTTGGTCGTCATCTTGTTGATGTTGGAGTGTCAAGACTTTGGAGACAACAAGGTTGGGGCTTGAGTCATTGTCGCAAAACACTTGATTGTCTTCTTCTTCATTGACTTGGCGATGCATAGCGACATGCTCAAGTGCTTCCATCTCATCATCGCTCATGGAGTCATAAGATCCGTCGTTGTTGATGATCATGGTGCGAACGGTCTTGCACTCAAATGACTTGTGGCCTCGTCCTTGGCACTTGAAGCATTTGATGGAGCTCGTCTTGTTGTTATCTTCGGTTGGAGGTGTGGTTGAGGAAGCTCTTGGCTTGAAGTTGTTGGTAGAAGGTTGACGACTCGATGTAGTCGCATTCTTGTAGCTTTGCTTGTCTCCGAAGTTTGTAGGAGGCTTGGAAGAGGTAGGAGGAGTAGCCGAAGTCGTTGAAGCTTGGTTGTAGGAGCCGAAGTTCTTGGAGGTGAACTTTGAGTACTTGTAGTCTTCTTGAACTTGGCTCTCCGCTTTGGTTGCTTGATGTACTAGCTCGAGGAGATTGTTGTATGGTTGGAAGTCCGCAATCTTCTTGATGGGATAGTTGAGTCCATTCAAGAATCGCGCCATAGTTTGCTCATCATCTTCCGTGATGTTCGCTCGTATCATGGCAATCTCCATCTCCTTGTAGTACTCTTCAACGGACTTGGTACCTTGCTTGAGGAGTTGTAGCTTCTTGAACAAGTCTCGGTTGTAGTGTGTAGGCACGAAGCGTGCTCTCATCACTTCCTTCATTTGAGCCCAAGTGGTGATAGGAGGTTCGCCTTTGGCTTCTCTTCTCTCTATGATTTGCTCCCACCAAATGAGAACATAGTCTTGGAACTCAAGTGATGCCATGGCGATCTTCTTCTCTTCATCGAAGTTGTGAAGGCGAAAGATCTTGTCAACTTTCAATGCCCATGAGAGGTAGTCTTCGGGATCAATGCTTCCGGAAAACTTTGGCATGGTGAACTTGAGCTTGCCATAGCGATGCTCATCATTGTTTCCTTGCCTATTGGGAGGATGATCTCGATTTTGTCGGTTTGCCGTATCATGTTGCTCTTGAGGATGTAGACGTTCTTGTTGGAGTTGATGTTCTTGTTGGTATTGTTGCTCATGTCGCGCTTGAGGAGGAGCTTCTTCTTGCATTCTTGCTTGATGGCGCCGTTCTTGCATCTCATCTCGAAGAAAATCCTCTTCTTGACGAGTGTGTCGATTGCGGGCGGCCACGTTGCGGTGTGCATCTTGTAAAGCATGTTGCGCCTCCATAGCTTGAGCGTCACGACGTTGTTGTGCGTGGCGGTTAGCCTCGGCATCTTGTTCTTCTTGATATTGACGAGCTCGCTCTTGTTGTTGTTGGCGTATTCGTTGCCGTTCTTGTGCTTGCTCAAGTGTAGCTTGGTTTTGGCGACGTCGGCCTTCTTGCTCGTCGAATGGTTCTTGAGAACTCTTGTCATGTAGAGGTTGCCGATGTTCATGTCGAGCTTGACGTGCGGCTTGACGAAGAGTGTTTGACGTAGGTGTACTTGAGTCTTGCGTTGAGTCGGTATGTCGACTTGAGCGGCTTCGTCGATGAGATGATGTTGAGGAAGAACGTCGGTTGATGATCAATGTCCGTAGCTCATTGTATTGAGTAGACATGTTGGTGTTGATGAGGTCGATTTGCTCCTTGGTGCTTTGTTGAAATTGTCGCGCGTCCTCGGCAACTTGACCAATGTACTCTCGCATAGCTTCACTCTCTTGATGTAGAGCTCGTTGGACACCGAATAGATGTAGTTTGGTGACGTAGTTGTTCGCTTCTTGAGGATCGTCGAAGATCGGGTTGGTAGATGAACTTGGCCTATCCATCATCACAAGCAAGTATGTGAGTGGAGAAAGGAGAAGACAATATCAATGTACCTTAACCGAGGTTGAAAATGGATCAATGATCACTCAACAATGTAACCCGGAAATAGCACTATTGGTATCACTTCGTGTCGATTCTCACACCTACACAAGTAAAGCTTTGAGAGGAGCTTGGTTAGGATGTGGCACAAATTCAATGCAATCGTCAAAATGACTCAAAGATGTTGAAAATGGTTCATAAGTTGCTCATGCAACAAGTAGATCACTAGCAAAGGGTAGCACACGGAACACACGCACGGATAGATAAATGTGGCTGTGCAACCAAGGATGAGCGAAAAATGTGGTAAACCACGGAAAATGCTCGTGTTGCACAACGCTAGAGAGACGCTAACCGATTGCTTAATAGGCGGATACGCACTTGTGCACGACCTATATGGGCAAAACGTAACGACTATCTATCACAAGTATGCTATGAGTGTATGATGTGCCGATGCTTGAGCACAAGATGATGTTGCTATGATTTATGATCTCTTTGGATGCAAGGCGTATGATGCTATAGTTTCTTTGCTTGGATTGGTTCTTTTGCTTAAAAGCTTTTGAGCTCTTTCTTTGGGCACATATGTATGCTTCTCGTATCAAGGTAGCTATTGTGTATGCGGAGCACTCTTGTGGCACAAGGAGATATGCAATATACCAAGATGATGTGGTATGCAATATATATGAGTATCACTAATGTGCACAAGTGTCGTGGCCCGGCAATACTCAAATGGCTAGTGATGCAGGGTGCAACCCTAATCAGCGGATCTTTCACGAAATGGAGTGGATCCCACGATGAACACGAAGAACACGAGAGGGAACACGAGGGAAAACACGAGAGAATCACTCAAACCAACAAGAACAAGTCACACATATGCTAGATCCTCGAAACACAAAGAGATACAAGATCCATGATCAACAAGGGACGATACAAAGGGTAACCGGTTCTTCTCCGTGAGGAGGTCTTGATGATATCCCGTAGGATCTTCCCGCGAGGGGCCTTGAATCCCGTAGGATCTTCTCCGCAGAGGTCTTGAATCCGTGTGGATCTTCTCCGTGGAGGGGCCGCAGTCACTCACAAGGAGATGAACCACTAGATGAGCAAAGCTCTAGGTATCAAATGAGCTATCACTAAGCTAACCCTCAAATGGAGGAGGGGGAGGAGTATATATAGTCTAGGTCCACGAAGGGGTAAGTGGGAGAGGGATACATGGGCCTCAGGCCCGATACACTGTGCGCAGACAGGGGCCGGATGTCCGGGCCTTCCCGAGACGCCGGATGTCCGGGCCGAGGGGCCGGATGTCCGGGCTGGAGGGGTTGAGCCACGGGTGTCTTCTGGACAGTGGCGCCGGATTTCCGGCCAGGGCCCGGATGTCCGGGGCGCCGGATGTCCGGGCCTGGGGGCCGGATGTCCGGGGCCTGTAGGTGCTGGCCCTTCTTCCTTCTCTTCCGTGCGCACTTGGCCTTGGTTCTTGGGTTCTCCATGGTCTCCTTGGGTGTTCCTGAACATGCATAGCACATATATTTGAGGTAGTAGGCATGTCTCACATGTAGAAAGTGGAGGTTCAGAGAGGAGCGAGTGAACCTTGTGTCCAATTGTGTGTAGTTGAGGTCTCGTCGAGTGAACATGGGGATGATCATGGGATACTCCGTATCACCTTGGGAAAGATCCGACCTCGGATCGAAATCTTCATCACCATGGAGCACCTTGAATGGTCCGTCGTCACGAGGTAGAAGCTTGGACTTGTGCTCTATCGCGAAGTGGTCCTTGTGAAGATGTAGCCAACTGAGATCTTCCGGGTGAAACGCCATTGTTGCCTTGTTGACGTTGATCCTGGTGGTGAGGCGATGTACTTGTCGCTCGATTGTTGCCCATGTTTGTTCGTGCACCTTCTTGAGTATTTCACTACAAAAGAAAGTGGCAACATGTGAAGCATCGTCGATCTTGTTATCGGAAATGAAATGAGTCATTTTAGAGGATGTATCGACCATGACAAGCACGGAATCGTTTCCATTTTTAGTCCTAGACAAGCCAAGTATGAAATGCATGTTTATGTCTTCCCATGGATGAAATGTAGTAGGAAGAGGCATGTAAAGACCATGAGATTGAGCTTTGGACTTAGCTTTGCGGCATGTCGGACATCGGTTGGTGGGGTTTGAGACGTCACGTAGCATCTTGGGCCAAAAATAGTTCTTAGAGAGGGTAGCAAACATCTTGTCGCGTCCAAAGTGTCCCATGAGTCCTCCTCCATGCGATTCCTGCAAAAGGAGCAAACAAAGCGAATACTCGGGGATGCAAAGTTTGTTAGCTCTCATAAGATATCCATCCTTGGTGTAATGAGGTTCCCAAGAAGTGTGAGTCAAGCATTTAGCATAGGCATTTGCAAAGAAAGGATCATGCTCATATAAATCTTTTAGGTGCTCTAAACCAATCACATGCAACTTAAATTGTGTAACAAGTAAGCACTTGCGTAACAAGCATGCATTTGCATGAAAACTTCCATGTTTCGTAGGCAATAGAATAACCGGAGCGGCACAAGTGCTAAAGTTGTCACGTACATGACTTTTGTCGATGAGTTTGGGTACTTGCCGTTGTATCTCGTGGTTGACACGGTAGAGAACCTTGTTGGGAAATGGTACACCGGGTACGAGTTCGGTGCGGTGTTCTATCCCGTGAAGTAGAACCGGTGGTACCTCATCGGTAAAGGCGTCCGAGAATTCCTGCAATAAAGGTGACAACACAAAAGGTAGCGATTGTGAAGTGTTAGTAGGTTTGTCTTCCCCTATGCATAAGAGCACAAGGTGAACGACGTTCAATGGGTTCTCACACACTTCTCTCATCTCGCTTTTGGTGGCAAATAGCACTAGTTTCCTCGTGTAGCTCATCGTGGAGTCGCTCATATTTGGCTGGTGGCTCTCACTCTCTTTTTGGTGGCTCGCTCTCTCACCATTCTCTCCACGATGTTTTGTAGGTAAAAGCTTGTCGGCGGCAACTTGACTTGGAGTCATTGGTCGAAGCACGAATTCCTTGCCCTTCATCTTGAAATGATAGTGATTCGTCCGTCCATTGTGTGTGACTCCACGATCATATTGCCAAGGACGTCCAAGAAGAAGGTGGCACACGGACATGGGTATCACATCACACTCGAAAGTGTCCTCGTAGGCGCCAATCTTGAAAGAGACTTGCACGGTGTGCTCGACTCGAAGAATTCCGGCGTCGTTGAGCCACTGGACCTTGTAGGGGTGCGGATGCTTCGTCTTGACCAAATGAAGCTTGTCGCATAGTTCATCACTTGCCAAGTTGTGGCAACTTCCTCCATCGATGATAACCTTGACGGAGCGTCCATTGATGGCGGCCTTCGTATGGAAAATATGGCATCGTTGGTCGTCATCTTGTTGATGTTGTAGTGTCAAGACTTTGGAGACAACTAGGTTTGGGCTTGAGTCATTGTCGCAAAACACTTGACGATCTTCTTCTTCATTGATACGCCGGTGGATGGCCAAGTGCTTGATGGCGTCCACTTCGTCGTCGCTCATCGAGTCATATGTGCCGTCGTCGTGGAAGATCATTGTTCTCTTGTTGGTGCACTCGAAGGACTTGTGTCCACGGCCACCACATGTGAAACATTTGATGGAACTTGTCTTTGGGTTCTCTTCATTTGGAGTTGTAGATGATGTAGCTCTTGGCTTGAAGTTGTTGGTAGAAGGTGGATGACTCGATGTAGTCTCATTCTTGTATCTTGGCTTGTCGCCTAAGTTTGTAGATGGCTTGGTAGAGGTAGGAGGGATATCCGAAGTCGTTGAAGCTTGGTTGTAGGAGCCGAAGTTCTTGGAGTTGAACTTGGAGTACTTGTAGTCCTCTTGAACTTGTCGCTCCGCTTTGGTTGCTTGGTGTACTAGCTCGAGGAGATTGTTGTATGGTTGGAAGTCCGCAATCTTCTTAATGGAGTAGTTGAGTCCATTCAAGAATCTCGCCATTGTTTGCTCTTCATCTTCCGTGATGTTTGCTCTTATCATAGCAATCTCCATCTCCTTGTAGTACTCTTCAACGGACTTGGTACCTTGCTTGAGGAGTTGTAGCTTCTTGAACAAGTCGCGGTTGTAGTGTGTAGGCACGAAGCGTGCTCTCATCACTTCCTTCATTTGAGCCCAAGTGGTGATAGGAGGTTCGCCTTTGGCTTCTCTTCTCTCTATGATTTGCTCCCACCAAATGAGAACATAGTCTTGGAACTCAAGTGATGCCATAGCGATCTTCTTCTCTTCATCGAAGTTGTGAAGGCGAAAGATCTTGTCAACTTTCAATGCCCATGAGAGGTAGTCTTCGGGGTCAATGCTTCCGGAAAACTTTGGCATGGTGAACTTGAGCTTGCCATAGCGATGCTCATCATTGTGTCCTTGCCTATTGGGAGGATGATCTCGATTTTGGCGGTTTGCCGTATCGTGTTGCTCTTGAGGATGTAGACGTTCTTGTTGGAGTTGATGTTCTTGTTGATATTGTTGCTCATGTCGCGCTTGAGGAGGAGCTTCGTCTTGCATTCTTGCTTGATGGCGCCTTTCTTGCATCTCATCTCGAAGAAAATCCTCTTCTTGACGAGTGTGTCGATTACGGGCGGCCACATTGCGGTGTGCATCTTGTAAAGCACGTTGCGCCTCCATAGCTTGAGCGTCACGACGTTGTTGTGCTTGGCGGTTAGCCTCGGCATCTTGTTCTTCTTGATATTGACGAGCTCGCTCTTGTTGATGTTGGCGTAGTCGTTGCCGTTCTTGTGCTTGCTCAAGTGTAGCTTGGTTGTGACGACGTCGATTTTCTTGTTCGTCGAATAGCTCTTGGGAACTCTTGTCATGTAGAGGTTGCCGATGTTCATGTCGAGCTTGACGTGCGGCTTGACGAAGAGTGTTTGACGTAGGTGTACTTGAGTCTTGCGTTGAGTCGGTATGTCGACTTGAGCGGCTTCGTCGATGAGATGATGTTGAGGAAGAACGTCGGTTGATGATCAATGTCCGTAGCTCATTGTATTGAGTAGACATGTTGGTGTTGATGAGGTCGATTTGCTCCTTGGTGCTTTGTTGGAATTGTCGCGCGTCCTCGGCAACTTGACCAATGTACTCTCGCATAGCTTCACTCTCTTGATGTAGAGCTCGTTGGACACCAAATAGATGTAGTTTGGTGACGTAGTTGTTCGCTTCTTGAGGGTCGTCGAAGATCGGGTTGGTAGATGAACTTGGCCTATCCATCATCACAAGCAAGTAAGTGAGTGGAGAAAGGAGAAGACAATATCAATGTACCTTAACCGAGGTTGAAAATGGATCAATGATCACTCAACAATGTAACCCGGAAATAGCACTATTGGTATCACTTCGTGTCGATTCTCACACCTACAAGTAAAGCTTTGAGAGGAGCTTGGTTAGGATGTGGCACAAATTCAATGCAATCGTCAAAATGACTCAAAGATGTTGAAAATGGTTCACAAATTTGCTCATGCAACAAGTAGATCACTAGCAAAGAGTAGCACACGGAACACACGCACGGATAGATAAATGTGGTTGTGCAACCAAGGATGAGCGAAAAATGTGGTAAACCACGGAAAATGCTTGTGTTGCACAACGCTAGCGAGACGCTAACCGATTGCTTAATAGGCGGATACGCACTTGTGCACGACCTATATGGGCAAAACGTAACGACTATCTATCACAAGTATGCTATGAGTGGATGATGTGCCGATGCTCGAGCACAAGATGATGTTGGTATGTATGATCTCTTTGGATGCAAGACGTATGATGCTATTGTTTCTTTGCTTGGATTGGCTCTTTTGCTTCAAAGCTTTTGAGCTCTTTCTTTGGGCACATATGTATGCTTCACGTATCAAGGTAGCTATTGTGTATGCGGAGCACTCTTGTGGCACACGGGGATATGCAAGATACCAAGATGATGTGATGTTACTCACAATGATGTGGTATGCAATATCTATGACTATCACTAATGTGCACAAGTGTCGTGGCCCGGCAATACTCAAATGGCTAGTCTCAATGGGAAAGCTACGCAAAGATGGTTCATAGGGTGACAATGCAATTGCAAGATAGAGTGAGCGAAGTGTCGTCGATGTTACCGTCCTTGCCGAAGTTGAGCGGTGGTGTTGTCGAAGTCTTGCCGTCCCAAGGTAGCCGAAACATCCAAGGAAACGGTGAAACCACAACTCAAGTATCCACGGCAAATGGAGACAAATTTTCCAAACTCGAAGCGGTGAAGTGAAGGTGGATGCGGAAAAGGTGGTGGTATGCGGAAGAAATGGTGGAGCACCGAACGAAAATGGCGGAGAGGTGGGGAAATGGCTGCGGGAGGCCGGATGTCCGGGCCAAAGGCCGGATGTCCGGGTCGGGCCGGATGTCCGGGGCACGGGCCGGATGTCCGGGGTGCCCGAGCCAGCAAGAACGCGATGCAACGGTGGTTTCGGGGCAAAAATTCGGCGGATTTTTCGGATGAAATTTGGGGAAAAGTGGAGGAAAAGCTAGATCCACACGTGGCACAGCAAATCCATGGAACAAATTCAACAAAATCTTGCCAAATCAACAGATCACAGAAAATTTTTGGGGCTCTTTTTGTGGGGAATTTTTTTTTGAAATTAGGAAGAACACGACAAAAACAGGCTAGAAAACAAAGTGTGGGGCTCCAAAATCGTGAGAAACCTTTGCTCTAGATACCATATGATACAGGGTGGAACCCTAATCAGCGGATCTTTCACGTTTGGAGGTTGGCACACGATGAACATGGGGAAAACACAAGGGGAAGACGGGGAAAACACAAGAGAGAACACTCAAATCAACACGGAAGCAATCACACAAGTGCTAGATTCGCGATACAAGGTCGAGGTACATGATCCAAAGTCAACAACGGTGATACAGATAGTCTTCTCCCGGAGGAGGTCTTGGAATCCCGTGGGATCTTCCCGTTAGGGGTCTTGAATCCAGAGGTGGATCTTCTCCGTAGAGGCGCACCGGTCTCGTGGGAGAAATCCACACAAGTGTCAAATGAGCTAAACCACAGCTAACCCTAAACGGAATGAGGAGAGGAGTATATATAGTCTACGGGGCGAACGGGTACATGGGCCTCGGCCCAGGGGGCTGCACGCAGGCAGATCAGGGGCCGGATGTCCGGGCGGCGGCCCGGATGTCCGGGGCTTCACGGGTCTCCGGATGTCCGGGGCGGGGGCCCGGATGTCCGGGCTGGAGTGGACGCGCCTCGGGTGCTCTCTGGACAGAGGCGCCGGATTTCCGGGCGCGGGGCCGGATGTCCGGGCCATGCCTGGCCGGATGTCCGGGCTCTGGCCGGATGTCCGGGCCCTGTAGCCTCAGCTGCTGTTGGCCTTCTGTAGGTGAATGCCCAGGGGCCGGATGTCCGGGCCAGGGGGCCGGATGTCCGGGGCCTGGAGCTCTCTTCTGCTCTTCTCGATGCATTAGCTCGTCCATGACCTTGGGGACTTGTCCATCTTCAAGCTCTTCTCCGAAGTGGTCTCCTTCACACCTGAGCACACAAAGCACACTCGCTTGAGGTAGCAACCATGTCTCGCAAGATTCATAAGGAAGTAGGGCTAGGAGTGACGTCACCTCGGTCTCGAAAGCTCTAGTACGAGCACGTGTCATCGGTCCTTGAGGCACTTGAGGGGGTGAAGGAGGGTCCATGGGGATGGCCCTAGGATACACCGTATCATCTCCCCTCCCTTGGGAAAGATCCGACCTCGGATCGAAATCTTCATCACCATGGAGCACCTTGAATGGTCCGTCGTCACGAGGTAGAAGCTTGGACTTGTGCTCTATCGCGAAGTGGTCCTTGTGAAGATGTAGCCAACTGAGATCTTCCGGGTGAAACGCCATTGTTGCCTTGTTGACGTTGATCCTGGTGGTGAGGCGATGTACTTGTCGCTCGATTGTTGCCCGTGTTTGTTCGTGCACCTTCTTGAGTATTTCACTACAAAAGAAAGTGGCAACATGTGAAGCATCGTCGATCTTGTTATCGGAAATGAAATGAGTCATTTTAGAGGATGTATCGACCATGACAAGCACGGAATCGTTTCCATTTTTTGTCCTAGACAAGCCAAGTATGAAATGCATGTTTATGTCTTCCCATGGATGAAATGTAGTAGGAAGAGGCATGTAAAGACCATGAGATTGAGCTTTGGACTTAGCTTTGCGGCATGTCGGACATCGGTTGGTGGGGTTTGAGACGTCACGTAGCATCTTGGGCCAAAAATAGTTCGTAGAGAGGGTAGCAAACATCTTGTCGCGTCCAAAGTGTCCCATGAGTCCTCCTCCATGCGATTCCTGCAAAAGGAGCAAACAAAGCGAATACTCGGGGATGCAAAGTTTGTTAGCTCTCATAAGATATCCATCCTTGGTGTAATGAGGTTCCCAAGAAGTGTGAGTCAAGCATTTAGCATAGGCATTTGCAAAGAAAGGATCATGCTCATATAAATCTTTTAGGTGCTCTAAACCAATCACATGCAACTTAAATTGTGTAACAAGTAAGCACTTGCGTAACAAGCATGCATTTGCATGAAAACTTCCATGTTTCGTAGGCAATAGAATAACCGGAGCGGCACAAGTGCTAAAGTTGTCACGTACATGACTTTTGTCGATGAGTTTGGGTACTTGCCGTTGTATCTCGTGGTTGACACGGTAGAGAACCTTGTTGGGAAATGGTGCACCGGGTACGAGTTCGGTGTGGTGTTCTATCCCGTGAAGTAGAACCGGTGGTACCTCATCGGTAAAGGCGTCCGAGAATTCCTGCAAAAAAGGTGACAACACAAAAGGTAGAGATTGTGAAGTGTTAGTAGATTTGTCTTCCCCTATGCATAAGAGCACAAGGTGAACGACGTTCGATGGGTTCTCACACACTTCTCTCATCTCACTTTTGGTGGCAAATAGCACTCGTTTCTTCGTGTAGCTCATCGTGGAGTCGCTCATATTTGGCCTGTGGCTCTCGCTCTCTTGTAGGTGGCTCGCTCTCTCACCATTCTCTCCACGATGGGTGGTAGGTAAAAGCTTGTCGGCGGCTACTTGACTTGGAGTCATTGGTCGTAGCACGAATTCCTTGCCCTTCATCTTGAAGTGATAGTGATTCGTCCGTCCATTGTGTGTGACGCCGCGATCATATTGCCATGGTCGTCCAAGAATAAGGTGGCACACGGACATGGGTATCACATCACACTCAAGAGGGTCCTCGTAAGCGCCGATCTTGAAAGAGACTTGCACGGTGTGCTCGACTCGAAGAATTCCGGCGTCGTTGAGCCACTGGACCTTGTAGGGGTGCGGATGCTTCGTCTTGACCAAATGAAGCTTGTCGCATAGCTCATCACTTGCCAAGTTGTGGCAACTTCCTCCATCGATGATAACCTTGACGGAGCGTCCATTGATGGCGGCCTTCGTATGGAAAATGTGACAACGTTGGTCGTCATCTTGTTGATGTTGGAGTGTCAAGACTTTGGAGACAACAAGGTTGGGGCTTGAGTCGTTGTCGCAAAACACTTGATTGTCTTCTTCGTCATTGACTTGGCGATGCATAGCGACATGCTCAAGTGCTTCCATCTCATCATCGCTCATGGAGTCATAAGATCCGTCGTCGTTGATGATCATGGTGCGAACGGTCTTGCACTCAAATGACTTGTGGCCTCGTCCTTGGCACTTGAAGCATTTGATGGAGCTCGTCTTGTTGTTATCTTCGGTTGGAGGTGTGGTTGAGGAAGCTCTTGGCTTGAAGTTGTTGGTAGAAGGTGGACGACTCGAAGTAGTCGCATTCTTGTAGCTTTGCTTGTCTCCGAAGTTTGTAGGAGGCTTGGAAGAGGTAGGAGGAGTAGCCGAAGTCGTTGAAGCTTGGTTGTAGGAGCCGAAGTTCTTGGAGGTGAACTTTGAGTACTTGTAGTCTTCTTGAACTTGTCGCTCCGCTTTGGTTGCTTGATGTACTAGCTCGAGGAGATTGTTGTATGGTTGGAAGTCCGCAATCTTCTTGATGGGATGATACGGTGTATCCTAGGGCCATCACCATGGACCCTTCATCGCCTCACCAAGTGCCCAAAGGACCCATGACTAGAGCACGTGCAAGAGCTTTTGAGACCGAGGTGACCTCGCTCCTCTCTTTACATCTCTCGGATTCACTTGAGGTACGGCCTCTACCTTCATCAGAGACTCTATGCATACTCAGGTACTTGGACGAAGGCCGCGGAACAGCTCTATATGATGCTCAAGAGGACAGGACCGACAAGTGCTCGAGACAAGAAGAAGGAATGCTGAAGATGCTACAGGCACCGGACGTCCGGCCTGCACCGGACGACCGGCGACTCCCAGGCACCGGACGACCGGAGAACACCGGACGTCCGGCCCCTCCCAGACGACCGGACGACCGGAAGCCACCGGACGTCCGTGACTTCGGCAACAGAAGCTAAATAGCGGAAATCCGAGGATTACCGGACGTCCGGTCCCTCCGGAACCACCGGACGTCCGGTAACCTCCGGACGTCCGCTACGACGGCGACCGCGTGTGTAATATAAATACTGTGGACCTCTTTCCTTTAGACTCAGCTGTGGTTTAGCTCATTTGACACTTGTGTGGATTTCTCCCACGAGACCGGTGCGCCTCTACGGAGAAGATCCACCTCTGGATTCAAGACCCCTAACGGGAAGATCCCACGGGATTCCAAGACCTCCTCACGGAGAAGACTATCTGTATCACCGTTGTTGACTTTGGATCATGTATCTCGACCTTGTATCGCGAATCTAGCACTTGTGTGATTGCTTCCATGTCGATTTGAGTGTTCTCTCTTGTGTTTTCCCCATCTTTCTCCGTGTTTTCCCCGTGTTCATCGTGTGCCAACCTCCAAACGTGAAAGATCCGCTGATTAGGGTTCCACCCTGTATCAAAGAGGAAGGCACGTCTTCGAATGAAAATAATGCCTCTTTGCATACAACAGCATAGCAAACAGATTTGCTAAAATCGAGCTCATCAATATCAGATTTTGTGGCAAATAAACATGCACTTTTCAATTTAATTTCAGAAGCAACAGTAGATGGTTTATTAGTAGGCTTCATTTGTTGCTCAAATTCTTTTGCCACAATCTGATTTTCACTCTTATTTTTCTCCTGTTTTGCTTTATTAGCTCTATTAATATCATCTTTTAAAATGGAATCAGGAGTCATAGGAAGCAAAGTAATATTTTTATCCTTATGAACAAGAGTATACTGATTGTTTCTACCATGGTGTACAGAATTTTTATCAAATTGCCATGGTCTACCAAGTAATAAGGAACATGCTTGCATAGGTACCACATCACAATCAACATAATCAGCATATGTAGAGATACTAAAATGCACACGAACAGTACGTGTTACCTTAACCTTGCCGCTGTTGTTGAACCATTGGATGAAGTAAGGATGTGGATGTGGTCTTGTGGTGAGAGATAGCTTCTCCACCATCTCCATGCTAGCCAAGTTGTTGCAACTCCCTCCATCTATGATCACGCGAACAGAACGTTCCTTCACAACTCCCTTTGTATGGAACAAATTATGCCTCTGATTTTGCTCAGCTTGTGTAACCTGCACACTCAGAACACGTTGAGCAACTAAACATTCATACCTGTCAGCATCTTCAGGAGCCATGTATTGCGTCTCATGATCAGAATCGTCTCCGCCGTGTTCTTCACATGTAATAAGAGCCAAAGTCTCCTCATCATAGTCACTAGCGGATTCATATCCACCATCCTCAGTAGCAATCATCACACGCTGAGATTTGCAATCTCTCGCAAAATGTCCTCTTCCCTTACAACGACGACAAATAATATCACTGGTGTGCCCTGTTGATGCCATGGAAGAAGAAGAACTCTGTGCAGGCCCAATAGGTGTGCTCTTGGCAGATAATGGTGGTTGTGCCTGCTTCCTTGTATCATGGCTGGAGGTAACAGCTGATGGAGGTGTCGGTGCAGTAGAATGTGAGGAAGTAGAGGATGCACGCGGTGTCCATGATGAAGGTCCTCCTGTAGAAAAGTTAGTCCGCGCCAATGCCTGTCGATCCTGCACTTCACGTTCAGCTTTACAAGCAAGATGGAATAAACGAGTGATAGTAGTATAATCCTTATACTCTAGAATGGTCTGAATCTCTCTATTTAATCCACTCATAAAACGTGCAAGCATAGCTTCATTCTCCTCAACAATACCACATCTAATCAGGCCAGTTTGTAATTGCTGATAATATTCTTCTACAGAATTTTTTCCTTGTCTTAAGCGCTGCAGTTTTTGAAGTAATTCACGTTGATAATATGGTGGAACCCAACGAGTACGCATAGCAGTTTTCAAAGCAGTCCAAGTAGCTGGAATAGGATATAATCTACAATGTTCAGACCACCAAACACATGCAAAACCAGTGAAAGCACAAACAGCAGCAGGAACACGTCTCTCCTCGGGATAGTTTAAACATGTAAAACGTTGTTCAGTTTGTAACTCCCAAGTAAGATATATATCAGGAACATATCTACCCTCAAATGGTGGAATATTCAATTTCAGTTTAGGAAGATGGTCATGTACCTCAGGTGGTGGTGCAGCCCTACCGTTGCGATGATATGCATGAGGACGACCTGGTGGTGGTGGTGCTGGTTGTTGCACGTAGTTCTGATTTTGGTCAACCTCATCCTCGTAATGGTCCTCCATCTCTGCAGTAGCAGCAGGAGCTACAGAAACATCAACAGTAGCAACAGAAGCTTGACCAGTCTCAAGGGGAACGCGCTGTGCTCGTCCCACTTGATTCGGAAGTCGACGTTGTTGTTGTTGTTGTTGTTGTTGAAGAGGTGGGACAGCTGCAGCAGCCGGTGGTGGTGGCAAACGCGCAAGCAATTCAGCAAACTTGTTATCCAGCTTTGTTTCAAACGTCTTCTCCATGCCATCTATCTTCTCCATGGCCTCGTCCAATGTGTTTAGCACATCTTGCACCTGTACACTCATCATTTCCTGAAACTTATCATGAAGCTCCTTGTTCGTCAAGTTCTCCCAGTCAGTCTCGTCGACTTGTGATCCTGGCATGGTTAGCAGCAATAGCAACACACAAGAATATGATCCTACAGACTACTAACAAGTGGTGGTGGTGGCGGGTGTCACAAATCCGTCAAGCAAACCTCTTGATAGAGGCGAGGGGCCCGATCTTTCGATGAGAAGATAACTAACGATTTGGTGGAGTCGACTTTGACGATCCGACTACGAACGTGCACGACGTTGCGCCTTAGCAATCGCTAAACCAATCTCCAGGGGTTACTGACGATGCCAGAAGCACGATCAGCCTGACCACGAAGGTCTATTCCTGCATGCAATCGAAGAACAAGCAAGAATATGATAAAGCAATCTGAATATTGCAAATATAGATGAAGAATTGATAAAGGTGGGGATCCGTAAGTGGTCTTTGTCTGGTCGTTGGACACAAACAAAGTACACGAAGTTGCAATGGCTAACTTTTGACTAAACAAATCCCTCAGAAAAAGCTACTAGATGGATCTACTTATATACGAGCAAGGGGTGGCGGCCAAGGAGGTGGAAGGACGTCCCAAGGCAGCCTAAAACTAACCCTAGGTCGTACAAGGCTCATGGGCCCAAGTGGAGGTGATGTAACACCTTTGGACTTGTAGTTTGACTCAGATTCTGCTGCAGCGTCAGATTGTTTCGTCGGGATCTCAATGCTCCGGACGAATTTGAAGGTGATTCCAATTGGGTTGGAAAGTGTATGAAATCTAGTTTCCAACAAAAAAAGAATCACCCAATTCGGAGTCCGTATGAAGGAGTTCTTGCCGTTTTGAGTCAGGTATGTCTGTGCAGTCCGAATCTGGATGCAGAACGTGAGAGACTTGGACTCTATCTTCTCTTGGCCCAAAAGTGACGTGAGAGAACTTTTTGAACAGCCCCTAAACTTCTCTTTTTCCCTTATCTTCATATGTGAATTGTACAAATGTCCCATGCACCTGGAATTAGACATGGCACAAAAGTCTGTGAAGTATTTTTGTTCTGGATAACATAAATAAATTGTTACATAGTTTGCATTAGAAATCACCTCACAAATATACATGTATGCAATATTTTTGGTCGTATCCAAGGTAGTCATGTCCTCATCAAATTTGAAGGTGATTCCAATTGGGTTGGAAAGTGTATGAAATCTAGTTTCCAACAAAAAAAGAATCATCCAATTCGGAGTCCGTATGAAGGAGTTCTTGCCGTTTTGAGTCAGGTATGTCTGTGCAGTCCGAATCTGGATGCAGAACGTGAGAGACTTGGACTCTATCTTCTCTTGGCCCAAAAGTGACGTGAGAGAACTTTTTGAACAGCCCCTAAACTTCTCTTTTTCCCTTATCTTCATATGTGAATTGTACAAATGTCCCATGCACCTGGAATTAGACATGGCACAAAAGTCTGTGAAGTATTTTTGTTCTGGATAACATAAATAAATTGTTGCATAGTTTGCATTAGAAATCACGTCACAAATATACATGTATGCAATATTTTTGGTCGTATCCAAGGTAGTCATGTCCTCATCAATCATATTCTCATGAACATTAGATTCATTACCAAGAAACGAAAGTACCTGGTAATTTAATTGGCGTGCGCGAGCTCTAGTAATTGGTCCTGTATATGTGTCAGTTGGAGCTGTGGGTGTAACCTTGTTAGTGATGTCCTCATCATCAGCACGTTGTTTAGCATCAAAATTAACCTTCTCCGAAGATGGAAGAGGCAACAAATCAATAGGTGCACGAGGTAGGAAACCATAGACAATTTCAAAAGGGCACATCTTAGTAGTAGAATGCAACGACCGATATTCTTCCCACATTTTCTTATTATTCTTCAAAACAGCCCTAAGCATAGTAGACAAAGTTCTGTTGACTACTTCAGTTTGTCCGTCAGTTTGGGGGTGACAAGTAGTACTAAAAAGCAGTTTAGTCCCCAACTTAGCCCATAAACATCTCCAAAAGTGGCTAAGAAATTTAGTATCACGATCTGAAACAATAGTATTTGGCACACCATGCAAGCGAATAATTTCACGAAAGAACAAATCAGCAACATTAGCAGCATCATCGCTTTTTTGACATGGTATAAAGTGTGCCATCTTCGAGAACCTATCCACGACAACAAATATGCTATCCCTCCCCTTCTTTGTTCGAGGTAAACCCAAAACAAAGTCCATAGATATATGATAGAGGCAAAGGTGTCCCGTCTTTCGATGAGATGGTGGCTATCGTTTTGGAGGAAGTCGACTTTGACGATCCGACTACGAACGTGCGAGGACGTCGCGCCTTAGCAATCGCTAAACCAACTCCGAGAGGTTGTTGACCAGGCCGGAGCACGATCAACCTGACCACGAAGGTCTGTTTCCTGCAGGCAAACGAAGAACAAGCAAGAAACTAAGATTGCAATCTGGATATTGCGAATATAAGAGGAAAGCTTTATTGATCAAGGTGGGGTTCTGTGACGCCTTGGTCTGGTCGTTGAACACAAACGAAGTACGCGAAGTTGCAGCTATGGCGAACTTTTAATCTAAACAAAACCCAAAGTCTAAACGACGCCCTAAGGGCTGTATATATGGGGGAAAGAGGGGGCAATTTCGTGGCCCTTGGTGGAGGGGTCCGAAACCAACCCTAACTCTTGTTTCCCCACACATACGGACTCTAAAAACAGCCTATACTCAAGTATTTCGAAATTACATGGGCCTGGCCCAATATTAAGGTGACGCAGCACCTATAATAGCCTCTGGACGAAATTTATGAAGTGGCATCTTGTATATTTCGTCCAAGGCTTCTCACACTCATTATGGTGGCTTCAAAGTCCTGAAATCATCAATTGAAACTCCATTCTTGTTCCCCTTGCGCATGCCATCATCTCCATGCTTGATCTTGCTCCAATGTTCATCCTTCTTGTCCAAGCTAGGCCCTTCATTTGTAAGCAAGACAAATGTATCCAATTTAGGCAGCATCATATTCTCATGAACATTAGATTCATTACCAAGAAACGAAAGTACCTGGTAATTTAATTGGCGTGCGTGAGCTCTAGTAATTGGTCCTGTATATGTGTCAGTTGAAGCTGTGGGTGTAACCTTGTTAGTGATGTCCTCATCAATATATCTTCCCAAGGAACACTAGGGACAGGCAAAGGCATATATAAACCATGAGGATTGAGTCGTGACTTAGCTTTTTGACATGTAGTGCAGCGACCAACGAAACGCTCAACATCCCGTCGCATCTTTGGCCAAAAGAAATGTGTAGCAAGTACGTCCTCCGTCTTCTTCACGCCAAAGTGTCCCATTAATCCTCCTTCGTGCGCCTCCTGCAACAACAACAGATGAACAGAGCTAGCTGGAATGCATAGCTTGTTAGCACGAAACACAAATCCATCATTAACGACGAACTTGTTCCATGTTCTCCCTTCTTTGCAATTCTGCAATACATCTTTAAATTCAGCATCATGCACATATTGATCTTTGATGGTCTCCAAACCAAATATTTTAAAGTCAAGTGGTGAAAGCATAGTATAACGACGAGACAATGCATCAGCAATAACATTTTCTTTTCCCTTCTTGTGTTTAATAACATAAGGGAAAGTCTCTATGAATTTGACCCATTTAGCATGTCTACGGTGCAGTTTTGCTTGACTTTTAATGTGCTTCAAAGATTCATGATCAGAATGTATAACAAATTCTTTGGGCCGTAAATAATGTTGCCATGTTTCCAAAGTCCGAACAAGAGCATATAATTCCTTATCGTAAGTAGAATAATTCAGACTAGGCCCACTCAATTTTTCAGAAAAGTATGCAACAGGTTTACCATCTTGTAATAACACACCTCCTAACCCAATTCCACTAGCATCACATTCAAGCTCAAAAGTCTTATTAAAATCAGGAAGTGGGAGTAAAGGAGCATGTGTCAACTTATCTTTCAATACCGTGAATGCTTCTTCCTGTGCAGTACCCCAAACAAAAGGCACATCCTTCTTTGTAAGCTCATTGAGAGGTGCAGCAATGGTGCTGAAATCTCTCACAAAACGCCGATAGAATCCAGCGAGGCCAAGGAAACTCCTCACGTGTGTGACCGTTTTGGGCTGCGGCCAACTCTCAATAGCTTCAATCTTGGCTTTATCAACCTCAATTCCCTGTGGAGTAACAACATAGCCAAGAAAAGAGACTCGGTCGGTGCAAAAGGTGCACTTTCCAAGGTTACCAAACAAACGTGCATCACGTAGAGCAATAAAAACAGCACGTAAATGTTCTGAATGTTCCTCCAAAGATCTGCTAAAAATCAATATATCATCAAAGTATACTACCACAAATCGTCCAATGAAAGCACGTAAAACTTCATTCATTAATCTCATGAAAGTACTAGGTGCATTAGTTAACCCAAAAGGCATGACTAACCACTCATATAATCCAAACTTAGTTTTAAATGCTGTTTTCCATTCATCTCCCAATTTCATACGAATTTGATGGTATCCACTACGCAAATCAACTTTGGAGAAAATTGTAGAGCCACTCAATTCATCAAGCATATCATCTAGCCTAGGAATAGGATGACGATAACGAATAGTAATATTATTAATGCCTCTACAATCAACACACATACGCAATGTACCATCCTTTTTCGGCACTAGAATAATAGGAACAGCACAAGGACTAAGGGATTCACGTATATAACCTTTGTCGAGTAGCTCCTATACTTGACGCATAATCTCCTTCGTCTCTTCTGGATTGGTACGGTATGGTGCGCGGTTGGGTAGCGATGCACCGGGAATTAAGTCAATCTGATGCTCAATCCCTCGAATAGGTGGTAATCCCGGTGGCACGTCTTGTGGAAAGACATCGGCGAACTCCTGCAAAATGTTAGTGACAGCAGGAGGCAAAGAGGAAGGCATGTCCTCGAATGAAAATAATGCCTCTTTGCACACAAAAGCATAGCAAACAGATTTGCTAAAATCTAGCTCATCAATATCAGATTTGGTGGCAAATAAACATGCACTTTTCAATTTAATTTCAGAAGCAACAGTAGATGGTTTATTATTAGGCTTCATTTGTTGCTCAAATTCGTTTGCCACAATCTGATTTTCACTCTTATTTTTCTCCTGTTTTGCTTTATTAGCTCTATTAATATCATCTTTCAAAATGGAATCAGGAGTCATAGGAAACAAAGTAATATTTTTATCCTTATGAACAAGAGTATACTGATTGCTTCTACCATGGTGTACAGAATTTTTATCAAATTGCCATGGTCTACCAAGTAATAAGGAACATGCTTGCATAGGTACCACATCACAATCAACATAATCAGCATATGTAGAGATACTAAACTACACACGAACAGTACGTGTTACCTTAACCTTGCCGCTGTTGTTGAACCATTGGATGTAGTAAGGATGTGGATGTGGTCTTATGGTGAGAGATAGCTTATCCACCATCTCCATGCTAGCCAAGTTGTTGCAACTCCCTCCATCTATGATCACGCGAACAGAACGTTCCTTCACAACTCCCTTTGTATGGAACAAATTATGCCTCTGATTTTGCTCAGTTTGTGTAACCTGCACACTCAAAACACGTTGAGCAACTAAACATTCATACCTGTCAGCATCTTCAGGAGCCATGTATTGCGTCTCATGATCAGAATCGTCTCCGCCGTGTTCTTCACGTGTAATAAGAGCCAAAGTCTCCTCATCATAGTGATAGAGGCAAAGGTGTCCCGTCTTTCGATGAGATGGTGGCTATCGTTTGGATGAAGTCGACTTTGACGATCCGACTACGAACGTGCGTGGACGTCGCACCTTAGCAATCGCTAAACCAACTCCGAGAGGTTATTGACCACGCCGGAGCACGATCAACCTGACCACGAAGGTCTGTTTCCTGCAGGCAAACGAAGAACAAGCAAGAAACTGAGATTGCAATCTGGATATTGCGAATTCAAGAGGAAAGCTTTATTGATCAAGTGGGGTTCTGTGACGCCTTTGTCTGGTCGTTGAACACAAACGAAGTACGCGAAGTTGCAGCTATGGCGAACTTTTAATCTAAACAAAACCTGATGCGGAGCATCCTAAGGACATCACCATGTCAAGAGTCCGCTTGGCAAGTGACACGTGCGACCTCTACTTCTCATATATAAAGGTGAATCATCTCCTTTACACGTGTTCACTTAACCCCTTCGAGGATGGTATACTACTTGACACTCCACTCGTGTGCCTACATAGGTATTGTCGGAACACCATGGGCGAGGAGGAGGAGTGTGGGCGCAAGTGTACAACTACACCATCCGTGAGCGAAGCATGGAAGAGAAGGAAGAAGAGGAATCTTCCCAGTGCAGTGAAAGAGGTACTACCGGTCCAACTACCGGTCCAACTACCGGTCCACCGGTACTACCGGTCAACTACCGGTCAACTACCGGTCTACCTTCTGTGATCGACCGGTGCAGGGCCGGAACTTCCGCTAAGACTGCTAATACCGGTACTACCGGTCCCAGGACCGGTACTACCGCCCTGCCTGCGCATAGTTGAAGGGTTTTCACCCATGTATCCCCCAACTTACCCCTAGACTATAAGTACTCCTTCCCTTCCATCTTTTAGGGTTAGCAATGATTTAGCTCATATGTGAGATAGAGCTTTGCTCATCCATCCCGGATCTACTCCACGAGAGAGACCGCGGCCCCTCTACGGAGAAGATCCACCTTTGATGAGGACATGACTACCTTGGATACGACCAAAAATATTGCATACATGTATATTTGTGAGGTAATTTTTAATGCAAACTATGCAACAATTTATTTATGTCATCCAGAACAAAAATACTTCACAGACTTTTGTGCCATGTCTAATTCCAGGTGTATGGGACATTTGTACAATCCACATATGAAGATAAGGGAAAAACAGAAGTTTAGGTGCTGTTTAAAAAGTTATCTCACGTCACTTTTGGGCCAAGAGAAGATAGAGTCCAAGTCTCTCACGTTCTGCATCCAGATTCGGACTGCACAGACATACCTGACTCAAAACGGCAAGAACTCCTTCATACGGACTCCGAATTGGGTGATTATTTTTTGTTGGAAACTAGATTTCATACACTTTCCAACCCAATTGGATTCACCTTCAAATTCGTCCGGAGCGTTGAGATACCGACGAAACAATATGACGCTGCAGCAGAATCCGAGTCAAACTACAAGTCCAAAGGTGTTACATCACCTCCACTTGGGCCCATGAGCCTTGTACGACCTAGGGTTAGTTTTAGGCTGCCTTGGGACGTTCTTCCACCTCCTTGGCCGCCACCCCTTGCTCCTATATAAGTAGATCCATCTAGTAGCTTTTTCTGAGGGATTTGCTTAGTCAAAAGTTAGCCATTGCAACTTCGTGTACTTCATTTGTGTCCAACGACCAGACCAAGACCGCTTACGGATCCCCACCTTTATCAATACATCATTTATATTTGCAATATTCAGATTGCTTCATCATATTCTTGCTTGTTCTTCGATTGCATGCAGGAATAGACCTTCGTGGTCAGGCTGATCGTGCTTCTGGCATTGTCAGTAACCCCTGGAGATTGGTTTAGCGATTGCTAAGGCGCAACGTTGTGCACGTTTGTAGTCGGATCGTCAAAGTCGTCTCCACCAAATCGATAGTTATCATCTCATCGAAAGATCGGGCCCCTCGCCTCTATCAGAAGGAGTCGCACATGTCGTCGAAGGAAGCCATTGTCCTTGTCTCGGAGTGTCGTAGTTCGATGGCGATGTTGCCCAAGCACTCTTGCATTTCTTGTTGTAGTCCGATGGTTTTCGCGTGGATGTCTTTGTTCGCGCCGTCAATGTCGAAGACCAGAGATGAAATGCCTTGCCTATCCATCACAAGATTCTAGCAAGTATGAGTGGGAGAAAGAAACGAACTATACCAAATGTACCTTGACCGATGTTGAAGATGGATCAATGATCACTCAAATGTGGAACAAGGAAATAGCACAATTGGTACCAATTCTTGTCGGTTTCTCACACCTACACAAGTAAAGCTTATGGTGGAGCTCGGTGAGGATAGTGGCACAAAAATTTGAAGCGAAATGTTAGCAAGACTCAATAATGTTGAAAAAGATTCACAAATTTGCAAATGCAACAAGTAGACCAATAGCAAGATGGGTGGCACAGGGAAACACACACACGGATAGATAGATGGGGTCGTGCAACCAAGGAATGAGCCAAAATGTGGAATCCACGAAAATGCTCTTGTTGCACAACACTAGAGAGACGCTAGCGCGATTGCACAATAGGCGGATACGAACTTGTGCACAACCTACTAAGCAAAATGCAACGACTTCTATCCCAAGTATGCTATATGTATGGTATTCCGGTGGTATGATCCAAAATGATCGAGTATGACAATCTAAATGTAGTATGATGCTATGGTTCTTGCTTAAAAGCTCTTTGCGTATCTTTTTCTTTGTGCTTAAAAGCTTGTTTGGCTCTTTCTCTTTTGAGCTCTTTTCTCATGCAAAACTTCACGAACCAAGATAGCAATTGAGTATATGCGATAACAACCTTGTGTCACAAGAGATGATACCAAGATATGCACCACGGTGATATGGTATGTATGATATGGGAAGTATGATCACTAATGTGCACAAGTCACGTTGCCGGCAATACTCGAATGGCTAGTCTCGATGGGTAAGTGACGCAAAAATGGTCTAGGGGTTAACAATGCAATTGCAAGGGAATATACAATGATGTCGTCGAAGTTACCGTCCGTGTCGATGATGAGAGGTGGTGCTCTTGATGTAGACCCGTTCCTAATTAGCCGAAACACCTTAGGAAACGGAAAAAACCACAACTCAAAATCTCAAGTACAAATGTCAAATGGTGGTAGCGGACAAGCGGTGGTGATTGTGTATGATGGGCTATACACATTATCGGAGTTGAAGTCACGGTCACTAAGTAGCCTAAACACCTTAGGAGACACAAGCCACAACTCAAACAAGCTCGAACAAAATTTGGTTAAGTTTGGTTGGCTATGTATAGTGGACAAGGTTATGCGGAAGTGGTGGTGGTGGTTGATGAAGAAGCAATGGTCCCTAAGTAGCCTAAACACCTTAGGAGACTCAAATCACTACTCAAGCAACCACAAATGGTATGGGTACAAAATTGCTTAGGTTGCGGAAGTCGATGGTGGTGTAGCGGATGATGTGGTGGAAGATCTAGGCAAAGATGCCAAAATTCCAAAAATATGATTGAGTCAAATGATGATGGTAGTATTTTTGTGTTATGGGGGATGTCAAGAGCTTCAAAACGAGCTCAAGAACGTTGAAATCGGAGTTCAGATGAATTAGTTATGGACAAAACGGTGAAACAAAAAAGTCTGAAACTACAGGGGTCGGACATCCGGGGTGGAGCCCGGATTTCCGGGACCTGATGTCCAGAACCGCGCGGGATTTTTCCCTCCAGGAGCCGGATGTCCGGCCCGATGGCCCGGATGTCCGGCCAGTGGCCCGGATGTCCGGCCCGAAGGTTCCAGATCGGGATTGGGACTTCCAAACTCGTTTGGGGGCGGAATTTGATGATTTTGGGGGCAAAATTTGATGGATTTTGTGGAGGAAAGATGGGGAAACTTGGGGAAATGCTAGATCCACTTGAAACCAAGCAAATCCACGGATCAAAATCAACAAAATCTCATCAAACCAACAGATCACAAAAAATTTTGGGGCTATTTTTGGTGGGGAATTTTCGAATTTGGGGAAGAACACAACAAAACAAGCTAGAAAACAAGGTGTGGGGCTCCAAATTCGTGATCAACCACTGCTCTTGATACCATATGATGTAGGGTGGAACCCTAGATGTCCGATCTTTCACGAAATGGAGGGGATCCCACGAAGAACACGAGAGGGAATACGAGGAGAAACACGAGAGAATCACTCAAACCAACAAGAACAAGTCACACATGTGCTAGATCCTCGAAACACAAAGAGATACAAGATCCATGATCAACAAGGGACGATACAAGTAGCGATAGTCTTCTCCGTGAGGAGGTCTTGGTATCCCGTAGGATCTTCTCCGCAGAGGTCTTGAATCCGTGTGGATCTTCTCCGTGGAGGGGCCGCAGTCACTCACAAGGAGATGAACCACTAGTGGATGAGCAAAGCTCTATCTCAAATGAGCTAAACCTAAGCTAACCCTCAAATGGAGGAGGGGGAGGAGTATATATAGTCTAGGTCCACGAAGGGGTAAGTGGGAGAGGGATACATGGGCCTCAGGCCCGTCTCTGCGCGCAGGCAGGCGCCGGATGTCCGGGCCGGGGGCCGGATGTCCGACGGCTCGCGAGGAGCCGGATGTCCGGGCCTCTGGCCGGATGTCCGGGCTGAGCGTGGCCGGCTTCGGTTGCCTTCTGTGATGAGGGGCCGGATTTCCGGCGAAGGTGCCGAATATCCGGGGCTTCGAGTGGAGCCGGATGTCTGGGGCATGGGGCCGGATGTCCGGGCTTGCGGTGCTCGCTTCTGTGAAGGGGCGCCGGATGTTCGGGTTTGGGGGCCGGATGTCCGGGGCCTGTAGATGCTGGCCCTTCTTCCTTCCCTCTCGCGCTCACTTGACCTTGGTCCTTGGGCTCTCCATGGGTGTTCCTGAGCATGCACAAGGTGCGCGCTTAAAGTAGCATCCATGTCTCGCGAGAAAGGAAAGGGAAAGCATCGAGGAACGGGATCACTTTGCGTCCAAATGGTGTACATGGGGATGAGCGAAGGTTGCTCCGCATCAGAAGCTCATCTTCCTCACCCAAGTAAGGCTTCAAATCTGCAATGTTAAATGTGGGACTAACCCCAAAATTTGCAGGCAGCTCAAGTTTATATGCATTATCATTTATTTTCTCTAACACCTTGAAAGGACCATCAGCACGTGGCATTAGCTTTGACTTGCGCAAATTAGGAAACCTATCCTTACGCAAATGTAACCAAACAAGATCTCCAGGTGCAAAGACAACACGTTTTCTACCCTTATCTCCAACAAGTTTATATTTAGCATTCATGCGCTCAATATTTTCCTTAGTTAACTCATGCATTTTTAAGATCAATTCAGCACGTTGTTTAGCATCAAAATTAACCTTCTCCGAAGATGGAAGAGGCAACAAATCAATAGGTGCACGAGGTAGGAAACCATAGACAATTTCAAAAAGGGCACATCTTAGTAGTAGAATGCAACGAACGATTATAAGCAAATTCAATATGAGGCAAGCATTCTTCCCACATTTTCTTATTATTCTTCAAAACAGCCCTAAGCATAGTAGACAAAGTTCTGTTGACTACTTCAGTTTGTCTATCAGTTTGGGGGTGACAAGTAGTACTAAAAAGCAGTTTAGTCCCCAACTTAGTCCATAAACATCTCCAAAAGTGGCTAAGAAATTTAGTATCACGATCTGAAACAATAGTATTTGGCACACCATGCAAGCGAATAATTTCACGAAAGAACAAATCAGCGACATTAGCAGCATCATCGCTTTTATGACATGGTATAAAGTGTGCCATCTTCTAGAACCTATCCACGACAACAAATATGCTATCCCTCCCCTTCTTTGTTCGAGGTAAACCCAAAACAAAGTCCATAGATATATCTTCCCAAGGAACACTAGGGACAGGCAAAGGCATATATAAACCATGAGGATTGAGTCGTGACTTAACTTTTTGACATGTAGTGCAGCAAGCAACAAAACGCTCAACATCCCGTCGCATCTTTGGCCAAAAGAAATGTGTATCAAGTACGTCCTCCGTCTTCTTCACGCCAAAGTGTCCCATTAATCCTCCTCCATGCGCCTCCTGCAACAACAAAAGACGAACAGAGCTAGCTGGAATGCATAGCTTGTTAGCTCGAAACACAAATCCATCACTAACGACGAACTTGTTCCATGTTCTCCCTTCTTTACAATTCTGCAATTCATCTTTAAATTCAGCATCATGCACATATTGATCTTTGATGGTCTCCAAACCAAATATTTTAAAGTCAAGTTGTGAAAGCATAGTATAACGACGAGACAATGCATCATCAATAACATTTTCTTTTCCCTTCTTGTGTTTAATAACATAAGGGAAAGTCTCTATGAATTCAACCCATTTAGCATGTCTACGGTTCAGTTTTGCTTGACTTTTAATGTGCTTTAAAGATTCATGATCAGAATGTATAAAAAATTCTTTGGGCCATAAATAATGTTGCCATGTCTCCAAACTCCGAACAAGAGCATATAATTCCTTATCATAAGTAGAATAATTCAGACTAGGCCCACTCAATTTTTCAGAAAAATATGCAACAGGTTTACCATCTTGTAATAACACACCTCCTAACCCAATTCCACTAGCGTCACATTCAAGCTCAAAAGTCTTATTAAAATCAGGAAGTTGGAGTAAAGGAGCATGTGTCAACTTATCTTTCAATACCGTGAATGCTTCTTCCTGTGTAGTACCCCAAACAAAAGGCACATCCTTCTTTGTAAGCTCATTGAGAGGTGCAGCAATGGTGCTGAAATCTCTCACAAAACGCCGATAGAATCCAGCGAGGCCAAGGAAACTCCTCACGTGTGTGACCGTTTTGGGCTGCGGCCAACTCTCAATAGCTTCAATCTTGGCTTTATCAACCTCAATTCCCTGTGGAGTAACAACATAGCCAAGAAAAGAGACTCGGTCGGTGCAACAGGTGCACTTTCCAAGGTTACCAAACAAACATGCATCACGTAGAGCAATAAAAACAGCACGTAAATGTTCCAAATGTTCCTCCAAAGATCTACTAAAAATCAATATATCATCAAACTATACTACCACAAATCGTCCAATGAAAGCACGTAAAACTTCATTCATTAATCTCATGAAAGTACTAGGTGCATTAGTTAACCCAAAAGGCATGACTAACCACTCATATAATCCAAACTTAGTTTTAAATGTTGTTTTCCATTCATCTCCCAATTTCATACGAATTTGATGGTATCCACTACGCAAATCAACTTTGGAGAAAATTGTAGAGCCACTCAATTCATCAAGCATATCATCTAGCCTAGGAATAGGATGACGATAACGAATAGTAATATTATTAATGCCTCTACAATCAACACACATACGCAATGTACCATCCTTTTTCGGCACTAGAATAATAGGAACAGCACAAGGACTAAGGGATTCGCGTATATAACCTTTGTCGAGTAGCTCCTGTACTTGACGCATAATCTCCTTCGTCTCTTCTGGATTGGTACGGTATGGTGCACGGTTGGGTAGCGATGCACCGGGAATTAAGTCAATCTGATGCTCAATCCCTCTAATAGGTGGTAATCCCGGTGGCACGTTGATGTGAAGCATCCGTCAAGCATCCCCATGGACACCCCATCATCGCCACAAGCACTCAAGGGACCAATGACTAGAGCACGCGCACGCGCCATCGAGCACGAGGTGAATTCTCTCCTCTTCGAGTTTCGTTTGGATTCGCATGAGGATTGGGTTCTACCTCACAAGGAGATGTTGTGCATCCTCAGTTACCAAGGAGGTGATCCCATAGACGCAAAGGAGAGCCCATTCAGCCCGGATCGCGTGGAAGCATACGAAGACCTGCCCAACCCGGACCTAGCGGTACTACCGCTCCGCCGAAGTGGTACTACCGCACCTGGACAGTCCGGCACCAGCGGTACTACCGCCCCCTAGGCGGTACTACCGCTCTACAAGCGGTACTACCGCTCGAGTGGACGGTACTACCGCCCTGCCTGCGCGCAGCCCTCGGCCCTTGGCCATGTATCCCTCTCTTCTCGTACCCATTCGTAGGATAAACTATAAATAGACCTTCCCCACTTCCTCGGAAGGGTTAGCAAAGATATTGAGAGACCTTGAGAGCTTTGCTCCTTGTATCCCCTCCGTGAGGAGATCAAGACCTCTCAAGGGAGAAGAATCCTCGTGGATTGCAAGACCTCCCAAGGGAGAAGAATCCTCTTGGATTGCAAGACCTCACCTCGAGTGGGAAGAACCTTACCTTCGTGCTTGTTTCCGTGGATTGTTCTTGTAATCTCGTGGATCCTTTGTGTGCCATTCTAGTAGATGTGATATTTGGTTTGTTTTGAGTGAATTGTGTCTCGTGTTCTTGTGTGTTCTTCCTCTTTTCCCCCTCCAAGTGTGAAAAGATCCCCCCTAGGGTTTCACCCTACAACATCTTGGTATCAAGAGCAAGGTTGATTCACATCTTGGAGTCCCTTTCCCCCACTTTCTAGCTTGTTTTTGTTGTATTTTTACCCAATTTCGAAAATCCCCACAAAAATAGCCCCAAAATTTTTCTTGCAACTTGTTGGTTTTTGTGAGATTTGGTTGTTTTGGTTTACGGATTTGACGTTTGGCACGTGGATCTAGCCCCTACACCACTTTCCCCCACAACATTCATCCAATTTAACCCCCGAAACCATCCATTTCCGCCCAAATTCACCCTAATCTCGAGCTGCAGTTTTTACCCGACACAAGCGGTACTACCGCCCCCACAAGCGGTACTACCGCATTACCCACGGTACTAAAATTTTAGTACCGCATTACCAAGCGGTACTACCGCTTCGTCCAGCGGCACTAAAATTTTACTTCCGCTTTGCCAAGCGGTACTACCGCTTCGTCAAGCGGCACTAAAATTTTACTTCCGCTTCATCACGCGATACTACCGCCCACCACCCAAAAATTTCTCCCCTTCCGTTTTTGACCTATTTCGAGTTGCGATTTGGCGTTTCCTAAGGTGTTTCGGCTACTTAGGAGCGTTTGACTTCGACATCATCGCCTCGGAATCATCTTCACCGCTAACCGTAAGCAAGGACGGTAACCCCGACGACACTTAACTTTTGCTTTTGCATTGATAGCCCGAGCCATTTGCGTTGCTTACCTATCGAGACTAGCGAGTTGAGAATTGCCGGGCCACGCTCTTGTGCACCGTAGTGATCATATCATCTTAGTGCCATAAGTCCCTCCCGTGCATATCTTACATCCTTGTCTCATATTATCATCGGCTCGAGCATCATACTCTCAAAAAAAAAAGCTTTTAAGCAAAGAGAGGAGCAACAATGAGCATATAAGCAATAGCATCGAGACACTTTACATAATCATATCATCTTGGTCACCGCATACATAGCATAGTTGGGATCGAGGACGGCACGTTACTCTCATCGGTTGGTGCACAAAAGCGTATCTCGCCCATTTGAGCAATCGAGCTAGCGTCTCTCTAGTATTCGCACAACAAGAGCATTTGCCGTGATCAATCACTTTTTGCGCTCACCCTTGGTTGTGTGGATCCCATCTATCTTCCGTGCGTGTGTTCCTAGTGTCACTTTTGGCTTTGATCTATTTGCTTTACGTGCATCTTTGTGAATCTTCTCAACTTTATCAATATCTTGACTAACATTTTGTTCGAAATTTTCCACCATCCTAACCAAGCTACTCCATAAGCCTCTTTACTTGTAGGTGTGAGGAACAAACCCGGTTCCAATTCTACTATTGTGGCACTTCATTGAGTGACACTTGTTACATTTTCAATCTTCGGAAGAGGTAACCTTGGTATTGTTCTCTCATTGTCCTACTCACCTCCTACTTACATGATGGATAGGCCAAGTTCTTCAACCGACCCGACCGACGAGCATGGAGTGGAAGCAACGAACTACGTCACCAAGAATCACCTTTTCGGCGTCCAACGAGCTCTTCATCAAGAAAGCGAAGTGTTGGGCGACCGCATCGAGCAACTCGCTTCTGACTTCCGCACGCAAATGCAAGAGTTCCGCCACATCTTGGTGAACCGCACGTCTCCGCCTCACTCATCAAGACGGTGCCATTCAAGTCGACACTTAAGTGACAACTCTTCGGCTTACTCTTCCACGGATGCAAGTCCTCCACGTCCTCGGCAAGCCCAACAATGCGTCAATCAACATCGACATTCTCCGGACAATCCATTCCACGGCAATGGGTTACACGATCGAGTTCGAGCACGTGAACAAGGACAACGCCAAGAGCAACAACGTCCACATCAAGCACACGAAGATGACGATGCAATTCGGCAAGCACAAGAACGGCGTGACAATCAAGCACGAACCGCACAACAAGCTCTTCGTGACTCCAACCGCATCTTCGCCGAACGCAACCGCCAAGTACGTCGACAAGAAGGACTTCATCAAGGGCGACAAGAGGAAGCTACTCATGGAGAAGCGGAGCAAGAACGACGCAATGGGAACGACGTGCCTCGACACCACCAACATCAAGACAATCGTGAAGAACAAGCTTTCATGGAGCGACTACCCCGTCATGAGCGACATCATCGTCATCAACATGATGAAGAACAACGCTTCGGCAAGCTCAAGTTCACTATGCCCAAGTTCTCCGGAAGTACCGACCCCGAGGAATACCTCTCATGGGCATTGAAGGTCGACAAGATATTCCGCCTCCACAACTTCGAAGAAGAGAAGAAGATTGCCATGGCCTCTCTCGAGTTTCAAGACTATGTCCTCATCTGGTGGGAACAAACGATCAAGCGACGACATACAAGAGGCGAACCACCCATTACAACTTGGTCCGAAATGAAGAATGTCATGCGAGCTTGCTTCGTGCCTACTCACTACACCCGTGATCTCTTCAAGAAGTTGCAACTCCTCAAACAAGGCACGAAGACGGTGGAAGAATACTACCAAGAAATGGAGATTGCTATGATACGAGCCAATGTCAAGAAAGATGACGAGCAAACAATGGCACGCTTCCTGAACGGCCTCAATCACCCAATCAAGCGGATTGCCGACTTCCAGCCATACTCCAACCTCCTCGAGCTAGTTCATCAAGCGTCCAAGGCCGAGCGACAAGTCCAGGATGACTTCAAGTATGCCAAATACTCTTCCAAGACCTACGGCTCCTACTCTCAAGCACCCGCGACGTCGGCACCTCCTACCTCAACGAGAGCATCACCGAGTACCGGCGACAAGTCAAGTTCCAAGCACACTGCGCCTTCCTCGACTCGTTCTCCGGCAAGCAACTACAAACTCAAGACTACCTCACCTTCGGCACCACCTTACGACACCGAGAAGACTAGCTCCTTCAAGTGCTTCACATGTGGTGGCCGAGGTCACAAGTCCTTCGAGTGCACCAACAAGAGAACCATGATCTTCAACGACGACGGCACATATGATTCGATGAGCGAAGACGAAGTACAAGCTATTGAGAATGTGGCCATGCACCGGCGCATCAACGAAGATGAAGATGATCAAGTATTTTGTGACAATGATTCAAGTCCCTCTCTCGTGGTATCCAAGGTCTTGACCCTCCAACACAACCAAGACGAAGACCAACGATGCCATATTTTCCACACCAAGGCCGGCATCAACGGACGTTCCATCAAGGTCATCATCGACGGAGGAAGTTGTCACAACTTGGCAAGCGATGAACTATGTTCCAAGCTTCAATTGGTCAAGAAGAAGCACCCCCGTCCTTACAAGGTACAATGGTTGAGCGACTCCGGAACCATTCAAGTGGAGCACACGGTACTAGTTTCTTTCAAGATCGGCGCCTACGAGGACACCTTGGAGTGTGATGTAGTTCCCATGACGGTGTGCCACCTCCTCTTGGGACGACCTTGGCAATTTGACCGCGGAGCCATACACAACGGTCGAACCAACTACTACAACTTCAAGATGAAAGGCAAGGAATATGTGCTTCGACCAATGTCTCCAAGCCAAGTGATCGCCGACAAGCAAGCATCAACCCATCGAGAAGATCCTGGTGAGAGAGTGATCCACCAAAAAGAAAGTGAGAGCCACAAACCAAAATTGAGCGCCTCTTCGCCAAGAGAGAAAAACTTAGTCCTCCTAGCTACCAAACGTGAGATGAGAGAAGTGTGTGAGAACCCATCGGGCGTCTTCCACCTTGTGCTTCTATGCAAAGGGGAAGCCAAGCCTACTAACACTTCACCGCCTCCACCTTTTGTGTTGTCTAAAGTGTTGCAGGAATTCTCAGACGTCTTTCCCGAAGAGCTACCACCGGGTCTACCTCCACTTCGCGGCATCGAACACCGCGTCGACCTCGTACCCGGTGCACCACTTCCGAACAAGGCTCCTTACCGCGTCAACCCGGAGGAAACAAAGGAGATACAACGTCAAGTACAACAACTCATCGACAAAGGTCATGTACGTGAAAGCCTAAGCCCTTGTGCAGTTCCCGTTATTCTCGTGCCTAAGAAAGATGGTAGCTTTCGCATGTGTTCCGTGATACGGTGTATCCTAGGGCCATCCCCATGGACCCTCCTTCACCCCCTCAAGTGCCGCAAGGACCGATGACACGTGCTCGTGCTAGAGCTTTCGAGACCGAGGTGACGTCACTCCTAGCCCTATTTCCTTATGAACCTTGCGAGACATGGTTGCTACCTCAAACGGATGTGCTTTGCCTGATCAGGTGTGAAGGAGGCCGCTTCGGAGAAGAGCTTGAAGATGGACAAGTCCCCAAGGCCACGGACGAGCTGATGCATCGAGAAGGGCAGAAGGAAGCTCCAGGCCCCGGACATCCGGCCCCATGGCCCGGACATCCGGCACCTGGGCCATCAACTACAGAAGACCAGCAGCAGCCGAAGCTACAGGGCCCGGACATCCGGCCAAGCATGGCCCGGACATCCGGCCCCGGGCCCGGAAATCCGGCGCCTCTGTCCAGAGAGCACCCGAGACCTGACCGCTCCAGCCCGGACATCCGGCTCCTCGCCCCGGACGTCCGGCACCCCTCGAAGACCCGGACATCCGGGCCGCCGCCCGGACATCCGGCCCCCTGATCTGCCTGCGTGCAGCCCCCTGGGCCGAGGCCCATGTACCCGTTCGCCCGTAGACTATATATACTCCTCTCCTCTTTCCGTTTAGGGTCAGCTGTGGTTTAGCTCATTTGACACTTGTGTGGATTTCTCCCACGAGACGGTGCGCCTCTACGGAGAAGATCCACTTCGGATTCAGGACCTCCTTCATCGGAGAAGATCCCCCGGGATATCAAGACCTCCTCCGGGAGAAGACTATCTGTATCACCGTTGTTGACCTTGGATCATGGATCTCAACCTTGTATCGCGAATCTAGCATTTGTGTGATTGCTTTCGTGTTGATTGAGTGTTTTCCTCTTGTGTTTCTCCCATCTTTCCCTTGTGATTCCCCGTGTTCATCGTGTGCCAACCTCCAAACGTGAAAGATCCGCTGATTAGGGTTCCACCCTGTATCATATGGTATCTAGAGCAAAGGTTTCTCACGATTTTGGAGCCCCACACTTCGTTTTCTAGCCTGTTTTTGTCGTGTTCTTCCCTATTTCGAAAATTCCCCCACAAAAAGAGCCCCAAAAAATTTCTGTGATCTGTTGATTTGGCAAGATTTTGTTGAATTTGTTCCATGGATTTGCTGTGCCACGTGTGGATCTAGCTTTTCCTCCACTTTTCCCCAAATTTCATCCGAAAAATCCGCCGAATTTTTGCCCCGAAACCACCGTTGCATCGTTTTCTTGCTGGCTCGGGCACCCCGGACATCCGGCTCGTGCCCCGGACATCCGACCCGGCCCGGACATCCGGCCTTTGGCCCGGACATCCGGCCTCCCGCAGCCATTCCTCCACCACTACACCCCACCTTGCACCCCACCACAGCCAGTTTTGTTCGGTGATCCATCCATTCTTCCGCAAACCCCCACCAATCTTCCGCAACAACCACCATCGCTTCACCGTTTCGAGTTTGGAAAATTTGTCTCCATTTGCCGTGGATACTTGAGTTGTGGTTACACCGTTTCCTTGGATGTTTAGGCTACCTTGGGACGGCAAGACTTCGACAACACCACCGTTCAACTTCGGCAAGGACGGTAACATCGACGACACTTCGCTCATTCTATCTTGCAATTGCATTGTCACCCTATGAACCATCTTTGCGTAGCTTTCCCATTGAGACTAGCCATTTGAGTATTGCCGGGCCACGACACTTGTGCACATTAGTGATAGTGATAGATATTGCATACTACATCATTGTGAGTAACATCACATCATCTTGGTATCTTGCATATCCCCGTGTGCCACAAGAGTGCTCCGCATACACAATAGCTACCTCGATCCGAGAAGCATACATATGTGCCCAAAGAAAGAGCTCAAAAGCTTTTAAGCAAAAGAGCCAATCCAAGCAAAGAAACAATAGCATCATACGCCTTGCATCCAAAGAGATCATACATAGCAACACCATCTTGTGCTCAAGCATCGGCACATCATACACTCATAGCATACTTGTGATAGATAGTCGTTACGTTTTGCCCATATAGGTCGTGCACAAGTGCGTATCCGCCTATTAAGCAATCGGTTAGCGTCTCTCTAGCGTTGTGCAACACGAGCATTTTCCGTGGTTTACCACAATTTTCGCTCATCCTTGGTTGCACAACCACATTTATCTATCCGTGCGTGTGTTCCGTGTGCTACTTTTTGCTAGTGATCTACTTGTTGCATGAGCAAATTGTGAACCATTTTCAACATCTTTGAGTCATTTTGACGATTACTTTGAATTTGTGCCACATCCTAACCAAGCTCCTCTCAAAGCTTTACTTGTGTAGGTGTGAGAATCGACACGAAGTGATACCAATAGTGCTATTTCCGGGTTACATTGTTGAGTGATCATTGATCCATTTTCAACCTCGGTTAAGGTACATTGATATTGTCTTCTCCTTTCTCCCACTCACTTACTTGCTTGTGATGATGGATAGGCCAAGTTCATCTACCAACCCGATCTTCGACGATCCTCAAGAAGCGAACAACTACATCACCAAACTACATCTATTCGGTGTCCAACGAGCTCTACATCAAGAGAGTGAAGCTATGCGAGAGTACATTGGTCAAGTTGCCGAGGACGCGCGACAATTCCAACAAAGCACCAAGGAGCAAATCGACCTCATCAACACCAACATGTCTACTCAATACAATGAGCTACGGACATTGATCATCAACCGACGTTCTTCCTCAACATCATCTCATCGACGAATCCGCTCAAGTCGACATACCGACTCAACGCAAGACTCAAGTACACCTACGTCAAACACTCTTCGTCAAGCCGCACGTCAAGCTCGACATGAACATCGGCAACCTCTACATGACAAGAGTTCCCAAGAGCTATCCGACGAACACGAAAATCGACGTCGTCAAAACCAAGCTACACTTGAGCAAGCACAAGAACGGCAACGACTACGCCAACAACAACAAGAGCGAGCTCGTCAATATCAAGAAGAACAAGATGCCGAGGCTAACCGCCAAGCACGACAACGTCGTGAAGCTCAAGCTATGGAGGCGCAACGTGCTTTACAAGATGCACACCGCAATGTGGCCGCCCGCAATCGACACACTCGTCAAGAAGAGGATTTTCTTCGAGATGAGATGCAAGAACGGCGCCATCAAGCAAGAATGCAAGAAGAAGCTCCTCCTCAAGCGCGACATGAGCAACAATACCAACAAGAACATCAACTCCAACAAGAACGTCTACATCCTCAAGAGCAACATGATATGGCAAACCGCCAAAATCGAGAGCGCCTTCCCAATAGGCAAGGAAACAATGACGAGCATCGCTATGGCAAGCTCAAGTTCACCATGCCAAAGTTTTCCGGAAGCATTGATCCCGAAGACTACCTCTCATGGGCATTGAAAGTTGACAAGATCTTTCGCCTTCACAACTTCGATGAAGAGAAGAAGATCGCTATGGCATCACTTGAGTTCCAAGACTATGTTCTCATTTGGTGGGAGCAAATCATGGAGAGAAGAGAAGCAAAAGGCGAACCTCCTATCACCACTTGGGCTCAAATGAAGGAAGTGATGAGAGCACGCTTCGTGCCTACACACTACAACCGTGACTTGTTCAAGAAGCTACAACTCCTCAAGCAAGGAACCAAGTCCGTTGAAGAGTACTACAAGGAGATGGAGATTGCTATGATAAGAGCAAACATCAAGGAAGATGAAGAGCAAACAATGGCGAGATTCTTGAATGGACTCAACTATCCTATCAAGAAGATTGCGGACTTCCAACCATACAACAATCTCCTCGAGCTAGTACACCAAGCAACCAAAGCGGAGCGACAAGTTCAAGAGGACTACAAGTACTCCAAGTTCAACTCCAAGAACTTTGGCTCCTACAACCAAGCTTCAACGACTTCGGCTACTCCTCCTACCTCTACCAAGACTTCTACAAACTTCGGAGACAAGCCAAGCTACAAGAATGCGACTACATCGAGTCGTCCACCTTCTACCAACAACTTCAAGCAAGAGCTTCCTCTACTACAACTCCTACCGAAGACAATAACAAGACGAGCTCCATCAAATGCTTCAAGTGCCAAGGACGAGGCCACAAGTCATTTGAGTGCAAGACCGTTCGCACCATGATCATCAACGACGACGGATCTTATGACTCCATGAGCGATGATGAGATGGAAGCACTTGAGCATGTCGCTATGCATCGCCAAGTCAATGAAGAAGAAGACAATCAAGTGTTTTGCGACAATGACTCAAGCCCCAACCTTGTTGTCTCCAAAGTATTGACACTCCAACATCAACAAGATGACGACCAACGATGTCATATTTTTCATACGAAGGCCGGCATCAATGGACGCTCCGTCAAGGTTATCATCGATGGCGGAAGTTGCCACAACTTGGCAAGTGAAGAGCTATGCGACAAGCTTCATTTGGTCAAGACGAAGCATCCGCACCCCTACAAGGTCCAATGGCTCAACGACGCCGGAATTCTTCGAGTCGAGCACACCGTGCAAGTCTCTTTCAAGATTGGCGCCTACGAGGACACCCTTGAGTGTGATGTGATACCCATGTCCGTGTGCCACCTTATTCTTGGACGCCCATGGCAATATGATCGTGGAGTCACACACAATGGACGGACAAATCACTATCATTTCAAGATGAAGGGCAAGGAATTCGTGCTTCGGCCAATGTCCCCAAGTCAAGTTGCCGCCGACAAGCTTTTACCTACCACCCATCGTGGAGAGGATGGTGAGAGAGCGAGCCACCAAAAAGAGAGTGAGAGCCACAAGCCAAATATGAGCGACTCCACGATGAGCGACAAGAAGCAACTAGTGCTATTTGCTACCAAACGTGAGATGAGAGAAGTGTGTGAGAACCCATCGAGCGTCTTCCACCTTGTGCTTCTATGCAAAGGGGAAGCCAAGCCTACTAACACTTCACCACCTCCACCTTTTGTGTTGTCTAAATTGTTGCAGGAATTCTCGGACGTCTTTCCGGATGAGCTACCACCGGGTCTACCTCCACTTCGAGGGATAGAACACCGCATCGACCTCGTACCCGGTGCTCCCCTTCCAAACAAAGCTCCTTACCGCGTCAACCCCGAGGAAACGAAGGAGATACAACGGCAAGTGCAAAACCTCATCGACAAGGGTCATGTACGTGAAAGTCTAAGCCCTTGTGCCGTTCCCGTTATTCTCGTGCCTAAGAAAGACGGCACTTTTCGCATGTGTTCCGATTGCCGCCCGATAAATGCTATCACCGTTAGATATCGTCACCCTATTCCTCGCTTAGATGACATGCTTGATGAACTTTGTGGTGCCACCATCTTTTCAAAAATTGATCTTAAAAGTGGTTACTACCAAATTCGCATTCAAGAGGGTGATGAGTGGAAAACTGCTTTCAAAACCAAGTTTGGGTTATATGAGTGGCTTGTCATGCCAATGGGCTTATCGGAAGCACCCGGCACTTTTGTGCGTCTTATGCACTTTGTTCTTAGACCCTACATAGGTGTCTTTGTCGTGGTTTACTTTGATGACATTCTTGTGTTTAGCAAGTCGCTTGAAGAACATGTTGACCATGTACAACTAGTTTTGCAAGCACTTCGCAAACAACAATTGTATGCTAATATGGAAAAATGCACTTTTGGCGTTGACAAGGTTGTCTTTCTAGGATTTGTCATGTCTTCTCAAGGTGTTCACGTTGATGAAACTAAAATTGAAGCAATTAAAACTTGGCCTCAACCAAAGAATCTTATGCAAGTGCGTAGTTTCCTTGGTCTAGCCGGTTTCTATCGACGTTTTGTGAAGGACTTTAGCACCATTGCTATGCCTCTACACGCTTTGAGCAAGAAGAACGCACCCTTTATGTGGGGTCCCTCGCAAGACACCGCGTTCAATGAGCTTAAGAGCTTGCTCACGCACGCACCACTTCTAGCACTACCAAACTTTGACAAACCGTTTGAGATTCATTGTGATGCTAGTGGTACCGGCATAGGTGGCGTGCTAATGCAAGAGAAGCGCCCAATTGCGTACTTTAGCGAGAAGCTATCGGGAGCGCAACTTAACTATCCTATCTATGATAAAGAGCTTTATGCCTTGGTGAGAGTTCTACGTGTTTGGGAACACTATCTTAGACCTCATGAATTCATTCTTCATACTGACCATGAGACACTCAAGTATCTCAAAGGTCAAACCAAGTTGAACAAGCGTCATGCTAAATGGAGTGAGTTCATTGAGTCTTTTCCCTATGTCATCAAATACATCAAGGGCAAAGAAAATGTTGTGGCGGACGCGCTTTCCCGCAAATGCATGCTTGTAACACAACTTGAGTTGAATGTGATTGGCTTTGAGCATATTAAAGATTTATATGAGCATGATCCTTTCTTTGCAAATGCCTATGCTAAATGCTTGACTCACACTTCTTGGGAGCATTACTACATCAAAGATGGATATCTTATGAGAGCTAACAAACTTTGCATTCCCGAGTCTTCGCTTCGTTTGCTCCTTTTGCAGGAATCGCATGGAGGAGGACTCATGGGACACTTTGGACGAGACAAAACGTTTGCTACACTCTCTAAGAACTATTTTTGGCCCAAGATGCTTCGTGACGTCTCACGCTTCACCAACCGATGTTCTACATGCCGCAAAGCTAAGTCCAAAGCTCAATCTTATGGCCTTTATATGCCTCTTCCTATTCCACATCACCCATGGGAAGACATAAGCATGGATTTCATACTTGGCTTGCCTAGGACTCAAAATGGCAAAGATTCAGTGCTTGTCGTGGTAGATAGGTTCTCCAAAATGGCTCATTTCATTCCTTGTAACAAGATCGACGATGCTTCACATGTTGCAACTCTCTTTTGCAGGGAGATAATTCGTCTACACGGCGTGCCCAAAACGATCGTCTCCGACCGGGACGTCAAGTTCCTGAGTTACTTTTGGAAAACACTATGTGCCAAGCTCGGAATCAAGCTTCTATTTTCTTCGGCGTACCATCCACAAACGGACGGCCAGACGGAGGTGACGAACCGCACGCTATCCACTCTTCTTCGTGTGTTGATCAAGAGGAACATCCGGGAATGGGAGCATTGCTTACCAATCGCCGAGTTCGCCTACAACCGCGCAAGACACTCCACAACCGGCAAGTCCCCCTTCGAGATCGTCTACGGCTTCAACCCGTTGTCACCTTTGGACATCCTACCGCTTCCTCTCCAAGAGCGCACGAACATGGACGCAACTGCAAGGGCAACTTATCTCAAGAAGGTGCACGAAGACACAAGGGCGATGATCGAGCGACAAGTCCACCGTCGCGCCACCAAGCTCAACGTCAACAAGGCACCGATGGTGTTCCAACCGGGAGATCTTGTTTGGCTTCACCTTCGCAAGGACCGCTTCCCACTCGAGCGCAAGTCCAAGCTTCTACCTCGCGCCGACGGACCCTTCAAGGTGCTAGCACGCTACAACGACAACGCCTACAAGATCGACATCCCACGAGACAAGTACTCCGTGAGCGATACTTTCAACATCAAGGACCTCTCTCCTTTCCATGGTGATGAAGATTTCGATCCGAGGTCGGATCTTTCCCAAGGGAGGGGAGATGATACGGTGTATCCTAGGGCCATCCCCATGGACCCTCCTTCACCCCCTCAAGTGCCGCAAGGACCGATGACACGTGCTCGTGCTAGAGCTTTCGAGACCGAGGTGACGTCACTCCTAGCCCTATTTCCTTATGAACCTTGCGAGACATGGTTGCTACCTCAAACGGATGTGCTTTGCCTGATCAGGTGTGAAGGAGGCCGCTTCGGAGAAGAGCTTGAAGATGGACAAGTCCCCAAGGCCACGGACGAGCTGATGCATCGAGAAGGGCAGAAGGAAGCTCCAGGCCCCGGACATCCGGCCCCATGGCCCGGACATCCGGCACCTGGGCCATCAACTACACAAGACCAGCAGCAGCCGAAGCTACAGGGCCCGGACATCCGGCCAGGGCCCGGACATCCGGCCAAGCATGGCCCGGACATCCGGCCCCGGGCCCGGAAATCCGGCGCCTCTGTCCAGAGAGCACCCGAGACCTGACCGCTCCAGCCCGGACATCCGGCTCCTCGCCCCGGACGTCCGGCACCCCTCGAAGACCCGGACATCCGGGCCGCCGCCCGGACATCCGGCCCCCTGATCTGCCTGCGTGCAGCCCCCTGGGCCGAGGCCCATGTACCCGTTCGCCCGTAGACTATATATACTCCTCTCCTCTTTCCGTTTAGGGTCAGCTGTGGTTTAGCTCATTTGACACTTGTGTGGATTTCTCCCACGAGACGGTGCGCCTCTACGGAGAAGATCCACTTCGGATTCAGGACCTCCTTCATCGGAGAAGATCCCCCGGGATATCAAGACCTCCTCCGGGAGAAGACTATCTGTATCACCGTTGTTGACCTTGGATCATGGATCTCAACCTTGTATCGCGAATCTAGCATTTGTGTGATTGCTTTCGTGTTGATTGAGTGTTTTCCTCTTGTGTTTCTCCCATCTTTCCCTTGTGATTCCCCGTGTTCATCGTGTACCAACCTCCAAACGTGAAAGATCCGCTGATTAGGGTTCCACCCTGTATCATTCCGATTGCCGTCCAATCAATGCTATCACCGTTAGATACCGTCACCCTATTCCTCGCCTAGATGACATGCTTGATGAACTATGTGGTGCCACAATTTTTTCCAAAATTGACCTTAAAAGTGGCTATTACCAAATCCGCATTCAAGAGGGTGATGAGTGGAAAACTGCTTTCAAAACCAAGTTTGGGCTCTATGAGTGGTTGGTCATGCCGATGGGCTTATCGGAGGCGCCTGGCACATTCGTGCGTCTTATGCATTTTGTTCTACGACCTTATATAGGCGTCTTTGTAGTGGTTTACTTCGATGACATTCTAGTATTTAGCAAGTCGCTTGAGGAACATGTTGACCATGTCCGTATGGTTTTGCAAGCCCTTCGAAAACAACAATTATATGCTAATATGGAAAAATGCACTTTTGGTGTTGATAAAGTTGTTTTCCTAGGATTTGTTGTGTCTTCACAAGGTGTTCATGTTGATGAAACTAAAACTAACGCTATTAAAACTTGGCCTCAACCAACAAACCTTCAACAAGTGCGTAGCTTTCTTGGTTTAGCCGGTTTCTATCGACGCTTTGTCAAGGACTTTAGCACCATTGCTATGCCTCTACACGCTTTGAGCAAGAAGAACGCACCCTTTGTTTGGGGTCCTTCGCAAGACACCGCGTTCACTAAGCTCAAACACTTACTCACGCACGCACCACTTCTTGCCCTACCCAACTTTGATAAGCCATTTGAGATTCATTGTGACGCTAGTGGTAACGGCATAGGGGGCGTGCTCATGCAAGAGAAACGCCCAATTGCGTATTTTAGTGAAAAACTATCCGGAGCGCAACTTAACTATCCCATCTATGATAAAGAGCTCTATGCTTTGGTGAGAGTTTTACGTGTTTGGGAACACTATCTTCGACCCCATGAATTTATTCTTCACACGGACCATGAGACGCTCAAGTATCTCAAGGGTCAAACGAAGTTAAACAAGCGTCATGCTAAGTGGAGTGAATTCATTGAGTCTTTTCCCTATGTCATCAAGTACATCAAAGGCAAAGAAAATGTAGTGGCGGATGCTCTTTCACGCAAATGCATGCTTGTTACAAAACTTGAGTTGAATGTTATTGGCTTTGAGCACATAAAAGACTTATATGAGCATGATGTTTTCTTTGCACATCCTTATGCCCAATGTGTAGCACATATTTCTTGGGAGCGATACTACATCAAGGACGGATATCTCATGAAAGCTAACAAACTTTGCATTCCCGAGTCTTCGCTTCGTTTGCTCCTTTTGCAGGAATCTCACGGAGGAGGGCTCATGGGACACTTCGGACGCGACAAGACATTCGCTACGCTCTCCAAGAATTATTTTTGGCCAAAGATGTTCCGTGACGTCTCCCGCTTCACCAACCGGTGCTCTACATGCCGCAAAGCTAAGTCCAAAGCTCAATCTCATGGTCTCCACATGCCTCTTCCTATTCCTTTTCATCCTTGGGAAGACATTAGCATGGATTTCATTCTTGGATTACCTAGAACTCGCACCGGAAAGGATTCCATATTCGTTGTTGTTGATAGATTTTCCAAGATGGCACATTTCATCCCTTGTCATAAGATAGACGATGCTTCACATATTGCGACTCTCTTTTGTAGGGAAATATTGCGCCTCCACGGCGTTCCAAAGACGATTGTCTCGGACCGTGACGTCAAGTTCTTGAGTTACTTTTGGAAAACACTATGCTCCAAGCTCGGCATCAAGTTACTATTCTCCACGGCATACCACCCGCAAACTGATGGCCAAACCGAAGTCACCAACCGGACGCTTGCCACTCTCCTACGCGTGTTGATCAAGAAGAACATCAAGGAGTGGGAGGAGTGCCTACCCATCGCCGAGTACGCCTACAATCGCGCAAGACACTCTACAACCGGCAAGTCCCCCTTCGAGGTTGTCTACGGATTCAATCCAATGTCACCATTGGACATCCTTCCTCTCCCGCTTCAACAACGAGCCGACATGGACGCAAGTGCAAGAGCAGCTCACATCAAGAAGATGCACGAAGAAACACGTTCCACGACCGAGCGTCAAGTTCAACGTCGCGCCTTCAAGCTCAACACCAACAAAACACCCATGGTGTTCCATCCGGGCGATCTCGTTTGGCTACACCTTCGCAAAGACCGCTTCCCCAAGGAACGCAAGTCCAAGCTTCTTCCACGAGCCGACGGACCGTTCAAGGTGCTAGCACGCTACAACGACAACGCTTACAAGATCGACATTCCCCGTGACAAGTACAACGTCAGCGACATCTTCAACGTCCAAGACTTGGCCAAGTACCATGGTGATGAAGACCACGATCCGTGGACGGATCTTCCCCAAGGGGGGGGGGGGAGATGATGCGGAGCATCCGTCAAGCATCCCCATGGACACCCCATCATCGCCACAAGCACTCAAGGGACCAATGACTAGAGCACGCGCACGCGCCATCGAGCACGAGGTGAATTCTCTCCTCTTCGAGTTTCGTTTGGATTCGCATGAGGATTGGGTTCTACCTCACAAGGAGATGTTGTGCATCCTCAGTTACCAAGGAGGTGATCCCATAGACGCAAAGGAGAGCCCATTCAGCCCGGATCGTATGGAAGCAAACGAAGACCTGCCCAACCCGGACCTAGCGGTACTGCCGCTCCGCCGAAGTGGTACTACCGCACCTGGACCGTCCGGCACCAGCGGTACTACCGCTCGAGTGGACGGTACTACCGCCCTGCCTGCGCGCAGCCCTCGGCCCTTGGCCATGTATCCCTCTCTTCTCGTACCCATTCGTAGGATAAACTATAAATAGTCCTTCCCCACTTCCTTGGAAGGGTTAGCAAAGATATTGAGAGACCTTGAGAGCTTTGCTCCTTGTATCCCCTCCGTGAGGAGATCAAGACCTCTCAAGGGAGAAGAATCCTCGTGGATTGCAAGACCTCCCAAGGGAGAAGAATCCTCTTGGATTGCAAGACCTCACCTCGAGTGGGAAGAACCTTACCTTCGTGCTTGTTTCCGTGGATTGTTCTTGTAATCTCGTGGATCCTTTGTGTGCCATTCTAGTAGATGTGATATTTGGTTTGTTTTGAGTGAATTGTGTCTCGTGTTCTTGTGTGTTCTTCCTCTTTTCCCCCTCCAAGTGTGAAAAGATCCCCCCCTAGGGTTTCACCCTACAACACACGTCTTGTGGAAAGACGTCGGCGAACTCCTGCAAAATGTTAGTGACAGCAGGAGGCAAAGAGGAAGGCACGTCCTCGAATGAAAATAATGCATCTTTGCACACAAAAGCATAGCAAACAGATTTGCTAAAATCTAGCTCATCAATATCAGATTTGGTGGCAAATAAACATGCACTTTTCAATTTAATTTCAGAAGCAACAGTAGATGGTTTATTATTAGGCTTCATTTGTTGCTCAAATTCTTTTGCCACAATCTGATTTTCACTCTTATTTTTCTACTGTTTTGCTTTATTAGCTCTATTAATATCATCTTTCAAAATGGAATCAGGAGTCATAGGAAGCAAAGTAATATTTTTATCCTTATGAACAAGAGTATACTGATTGTTTCTACCATGGTGTACAGAATTTTTATCAAATTGCCATGGTCTACTGATGAGGACATGACTACCTTGGATACGACCAAAAATATTGCATACATGTATATTTGTGAGGTGATTTCTAATGCAAACTATGCAACAATTTATTTATGTTATCCAGAACAAAAATACTTCACAGACTTTTGTGCCATGTCTAATTCCAGGTGCATGGGACATTTGTAAAATTCACATATGAAGATAAGGGAAAAAGAGAAGTTTAGGGGCTGTTCAAAAAGTTCTCTCACGTCACTTTTGGGCCAAGAGAAGATAGAGTCCAAGTCTCTCACGTTCTGCATCCAGATTCAGACTGCACAGACATACCTGACTCAAAACGGCAAGAACTCCTTCATACGGACTCCGAATTGGGTGATTTTTTTGTTGGAAACTAGATTTCATACACTTTCCAACCCAATTGGAATCACCTTCAAATTCGTCCGGAGCGTTGAGATACCGACAAAACAATCTGACGCTGCAGCAGAATCCGAGTCAAACTACAAGTCCAAAGGTGTTACATCACCTCTACTTGGGCCCAAGAGCCTTGTACGACCTAGGGTTAGTATTAGGCTGCCTTGGGACGTCCTTCCACCTCCTTGGCCGCCACCCCTTGCTCCTATATAAGTAGATCCATCTAGTAGCTTTTTCTTTGGGATTTGTTTAGTCAAAAGTTAGCCATTGTAACTTCGTGTACTTCGTTTGTGTCCAACGACCAGACCAAGACCGCTTACGGATCCCCACCTTTATCAATACATCATTTATATTTGCAATATTCAGATTGCTTTATCATATTCTTGCTTGTTCTTCGATTGCATGCAGGAATAGACCTTCGTGGTCAGGCTGATCGTGCTTCTGGCATTGTCAGTAACCCCTGGAGATTGGTTTAGCGATTGCTAAGGCGCAACGTCGTGCACGTTTGTAGTCGGATCGTCAAAGTCGTCTCCACCAAATCGATAACTTTTGACTAAACAAATCCCAAAGAAAAAGCTACTAGATGGATCTACTTATATAGGAGCAAGGGGTGGCGGCCAAGGAGGTGGAAGGACGTCCCAAGGCAGCCTAATACTAACCCTAGGTCGTACAAGGCTCTTGGGCCCAAGTAGAGGTGATGTAACACCTTTGGACTTGTAGTTTGACTCGGATTCTGCTGCAGCGTCAGATTGTTTTGTCGGTATCTCAACGCTCCGGACGAATTTGAAGGTGATTCCAATTGGGTTGGAAAGTGTATGAAATCTAGTTTCCAACAAAAAAAATCACCCAATTCGGAGTCCGTATGAAGGAGTTCTTGCCGTTTTGAGTCAGGTATGTCTGTGCAGTCCGAATCTGGATGCAGAACGTGAGAGACTTGGACTCTATCTTCTCTTGGCCCAAAAGTGACGTGAGAGAACTTTTTGAACAGCCCCTAAACTTCTCTTTTTCCCTTATCTTCATATGTGAATTGTACAAATGTCCCATGCACCTGGAATTAGACATGGCACTAAAGTCTGTGAAGTATTTTTGTTCTGGATAACATAAATAAATTGTTGCATAGTTTGCATTAGAAATCACCTCACAAATATACATGTATGCAATATTTTTGGTCGTATCCAAGGTAGTCATGTCCTCATCATCTACCAAGTAATAAGGAACATGCTTGCATAGGTACCACATCACAATCAACATAATCAGCATATGTAGAGATACTAAAATGCACACGAACAGTACGTGTTACCTTAACCTTGCCGCTGTTGTTGAACCATTGGATGTAGTAAGGATGTGGATGTGGTCTTGTGGTGAGAGATAGCTTCTCCACCATCTCCATGCTAGCCAAGTTGTTGCAACTCCCTCCATCTATGATCATGCGAACAGAACGTTCCTTCACAACTCCCTTTGTATGGAACAAATTATGCCTCTGATTTTGCTCAGCTTGTGTAACCTGCACACTCAAAACACGTTGAGCAACTAAACATTCATACCTGTCAGCATCTTCAGGAGCCATGTATTGCGTCTCATGATCAGAATCGTCTCCACCGTGTTCTTCACGTGTAATAAGAGCCAAAGTCTCCTCATCATAGTCACTAGCGGATTCATATCCACCATCCTCAGTAGCAAACATCACACGCTGAGATTTGCAATCTCTCGCAAAATGTCCTCTTCCCTTACAACGACGACAAATAATATCACTGGTGTGCCCTGTTGATGCCATGGAAGAAGAAGAACCCTGTGCAGGCCCAATAGGTGTGCTCTTGTGATACGGTGTATCCTAGGGCCATCACCATGGACCCTTCATCGCCTCGTCAAGTGCCCAAAGGACCCATGACTCGAGCCCGGGCAAGAGCTCTTGAGACCGAGGTGACGTCACTCCTAGCCCTACTTCCATATAATGCTTGCGAGACATGGTCGCTACCTCAGACGGACGTGTTGTGTGTGCTCAGGTGTGAGGAAGGCCGCTTCGGAGAAGAGCTTGAAGATGGACAAGTCCCCAAGACCACGGGCGAGCTGATGCATCGAGAAGGGCAGAAGGGAGCTCCAGGCCCCGGACATCCGACCCCATGGCCCGGACATCCGGCACCTGGGCCATCAACTACAGAAGACCAGCAACGGCCGAAGCTACAGGGCCCGGACATCCGGCCAGGGCCCGGACATCCGGCCAAGCATGGCCCGGACATCCGGCCCCGGGCCCGGAAATCCGGCGCCTCTGTCCAGAGAGCACCCGATACCAGGCCGCTCCAGCCCGGACATCCGGCTCCTCGCCCCGGACGTCCGGCACCCCTCGAAGACCCGGACATCCGGGCCGCCGCCCGGACATCCGGCCCCTGATCTGCCTGCGTGCAGCCCCTGGGCCGAGGCCCATGTACCCGTTCGCCCCGTAGACTATATATACTCCTCTCCTCATTCCGTTTAGGGTTAGCTGTGGTTTAGCTCATTGACACTTGTGTGGATTTCTCCCACGAGACGGTGCGCCTCTACGGAGAAGATCCACTTCGGATTCAGGACCTCCTTCATCGGAGAAGATCCCCCGGGATATCAAGACCTCCTCCGGGAGAAGACTATCTTTGTATCACCGGCGTTGACTTTGGATCATGTATCTCGACCTTGTATCGCGAACCTAGCACTTGTGTGATTGCTTCCGTGTTGATTTGAGTGTTCTCTCTTGTGTTTTCCCCATCTTTCTCCGTGTTTTCCCCGTGTTCATCGTGTGCCAACCTCCAAACGTGAAAGATCCGCTGATTAGGGTTCCACCCTGTATCATATGGTATCTAGAGCAAAGGTTTCTCACGATTTTGGAGCCCCACACTTCGTTTTCTAGCCTGTTTTTGTCGTGTTCTTCCTAATTTCGAAAATTGCCCCACAAAAAGAGCCCCAAAAATTTTCTGTGATCTGTTGATTTGGCAAGATTTTGTTGAATTTGTTCCATGGATTTGCTGTGCCACGGGTGGATCTAGCTTTTCCTCCACTTTTACCCAAATTTCATCCGAAAAATCCGCCGAATTTTTGCCACGAAACCACCGTTGCATCGTGTTCTTGCTGGCTCGGGCACCCCGGACATCCGGCCCGTGCCCCGGACATCCGGCCCGGCCCGGACATCCGGCCTTTGGCCCGGACATCCGGCCTCCCGCAGCCATTTCCCCACCTCTCCGCCATTTTCGTTCGGTGCTCCACCATTTCTTCCGCATACCACCACCTTTTCCGCATCCACCATCGCTTACCCGCTTCGAGTTTGGAAAATTTGTCTCCATTTGCCGTGGATACTTGAGTTGTGGTTTCACCGTTTCCTTGGATGTTTAGGCTACCTTGGGACGGCAAGACTTCGACAACACCACCGCTCAACTTCGGCAAGGACGGTAACATCGACGACACTTCGCTCATTCTATCTTGCAATTGCATTGTCACCCTATGAACCATCTTTGCGTAGCTTTCCCATTGAGACTAGCCATTTGAGTATTGCCGGGCCACGACACTTTTGCACATTAGTGATAGTCATAGATATTGCATACCACATCATTGTGAGTAACATCACATCATCTTGGTATCTTGCATATCCACGTGTGCCACAAGAGTGCTCCGCATACACAATAGCTACCTTGATACGTGAAGCATACATATGTGCCCAAAGAAAGAGCTCCAAAGCTTTTAAGCAAAAGAGCCAATCCAAGCAAAGAAACAATAGCATCATACGTCTTGCACCCAAAGAGATCATACATAGCAACATCATCTTGTGCTCAAGCATCGGCACATCATACACTCATAGCATACTTGTGATAGATAGTCGTTACGTTTTGCCCATATAGGTCGTGCACAAGTGCGTATCCGCCTATTAAGCAATCGGTTAGCGTCTCTCTAGCGTTGTGCAACACGAGCATTTTCCGTGGTTTACCACATTTTTCGCTCATCCTTGGTTGCACAACCACATTTATCTATCCGTGCGTGTGTCCCGTGTGCTACTCTTTGCTAGTGATCTACTTGTTGCATGAGCAAATTTGTGAACCATTTTCAACATCTTTGAGTCATTTTGACGATTGCATTGAATTTGTGCCACATCCTAACCAAGCTCCTCTCAAAGCTTTACTTGTGTAGGTGTGAGAATCGACACGAAGTGATACCAATAGTGCTATTTCCGGGTTACATTGTTGAGTGATCATTGATCCATTTTCAACCTCGGTTAAGGTACATTGATATTGTCTTCTCCTTTCTCCACTCACTTACTTGCTTGTGATGATGGATAGGCCAAGTTCATCTACCAACCCGATCTTCGACGACCCTCAAGAAGCGAACAACTACGTCACCAAACTACATCTATTCGGTGTCCAACGAGCTCTACATCAAGAGAGTGAAGCTATGCGAGAGTACATTGGTCAAGTTGCCGAGGACGCGCGACAATTCCAACAAAGCACCAAGGAGCAAATCGACCTCATCAACACAAACATGTCTACTCAATACAATGAGCTCCGGACATTGATCATCAACCGACGTTCTTCCTCAACATCATCTCATCGACGAAGCCGCTCAAGTCGACATACCGACTCAACGCAAGACTCAAGTACACCTACATCAACCACTCTTCCTCAAGCCGCACGTCAAGCTCGACATGAACATCGGCAACCTCTACATGACAAGAGTTCTCAAGAGCTATTCGACGAACAAGAAAATCGACATCGTCAAAACCAAGCTACACTTGAGCAAGCACAAGAACGGCAACGACTACGCCAACAACAACAAGAGCGAGCTCGTCAATATCAAGAAGAACAAGATGCCGAGGCTAACCGCCACGCACAACAACGTCGTGAAGCTCAAGCCATGGAGGCGCAACGTGCTTTACAAGATGCACACCGCAATGTGGCCGCCCGCAATCGACACACTCGTCAAGAAGAGGATTCCCTTCGAGATGAGATGCAAGAACGGCGCCATCAAGCAAGAATGCAAGAAGAAGCTCCTCCTCAAGCGCGACATGAGCAACAATACCAACAAGAACATCAACTACAACAAGAACGTCTACATCCTCAAGAGCAACATGATATGGCAAACCGCCAAAATCGAGAGCGCCTTCCCAATAGGCAAGGAAACAATGACGAACATCGCTATGGCAAGCTCAAGTTCACCATGCCAAAGTTTTCCGGAAGCATTGATCCCGAAGACTACCTCTCATGGGCATTGAAAGTTGACAAGATCTTTCGCCTTCACAACTTCGATGAAGACAAGAAGATCGCTATGGCATCACTTGAGTTCCAAGACTATGTTCTCATTTGGTGGGAGCAAATCATAGAGAGAAGAGAAGCCAAAGGCGAACCTCCTATCACCACTTGGGCTCAAATGAAGGAAGTGATGAGAGCACGCTTCGTGCCTACACACTACAACCGAGACTTGTTCAAGAAGCTACAACTCCTCAAGCAAGGTACCAAGTCCGTTGAAGAGTACTACAAGGAGATGGAGATTGCCATGATACGAGCGAACATCACGGAAGATGATGAGCAAACTATGGCGCGATTCTTGAATGGACTCAACTATCCCATCAAGAAGATTGCGGACTTCCAACCATACAACAATCTCCTCGAGCTAGTACATCAAGCAACCAAAGCGGAGCGACAAGTTCAAGAAGACTACAAGTACTCAAAGTTCACCTCCAAGAACTTCGGCTCCTACAACCAAGCTTCAACGATTTCGGCTACCCCTCCTACCTCTTCCAAGCCTCCTACAAACTTCGGAGACAAGCAAAGCTACAAGAATGCGACTACTTCGAGTCGTCCACCTTCTACCAACAACTTCAAGCCAAGAGCTTCCTCAACCACACCTCCAACCGAAGATAACAACAAGACGAGCTCCATCAAATGCTTCAAGTGCCAAGGACGAGGCCACAAGTCATTTGAGTGCAAGACCGTTCGCACCATGATCATCAACGACGACGGATCTTATGACTCCATGAGCGATGATGAGATGGAAGCACTTGAGCATGTCGCTATGCATCGCCAAGTCAATGACGAAGAAGACAATCAAGTGTTTTGCGACAACGACTCAAGCCCCAACCTTGTTGTCTCCAAAGTCTTGACACTCCAACATCAACAAGATGACGACCAACGTTGTCACATTTTCCATACGAAGGCCGCCATCAATGGACGCTCCGTCAAGGTTATCATCGATGGAGGAAGTTGCCACAACTTGGCAAGTGATGAGCTATGCGACAAGCTTCATTTGGTCAAGACGAAGCATCCGCACCCCTACAAGGTCCAGTGGCTCAACGACGCCGGAATTCTTCGAGTCGAGCACACCGTGCAAGTCTCTTTCAAGATCGGCGCTTACGAGGACCCTCTTGAGTGTGATGTGATACCCATGTCCGTGTGCCACCTTATTCTTGGACGACCATGGCAATATGATCGCGGCGTCACACACAATGGACGGACGAATCACTATCACTTCAAGATGAAGGGCAAGGAATTCGTGCTACGACCAATGACTCCAAGTCAAGTAGCCGCCGACAAGCTTTTACCTACCACCCATCGTGGAGAGAATGGTGAGAGAGCGAGCCACCTACAAGAGAGCGAGAGCCACAGGCCAAATATGAGCGACTCCACGATGAGCTACACGAAGAAACGAGTGCTATTTGCCACCAAAAGTGAGATGAGAGAAGTGTGTGAGAACCCATCGAACGTCGTTCACCTTGTGCTCTTATGCATAGGGGAAGACAAATCTACTAACACTTCACAATCTCTACCTTTTGTGTTGTCACCTTTTTTGCAGGAATTCTCGGACGCCTTTACCGATGAGGTACCACCGGTTCTACTTCACGGGATAGAACACCACACCGAACTCGTACCCGGTGCACCATTTCCCAACAAGGTTCTCTACCGTGTCAACCACGAGATACAACGGCAAGTACCCAAACTCATCGACAAAAGTCATGTACGTGACAACTTTAGCACTTGTGCCGCTCCGGTTATTCTATTGCCTACGAAACATGGAAGTTTTCATGCAAATGCATGCTTGTTACGCAAGTGCTTACTTGTTACACAATTTAAGTTGCATGTGATTGGTTTAGAGCACCTAAAAGATTTATATGAGCATGATCCTTTCTTTGCAAATGCCTATGCTAAATGCTTGACTCACACTTCTTGGGAACCTCATTACACCAAGGATGGATATCTTATGAGAGCTAACAAACTTTGCATCCCCGAGTATTCGCTTTGTTTGCTCCTTTTGCAGGAATCGCATGGAGGAGGACTCATGGGACACTTTGGACGCGACAAGATGTTTGCTACCCTCTCTACGAACTATTTTTGGCCCAAGATGCTACGTGACGTCTCAAACCCCACCAACCGATGTCCGACATGCCGCAAAGCTAAGTCCAAAGCTCAATCTCATGGTCTTTACATGCCTCTTCCTACTACATTTCATCCATGGGAAGACATAAACATGCATTTCATACTTGGCTTGTCTAGGACAAAAAATGGAAACGATTCCGTGCTTGTCATGGTCGATACATCCTCTAAAATGACTCATTTCATTTCCGATAACAAGATCGACGATGCTTCACATGTTGCCACTTTCTTTTGTAGTGAAATACTCAAGAAGGTGCACGAACAAACACGGGCAACAATCGAGCGACAAGTACATCGCCTCACCACCAGGATCAACGTCAACAAGGCAACAATGGCGTTTCACCCGGAAGATCTCAGTTGGCTACATCTTCACAAGGACCACTTCGCGATAGAGCACAAGTCCAAGCTTCTACCTCGTGACGACGGACCATTCAAGGTGCTCCATGGTGATGAAGATTTCGATCCGAGGTCGGATCTTTCCCAAGGGAGGGGAGATGATACGGTGTATCCTAGGGCCATCCCCATGGACCCTCCTTCACCCCCTCAAGTGCCTCAAGGACCGATGACACGTGCTCGTACTAGAGCTTTCGAGACCGAGGTGACGTCACTCCTAGCCCTACTTCCTTATGAATCTTGCGAGACATGGTTGCTACCTCAAGCGAGTGTGCTTTGTGTGCTCAGGTGTGAAGGAGACCACTTCGGAGAAGAGCTTGAAGATGGACAAGTCCCCAAGGTCATGGACGAGCTAATGCATCGAGAAGAGCAGAAGAGAGCTCCAGGCCCCGGACATCCGGCCCCCTGGCCCGGACATCCGGCCCCTGGGCATTCACCTACAGAAGGCCAACAGCAGCTGAGGCTACAGGGCCCGGACATCCGGCCAGAGCCCGGACATCCGGCCAGGCATGGCCCGGACATCCGGCCCCGCGCCCGGAAATCCGGCGCCTCTGTCCAGAGAGCACCCGAGGCGCGTCCACTCCAGCCCGGACATCCGGGCCCCCGCCCCGGACATCCGGAGACCCGTGAAGCCCCGGACATCCGGGCCGCCGCCCGGACATCCGGCCCCTGATCTGCCTGCGTGCAGCCCCCTGGGCCGAGGCCCATGTACCCGTTCGCCCCGTAGACTATATATACTCCTCTCCTCATTCCGTTTAGGGTTAGCTGTGGTTTAGCTCATTTGACACTTGTGTGGATTTCTCCCACGAGACCGGTGCGCCTCTACGGAGAAGATCCACCTCTGGATTCAAGACCCCTAACGGGAAGATCCCACGGGATTCCAAGACCTCCTCCGGGAGAAGACTATCTGTATCACCGTTGTTGACTTTGGATCATGTACCTCGACCTTGTATCGCGAATCTAGCACTTGTGTGATTGCTTCCGTGTTGATTTGAGTGTTCTCTCTTGTGTTTTCCCCGTCTTCCCCTTGTGTTTTCCCCATGTTCATCGTGTGCCAACCTCCAAACGTGAAAGATCCGCTGATTAGGGTTCCACCCTGTATCATATGGTATCTAGAGCAAAGGTTTCTCACGATTTTGGAGCCCCACACTTTGTTTTCTAGCCTGTTTTTGTCGTGTTCTTCCTAATTTCAAAAAAAAATTCCCCACAAAAAGAGCCCCAAAAATTTTCTGTGATCTGTTGATTTGGCAAGATTTTGTTGAATTTGTTCCATGGATTTGCTGTGCCACGTGTGGATCTAGCTTTTCCTCCACTTTTCCCCAAATTTCATCCGAAAAATCCGCCGAATTTTTGCCCCGAAACCACCGTTGCATCGCGTTCTTGCTGGCTCGGGCACCCCGGACATCCGGCCCGTGCCCCGGACATCCGGCCCGACCCGGACATCCGGCCTTTGGCCCGGACATCCGGCCTCCCGCAGCCATTTCCCCACCTCTCCGCCATTTTCGTTCGGTGCTCCACCATTTCTTCCGCATACCACCACCTTTTCCGCATCCACCTTCACTTCACCGCTTCGAGTTTGGAAAATTTGTCTCCATTTGCCGTGGATACTTGAGTTGTGGTTTCACCGTTTCCTTGGATGTTTCGGCTACCTTGGGACGGCAAGACTTCGACAACACCACCGCTCAACTTCGGCAAGGACGGTAACATCGACGACACTTCGCTCACTCTATCTTGCAATTGCATTGTCACCCTATGAACCATCTTTGCGTAGCTTTCCCATTGAGACTAGCCATTTGAGTATTGCCGGGCCACGACACTTGTGCACATTAGTGATAGTCATAGATATTGCATACCACATCATTGTGAGTAACATCACATCATCTTGGTATCTTGCATATCCCCGTGTGCCACAAGAGTGCTCCGCATACACAATAGCTACCTTGATACGTGAAGCATACATATGTGCCCAAAGAAAGAGCTCAAAAGCTTTGAAGCAAAAGAGCCAATCCAAGCAAAGAAACAATAGCATCATACGTCTTGCATCCAAAGAGATCATACATACCAACATCATCTTGTGCTCGAGCATCGGCACATCATCCACTCATAGCATACTTGTGATAGATAGTCGTTACGTTTTGCCCATATAGGTCGTGCACAAGTGCGTATCCGCCTATTAAGCAATCGGTTAGCGTCTCGCTAGCGTTGTGCAACACAAGCATTTTCCGTGGTTTACCACATTTTTCGCTCATCCTTGGTTGCACAACCACATTTATCTATCCGTGCGTGTGTTCCGTGTGCTACTCTTTGCTAGTGATCTACTTGTTGCATGAGCAAATTTGTGAACCATTTTCAACATCTTTGAGTCATTTTGACGATTGCATTGAATTTGTGCCACATCCTAACCAAGCTCCTCTCAAAGCTTTACTTGTAGGTGTGAGAATCGACACGAAGTGATACCAATAGTGCTATTTCCGGGTTACATTGTTGAGTGATCATTGATCCATTTTCAACCTCGGTTAAGGTACATTGATATTGTCTTCTCCTTTCTCCACTCACTTACTTGCTTGTGATGATGGATAGGCCAAGTTCATCTACCAACCCGATCTTCGACGACCCTCAAGAAGCGAACAACTACGTCACCAAACTACATCTATTTGGTGTCCAACGAGCTCTACATCAAGAGAGTGAAGCTATGCGAGAGTACATTGGTCAAGTTGCCGAGGACGCGCGACAATTCCAACAAAGCACCAAGGAGCAAATCGACCTCATCAACACCAACATGTCTACTCAATACAATGAGCTACGGACATTGATCATCAACCGACGTTCTTCCTCAACATCATCTCATCGACGAAGCCGCTCAAGTCGACATACCGACTCAACGCAAGACTCAAGTACACCTACGTCAAACACTCTTCGTCAAGCCGCACGTCAAGCTCGACATGAACATCGGCAACCTCTACATGACAAGAGTTCCCAAGAGCTATTCGACGAACAAGAAAATCGACGTCGTCACAACCAAGCTACACTTGAGCAAGCACAAGAACGGCAACGACTACGCCAACATCAACAAGAGCGAGCTCGTCAATATCAAGAAGAACAAGATGCCGAGGCTAACCGCCAAGCACAACAACGTCGTGACGCTCAAGCTATGGAGGCGCAACGTGCTTTACAAGATGCACACCGCAATGTGGCCGCCCGTAATCGACACACTCGTCAAGAAGAGGATTTTCTTCGAGATGAGATGCAAGAAAGGCGCCATCAAGCAAGAATGCAAGACGAAGCTCCTCCTCAAGCGCGACATGAGCAACAATATCAACAAGAACATCAACTCCAACAAGAACGTCTACATCCTCAAGAGCAACACGATACGGCAAACCGCCAAAATCGAGATCATCCTCCCAATAGGCAAGGACACAATGATGAGCATCGCTATGGCAAGCTCAAGTTCACCATGCCAAAGTTTTCCGGAAGCATTGACCCCGAAGACTACCTCTCATGGGCATTGAAAGTTGACAAGATCTTTCGCCTTCACAACTTCGATGAAGAGAAGAAGATCGCTATGGCATCACTTGAGTTCCAAGACTATGTTCTCATTTGGTGGGAGCAAATCATAGAGAGAAGAGAAGCCAAAGGCGAACCTCCTATCACCACTTGGGCTCAAATGAAGGAAGTGATGAGAGCACGCTTCGTGCCTACACACTACAACCGCGACTTGTTCAAGAAGCTACAACTCCTCAAGCAAGGTACCAAGTCCGTTGAAGAGTACTACAAGGAGATGGAGATTGCTATGATAAGAGCAAACATCACGGAAGATGAAGAGCAAACAATGGCGAGATTCTTGAATGGACTCAACTACTCCATTAAGAAGATTGCGGACTTCCAACCATACAACAATCTCCTCGAGCTAGTACACCAAGCAACCAAAGCGGAGCGACAAGTTCAAGAGGACTACAAGTACTCCAAGTTCAACTCCAAGAACTTCGGCTCCTACAACCAAGCTTCAACGACTTCGGATATCCCTCCTACCTCTACCAAGCCATCTACAAACTTAGGCGACAAGCCAAGATACAAGAATGAGACTACATCGAGTCATCCACCTTCTACCAACAACTTCAAGCCAAGAGCTACATCATCTACAACTCCAAATGAAGAGAACCCAAAGACAAGTTCCATCAAATGTTTCACATGTGGTGGCCGTGGACACAAGTCCTTCGAGTGCACCAACAAGAGAACAATGATCTTCCACGACGACGGCACATATGACTCGATGAGCGACGACGAAGTGGACGCCATCAAGCACTTGGCCATCCACCGGCGTATCAATGAAGAAGAAGATCGTCAAGTGTTTTGCGACAATGACTCAAGCCCAAACCTAGTTGTCTCCAAAGTCTTGACACTACAACATCAACAAGATGACGACCAACGATGCCATATTTTCCATACGAAGGCCGCCATCAATGGACGCTCCGTCAAGGTTATCATCGATGGAGGAAGTTGCCACAACTTGGCAAGTGATGAACTATGCGACAAGCTTCATTTGGTCAAGACGAAGCATCCGCACCCCTACAAGGTCCAGTGGCTCAACGACGCCGGAATTCTTCGAGTCGAGCACACCGTGCAAGTCTCTTTCAAGATTGGCGCCTACGAGGACACTTTCGAGTGTGATGTGATACCCATGTCCGTGTGCCACCTTCTTCTTGGACGTCCTTGGCAATATGATCGTGGAGTCACACACAATGGACGGACGAATCACTATCATTTCAAGATGAAGGGCAAGGAATTCGTGCTTCGACCAATGACTCCAAGTCAAGTTGCCGCCGACAAGCTTTTACCTACAAAACATCGTGGAGAGAATGGTGAGAGAGCGAGCCACCAAAAAGAGAGTGAGAGCCACCAGCCAAATATGAGCGACTCCACGATGAGCTACACGAGGAAACTAGTGCTATTTGCCACCAAAAGCGAGATGAGAGAAGTGTGTGAGAACCCATTGAACGTCGTTCACCTTGTGCTCTTATGCATAGGGGAAGACAAACCTACTAACACTTCACAATCGCTACCTTTTGTGTTGTCACCTTTATTGCAGGAATTCTCGGACGCCTTTACCGATGAGGTACCACCGGTTCTACTTCACGGGATAGAACACCGCACCGAACTCGTACCCGGTGTACCATTTCCCAACAAGGTTCTCTACCGTGTCAACCACGAGATACAACGGCAAGTACCCAAACTCATCGACAAAAGTCATGTACGTGACAACTTTAGCACTTGTGCCGCTCCGGTTATTCTATTGCCTACGAAACATGGAAGTTTTCATGCAAATGCATGCTTGTTACGCAAGTGCTTACTTGTTACACAATTTAAGTTGCATGTGATTGGTTTAGAGCACCTAAAAGATTTATATGAGCATGATCCTTTCTTTGCAAATGCCTATGCTAAATGCTTGACTCACACTTCTTGGGAACCTCATTACACCAAGGATGGATATCTTATGAGAGCTAACAAACTTTGCATCCCCGAGTATTCGCTTTGTTTGCTCCTTTTGCAGGAATCGCATGGAGGAGGACTCATGGGACACTTTGTGATACGGTGTATCCTATGGACATCACCATGTCAAGAGTCTGCTTGGGAAGTGACACGTGCGACCTCTATTTCTCATACATAAAGGTGAATCATCTCCTTTACACGTGTTCACTTGACCCCTTCGAGGATGGTATACTACTTGACACTCCTCTCGTGTGCATGCATAGGTATTGTCGGAGCTTCACGGATGGCGAGGAGGAGTGCAAGCGCCAAGGATCACCTACACCATCTGCGAGGGAAGCTTGGAAGAGAAGACGGAAGAAGACGGAGCTGCTGATACTACAGCGGCCGGACATCCGGGCCAAAGGCCGGACATCCGGCGCTTCCGCAACAGCCGGACATCCGGCACTCCTCCCGGAAATCCGGGCCCTCCTTCACAGAAGCTGGACCGAGCCAGCCCGGACATCCGGCCGTAACCCCGGACATCCGGCTCGCCCCGAAGCCCCGGACATCCGGCTGCCAGCCCGGACATCCGGCCTTGCCTGCGTGCATGTATCCGGGCCGATGCCCATGTACTCGTTTCGCCCCTCACTTACCCCTTCATGCCCCTAGACTATATATACTCCTCCACCTCCACCATTTTAGGGTTAGCAATGGTTTAGCTCATATGAGAGATAGAGCTTTGCTCATCCATCCCGGATCTACTCCACGAGAGAGACCGCGGCCCCTCTACGGAGAAGATCCACCTTGGATTCAAGACCCCTAGCGGGAAGATCCTTCACGGATTCAAGACCTCCTCTTGGAGATGAACTTTACCTTGTATCTTTCCCTTTGTTGTTCATGTACCGTGTGATCTTGTGTGTTTGATTGTCTAGTGGATGTGTGATTGGACTTGTTCTTGTGTGTTTCCTCTCGTGTTTTCCCCCGTTTCCCTTTGTGTTCTTCGTGTTCATCGTGGGATCCCCTCCATTTCGTGAAAGATCTGCTGATTAGGGTTCCACCCTGTATCAACTCTCGCATAGCTTCACTCTCTTGATGTAGAGCTCGTTGGACACCGAATAGATGTAGTTTGGTGACGTAGTTGTTCGCTTCTTGAGGATCGTCGAAGATCGGGTTGGTAGATGAACTTGGCCTATCCATCATCACAAGCAAGTATGTGAGTGGGAGAAAGGAGAAGACAATATCAATGTACCTTAACCGAGGTTGAAAATGGATCAATGATCACTCAACAATGTAACCCGGAAATAGCACTATTGGTATCACTTCGTGTCGATTCTCACACCTACACAAGTAAAGCTTTGAGAGGAGCTTGGTTAGGATGTGGCACAAATTCAATGCAATCGTCAAAATGACTCAAAGATGTTGAAAATGGTTCACAAATTTGCTCATGCAACAAGTAGATCACTAGCAAAGAGTAGCACACGGGACACACGCACGGATAGATAAATGTGGTTGTGCAACCAAGGATGAGCGAAAAATGTGGTAAACCACGGAAAATGCTCGTGTTGCACAACGCTAGAGAGACGCTAACCGATTGCTTAATAGGCGGATACGCACTTGTGCACGACCTATATGGGCAAAACGTAACGACTATCTATCACAAGTATGCTATGAGTGTATGATGTGCCGATGCTTGAGCACAAGATGATGTTGCTATGTATGATCTCTTTGGGTGCAAGACGTATGATGCTATTGTTTCTTTGCTTGGATTGGCTCTTTTGCTTAAAAGCTTTGGAGCTCTTTCTTTGGGCACATATGTATGCTTCACGTATCAAGGTAGCTATTGTGTATGCGGAGCACTCGTGTGGCACACGTGGATATGCAAGATACCAAGATGATGTGATGTTACTCACAATGATGTGGTATGCAATATCTATGACTATCACTAATGTGCACAAGTGTCGTGGCCCGGCAATACTCAAATGGCTAGTCTCAATGGGAAAGCTACGCAAAGATGGTTCATAGGGTGACAATGCAATTGCAAGATAGAATGAGCGAAGTGTCGTCGATGTTACCGTCCTTGCCGAAGTTGAGCGGTGGTGTTGTCGAAGTCTTGCCGTCCCAAGGTAGCCTAAACATCCAAGGAAACGGTGAAACCACAACTCAAGTATCCACGGCAAATGGAGACAAATTTTCCAAACTCGAAGCGGGTAAGCGATGGTGGATGCGGAAAAGGTGGTGGTATGCGGAAGAAATGGTGGAGCACCGAACGAAAATGGCGGAGAGTTGGGGAAATGGCTGCGGGAGGCCGGATGTCCGGGCCAAAGGCCGGATGTCCGGGTCGGGCCGGATGTCCGGGGCACGGGCCGGATGTCCGGGGTGCCCGAGCCAGCAAGAACACGATGCAACGGTGGTTTCGGGGCAAAAATTCGGCGGATTTTTCGGATGAAATTTGGGGAAAAGTGGAGGAAAAGCTAGATCCACCCGTGGCACAGCAAATCCATGGAACAAATTCAACAAAATCTTGCCAAATCAACAGATCACAGAAAATTTTTGGGGCTCTTTTTGTGGGGCAATTTTCGAAATTAGGAAGAACACGACAAAAACAGGCTAGAAAACGAAGTGTGGGGCTCCAAAATCGTGAGAAACCTTTGCTCTAGATACCATATGATACAGGGTGGAACCCTAATCAGCGGATCTTTCACGTTTGGAGGTTGGCACACGATGAACACGGGGAATCACAAGGGAAAGATGGGGAAAACACAAGAGGAAAACACTCAATCAACACGAAAGCAATCACACAAATGCTAGATTCGCGATACAAGGTTGAGATCCATGATCCAAGGTCAACAACGGTGATACAGATAGTCTTCTCCCGGAGGAGGTCTTGATATCCCGGGGGATCTTCTCCGATGAAGGAGGTCCTGAATCCGAAGTGGATCTTCTCCGTAGAGGCGCACGGTCTCGTGGGAGAAATCCACACAAGTGTCAAATGAGCTAAACCACAGCTAACCCTAAACGGAAAGAGGAGAGGAGTATATATAGTCTACGGGGCGAATGGGTACATGGGCCTCGGCCCAGGGGATGCGCGCAGGCATTTAAGGGGCCGGACGTCCGGGCGGCGGGCCGGATGTCCGGGGCTTCGCGGGGCGCCGGATGTCCGGGGCGGGGACCCGGATGTCCGGGCTAGGGCGGTCGAGCCTCGGGTGCTCTCTGGACAGAGGCGCCGGATTTCCGGGCCCGGGGCCGGATGTCCGGGCCGTGCTTGGCCGGATGTCCGGGCCCTGGCCGGATGTCCGGGCCCTGTAGCTTCTGCTGCAGGAGGCCTTCTGTAGTTGAACGCCCAGGTGCCGGATGTCCGGGCCATGGGGCCGGATGTCCGGGGCCTGGAGCTTCCTTCTGCCCTTCTCGATGCATCAGCTCGTCCGTGGCCTTGGGGACTTGTCCATCTTCAAGCTCTTCTCCGAAGCGGTCTCCTTCACACCTGAGCACACAAAGCACACTCGCTTGAGGTAGCAACCATGTCTCGCAAGATTCATAAGGAAGTAGGGCTAGGAGTGACGTCACCTCGGTCTCGAAAGCTCTAGTACGAGCACGTGTCATCGGTCCTTGAGGCACTTGAGGGGGTGAAGGAGGGTCCATGGGGATGGCCCTAGGATACACCGTATCACTTTTGAGCTTGAATGTGATGCTAGTGGAATTGGGTTAGGAGGTGTGTTATTACAAGATGGTAAACCTGTTGCATATTTTTCTGAAAAATTGAGTGGGCCTAGTCTGAATTATTCTACTTATGATAAGGAATTATATGCTCTTGTTCGGACTTTGGAGACATGGCAACATTATTTATGGCCCAAAGAATTTGTTATACATTCTGATCATGAATCTTTAAAGCACATTAAAAGTCAAGCAAAACTGAACCGTAGACATGCTAAATGGGTTGAATTCATAGAGACTTTCCCTTATGTTATTAAACACAAGAAGGGAAAAGAAAATGTTATTGCTGATGCATTGTCTCGTCGTTATACTATGCTTTCACAACTTGACTTTAAAATATTTGGTTTGGAGACCATCAAAGATCAATATGTGCATGATGCTGAATTTAAAGATGTATTGCAGAATTGTAAAGAAGGGAGAACATGGAACAAGTTCGTCCTTAGTGATGGATTTGTGTTTCGAGCTAACAAGCTATGCATTCCAGCTAGCTCTGTTCGTCTTTTGTTGTTGCAGGAGGCGCATGGAGGAGGATTAATGGGACACTTTGGCGTGAAGAAGACGGAGGACGTACTTGCTACACATTTCTTTTGGCCAAAGATGCGACGGGATGTTGAGCGTTTTGTTGCTCGCTGCACTACATGTCAAAAAGCTAAGTCACGAATCAATCCTCATGGTTTATATATGCCTTTGCCTGTCCCTAGTGTTCCTTGGGAAGATATATCTATGGACTTTGTTTTGGGTTTACCTCGAACAAAGAAGGGGAGGGATAGCATATTTGTTGTCGTGGATAGGTTCTCGAAGATGGCACACTTTATACCATGTCATAAAAGCGATGATGCTGCTAATGTTGCTGATTTGTTCTTTCGTGAAATTATTCTCTTGCATGGTGTGCCAAATACTATTGTTTCAGATAGTGGTACTAAATTTCTTAGCCACTTTTGGAGATGTTTATAGGCTAAGTTGGGGACTAAACTGCTTTTTAGTACTACTTGTCACCCCCAAACTGATGGACAAACTGAAGCAGTCAAAAGAACTTTGTCTACTATGCTTAGGGCTGTTTTGAAGAATAATAAGAAAATGTGGGAAGAATGCTTGCCTCATATTGAATTTGCTTATAATCGTTCGTTGCATTCTACTACTAAGATGTGCCCTTTTGAAATTGTCTATGGTTTCCTACCTCGTGCACCTATTGATTTGTTGCCTCTTCCATCTTCGGAGAAAGTTAATTTTGATGCTAAACAACGTGCTGAATTGATCTTAAAAATGCATGAGTTAACTAAGGAAAATATTGAGCGCATGAATGCTAAATATAAACTTGTTGGAGATAAGGGTAGAAAACGTGTTGTCTTTGCACCTGGAGATCTTGTTTGGTTACATTTGCGTAAGGATAGGTTTCCTAATTTGCGCAAGTCAAAGCTAATGCCACGTGCTGATGGTCCTTTCAAGGTGTTAGAGAAAATAAATGATAATGCATATAAACTTGAGCTGCCTGCAGATTTTGGGGTTAGTCCCACATTTAACATTGCAGATTTGAAGCCTTACTTGGGTGAGGAAGATGAGCTTCCGTCGAGGACGACTTCAATTCAAGAAGGGGAGGATGATGAGGACATCACTAACAAGGTTACACCCACAGCTCCAACTGACACATATACAGGACCAATTACTAGAGCTCGCGAACGCCAATTAAATTACCAGGTACTTTCGTTTCTTGGTAATGAATCTAATGTTCATGAGAATATGATGCTGCCTAAATTGGATACATTTGTCTTGCTTACAAATGAAGGGCCTAGCTTGGACAAGAAGGATGAACATTGGAGCAAGATCAAGCATGGAGATGATGGCATGCGCAAGGGGGACAAGAATGGAGTTACAATGGATGATTTCAGGACTTTGAAGCCACCATAATGAGTGCGAGAAGCCTTGGACGAAATATACAAGATGCCACTTCATAAATTTCGTCCAGAGGCTATTTTAGGTGCTGCGTCACCTTATTATTGGGCCAGGCCCATGTAATTTCGAAATACTTGAGTATAGGCTGTTTTTAGAGTCCGTATGTGTGGGGAAACAGGAGTTAGGGTTGGTTTCGGACCCCTCCACCAAGGGCCACGAAATTCCCCCCTCTTTCCCTCATATATACAGCCCTTAGGGCGTCGTTTAGACTTTGGGTTTTGTTTAGATTAAAAGTTCGCCATAGCTGCAACTTCGCGTACTTCGTTTGTGTTCAACGACCAGACCAAGGCGTCACAGAACCCCACCTTGATCAATAAAGCTTTCCTCTTATATTCGCAATATCCAGATTGCAATCTTAGTTTCTTGCTTGTTCTTCGTTTGCCTGCAGGAAACAGACCTTCGTGGTCAGGTTGATCGTGCTCCGGCGTGGTCAACAACCTCTCGGAGTTGGTTTAGCGATTGCTAAGGCGCGACGTCCTCGCACGTTCGTAGTCGGATCGTCAAAGTCGACTTCCTCCAAAACGATAACCACCATCTCATCGAAAGACGGGACACCTTTGCCTCTATCACTGTTCAAATCATATGCATTCTGTTGGAACTGTCGAATATCTCTCTGCGTCCTTGTCAGCAGAAGATACAGAGACAAACTTTAAATCTGATTTTAATGCTCCATCCTCTATGCCTGAAACCCGGAGAAGCCGGAACGACCACTCCGACAGTCGTGGCGTATGTGGGATCGTGGGACAACTCCCAATGTGTTACATGTCCGCCACGTGTCCCTCAGATCTGAACCGCCAAGGGCACCTGCGTAATTGTGCTGTGCCGTCTCCCATGCTTATAAATGCACGTCCCATCACGGTCAAAATTTTCTTCTACCACCTCGCCACCTCGACCAACCCTAGCGCCTCCGCTAGCTCTCGACGACGCCGGCGACGAAGCGCTTCGCTGCCGCGACCTCGTCGACGCCGTCTGCACGCCGGCCGCGAACATCGTCTCCTCCGTCGTCGCCGTAGCTGTCCTCCGTCGCCAAGTTAGGGCACGGAAGATCGAACTGCTCGGCATCCAACTCCTCTCAGTCTAAGCAGTTCATCATGTGGTAAATTAAACTCTCTTTTTAGCATCTTCTTGATCCAAAAAGGATTCATCACTTTTACCACAAGAATTTTCTGCCTACACATATATAGATCTATCCTGTCTGCATCTCATATCTTGCCTAGTACATTCACATATGTTTCAAACATAGTTAGATTCCTCACTTGTACCTATTCATGGATTCGTACAAATCTGGAACCAACTCTCATCATATAAGTGAATGTCTTCGCGCTATGAGGTCAAAGTCTTCTAAACTGATTTATCTTCTAAAGCTTCTGAGAATGCATATGACCTCTTCCCCTTCCCTCACATCTCTAATGCTATCACATGTACATGTCCATGGGAGAATCCCTTGGTTCTCATAGTCTGCATTCATTTGCAGAATTCTTGCAGAATCATATTCACTCTCATGAAGCCAGTTCCTGTCTGACTAGCAGACTGAAGCATTTGCTAGTGTTGAAGCCATTCAGTTTGAAGCCTTTCAGATTGATCCCAGTGGCAACCAACAAGTCAGTTAGGAAGGGTGGCAGACAGCGCTGTGGCAACACCTCTAAAGATTTGCCTCCTGATCTAAGTGAGATGTACAAGACCGATCGAGAGGAGGATTACAATCAGAGGAAGACACGAATCCAATGGATTCGAAGATATTGGGCTGAACAGTGGTACAAGTACAGGTTTGTGACCCAAGAGTATGCTGAAAAGAATGCCATCAAGCGTCCATGGGGAGATATTACCTACAAAAATCTTCCACCCAAGACTCAAGCTGAAGCCATTGCTCAAGGCTTCTACCCTTGCATGGTCAGAGGGCCACAACCAGCTGATGCCGATCCTTCTTCTCTGCTCTGGTGTCGCGATGACAATTTGTTCAAGCGCAATCTTCAATATGCCAAGAACTCAGCCAAAGAGAACAAGAAGAACTGCGGACTGGACTTCAATCCTGGCCCCTCTGCGCCCCGTGCTGATGGCACGCGCGAAGCTGAACCGAACCTGGTTGGGCCCTTCTACAACTTAGAAGGCCTCATCAGTCATATCAGGGTTCAAGGGGCGGATGTGGATCAACCTGCAGATGACGCTGATTCTGATGAAGCGCCTGCAACTCCGAAGCCCAAGAAGAAGAAGAAATCCAAGGCTTCGAAGACCACTCCACCAATTGCTTCTAGAGTGAAGCCTTTGGCCACTGCTCCACCAGCACCAAGTGTGCAGTCTGAGGAGCACTCTCGCATATCCAAGAGAAGACAGCTAAGGAAGAAGCCCTTGCACAACCCCAGTCCAGCTCTCACTCCTGACGCAGTTCTAAAGACTGCAAATGAAGCCATTGATCTCTCGAGCGATGAAGATCTAGGTGACGATGCTCTGGAGCAATTGATCAAGAGCAAGCAAGACGCATAAATCTTCAATGATCTGCCGCTCTTCCACGTGGAAGTGCTAAACAATTTCATTGATGAATGGGTTGACACCCCAACCTCAGCTTTGACGATCTGCAGCTTCCTGTTGGCCTCAGCGTCTCCTTGAATGGCGCCATTGATTCTGAGCTCGCTCTTGCTCAGATAATTGTTGAGCTAAAGCAAAAGATTGATTATGAAAAGGCTCAGTTCAAGAATCATGTGGACAAGCTCAGCGTCAAAGAAATCCAGAACTTCAAAGTCATGATGCATGAGCTCAAGGAAGCCTTTTGCAAGAGGCGTGAAGAAGCCAAAGGTTCTCATGAGCGAATCAAGGCCTTGGCTGCCAAATGCGTTCAAGCATATAATGAAGCTGAAAAGCGCAAGGCCCTTGGGCGTCCTGACATTGCCTAGGATGGCTGCCAAGAAGAAGAAGAAGCAACTTGTGCCCGATGCTGAAGAATCCAGGCAGGAAATGCCTAGCATTGTCTTCCCTGCCAGCATGACTGGCTCGAAACCTAAGGTCACCCTAGCTGCTTCAGAGCTCAAGAAGACAAAGGTGGCTGAAGCTGAAGCTTGCAAGCGCAAGCAAACAACTAATGATGCTCCACCCACCAAGAAGCGCAAGACAAAGAAGGACAAAGCTGCTTCCACAGAGCCCATCTTTGTCGAGCCCATATCGGTTGCTCGTCCCGCATCTACATACCGAGAACGTCGCATGACAGTTCATGAGCCTGCTCCCACAGAGGCTGAAGACATTCCAGTTGTTGACCCCACCGCAGCTGAAGACATTGGTCCTCATGACAATGTTGAAGATGATGAAGTCCTTCCTCAGATCGAGTACAACGTGGAATCTTCGCCTGTTCTTACGAACAGCGAACACATCAGCATTGGTCGTCCATTGACGCCAATTGCACAGGATGACTCGTGGGCTGATCACCCACAAGATACCCCAGCAACTCCCCCAACTCAAGTCACCAGTTCGGTGCTTGAAGATGAAGATTTTGAGGCCCAACAAACTCCATCCCCTCAGGCGTCGCCGGCATTTCATAGGCTTCGCAAAGGACCAAGGCCTCAAGTCGTTACCCCAAGTGTTCCAGAAGGAGAAGATCAACAATCAGTTCCTGAAGCTACTCCTACTGTGAACACTTCAGAATCTGAAGCCAAAGCGGCTGAAGATATTCCGGCTGCATCAACCGAAGAAGAACAACCCCAAGAAGAAGAAAAACAACCCTAAGAAGAAGAAGCACGTGCTGCCACACTCCCTGTTCTCGAGGAGAACGTGTCCGACCCTCGAGCTCTTGAAGTGGAGGTTACAGATTCAGAGGCTGCCACCACCAACACTGAAGCCAATGACGTGGTCATGGCTGAAGCCAATGTGGCACCTGAAGTCATAGTGGTGCCTGAAGTGATGGCGCCTGAAGCAAGTGCTGCACCTGAAGCAAATCAGTAGCCTGAAGCCCCTGCCTCTGCTCCTGTTCTGCCTCCAAGGCCCCATACAATTGAGCAAGCTTACAACCAAGATGACCAGCTCATCTCTGTCCGATGGCCCATTCTGACTCCACCACCTGCTGCTGGACCGCATGCTGCTGGTCCTCAATTTGACCATCATGTTGAGCACAGGCCTCAGGTTCAGAAGCCTAAGCCAAGACTGCCAAGGTTTCTAGGTATTGCCACCTCTCAAGGGTCCTTCAATGCCAATAGCTTCACTGCGCACAACACATTCTTTGACAGCGCCAAGAACCCCTATTCCAAGCCAAGAATATCATCAGATAGGTTCTGGAGCCATCAGCAGCGCAGTTATTACTCAAGAGTTCTCTATGATCAAGGGCGCATTTTCCCTCATATGCGTCTTGACACTGAAGCTATTTCTGGACTGCCCTGTCTTGAGGAAGCTCTTGATTGCTTCCATGATGCTGGCCTGCTCAACTTTGTGACTGACAAGGAGCATTGGAATGAAGAGCTGCTTCTGCAATTCTATGCAACCCTCCACATTCGAGGCTACAACAGGGATCCGAAGACATGGGTCCTTGAGTGGATGACATGCAATGTCCATCATGAAGCCAAAGCCTTTGATCTCATTGAGCTTACTGGCCTGCCCACTCCAGGAGAATTGTCTGAACCTGGCTGTCAACTGCACAATGAAGCTTTGGAGAGCATCTTTCAGAAGCGAAAGCCCAACATGAGCCAAATGTTGAGCATGATGAAGCCTTTGCCCAGCGATGCTGAATATCCAAAGGAATTCTTTGTTGAAGACCTAGAGTATTTGCCACGCACCATCTATCATATCATCAGGCGTACTCTATGGCCTATCAAAGGACATTCTTCATCAGCCAAGCTTGAAGGCACAATGAAGACATTGGTCTTCTATATCTTCAATGACATCAACTTCAATGCTCAAGATTTCTTCATCCGGCAGTTGGCTGTGTCTGGCTCTGATCTGTTTGGTCTCAAGTTTTATGCTCCATGGATTATGCGCCTCATCAAGCTTCATTCAGCTATCACCTATCATCCCTCTGCTCGCAACCATCATATATTCTTGCCAGAGGTTGATATGTCAGCTGAAGCTATATACCAAGAGCCTGCCAAAGAGCCTGTTAGTCTTCACAACGCTGATCACCAGAGCTTCACTCAGCAAATTGAAGGAGTTCCAGCAGTCTCTCACATTTATCCTCTGGCTGGCCGTACTCGTCTACCTCGACATGCTGAAACTGAAGCTACTGAGAGCACTATTGCCCAAAGGCCTCTGAAGCGTTCTCGTGTTCTCAATAACTAAGAGCTTCTTGTTGCCCTCCATCAGAAACATGATAAGCATCACTACTGGCTGAAGTGTCGGATGCAAAGCCTCTTGGTGGACGTCAATCGCATACGCAATCTTGCCACCAAGAATGCCTTTGTTGCTCATGAAACCTGTCGGAGGTCATGGAAGAGTTTAACTTTGCTGAGTGCTGAAGCGGATCTTCAAGACGATGGCTTCACATAAAGATTCAAGTTTGATCACACTCCTCCAAGGAATGTTGTTCTGCGTCGAACTCCATCTCTTGAAGATTCTGACTACTCCTCCTCCACTGCAACGGTTGACGCCAGGGTGATAGATGATCAAGATGATGCTACCTCACCACCTCCTACTTCAGCGCGTGTCGACACTGCACCAACTACTTCTGCACCGGCAAACACCAACGCCGACCCTGCATCCTCTCCTGCTCCAACTGGGAACGAGTAGAGGCTCTATGTCTTCAAACCTTTTTGGTCCTTACTGACAAAAGGGGGAGAAGCATATGAGTTGATAGTCTTCAAGCGGGTCCATATGGGCGGGTGCTTTACATTTTGCCTAGTGCTTACAACTCTCGTTTTTGCTACATTTGGTTCCTTGAGTTGTAACACTTAAACTGATGGTCGTCTGCTACGTATTCTGGTACTCTGTAATGCGATGATAAATTCCGCATGTGCTACGTTATATTCCGCACTTAGTCATTTTTGCAGACGTCCATTTCTCATTATGCATATCATTATACTCGACATATCAATAGTGCATGATGAATTGTCTTCATAAGTTGAAGAGGATCTCCACAAGTACAACCTGCCATGTGCATTTGCATTCAAAGGAAAATCAACTATATGCACATCTTCAGGGGGAGCCTTTTGCTACTTACGAAGACAATACTTTATCCTTTACAATTTCACATACTTTTATCCTCGTTGAAAACTTCAACCAGTTTGTCATCAATCACCAAGAAGGGGGAGATTGTAAGTGCATCTAGTGCCACCCCTAGTTGGTTTTGGAGTATTGACGACAAACCTGGTTGAGGGACTAATGTGTTTGTGAGAATTGCAGGATAACACAGGTAGTAGTCCCTCATTGATTCGGTTTACCTACCGAAGATGACCCCTAAAAATGTATGAAGACTATGACAAGAGAAGACATTGTGTGAAGACTATGGAGCGCGAAGACTTAGATGTTTCGTTGTTTCCTTTTCTTCTTTGTTGAGTCATAGGAACCACCGTACTATTAAGTGGGGTCCAAGTGAACTAAGTCAGAGTGACTGAAGTGATGCTCAACCAAATCCTATGTCTTCGAGCGAAGACAATGAGAGCAAATCTTATCCAGAGCTGGATGAGTCAGCTTTACTTGTAGCCCAAGTAAAGTTGCCGTGTGTGTGATTGAAATCTGACCGTTGGAACACGTGTCAGTTCCTTAGTGACCCAGGGTCACTTCGGACAAATCAGGTCGGGTTGCCCAGTGGCTTTAAATAGCCCACCCCCTACACCATAAATGGTGGCTGCTCAGAGTTATTGCACGGCTTTTGTCATTTGAGAGCAACCCACCTCCGAAGCATTTGAGAGAGATCCTTGCGAGGACAAAGCCACAACACCCAGAGCCAAAGAGTGTTAGGCATCACTGAAGCCTTTCTGTCTGTGTGACCTGAAGCCTTATTACACTTGAGGACTGTGTTTCCTCCAGCCGGTTAGGCGTTGCGTTCTGAGCATCCAAGAGTCATTGTGGATCGCCAGTGAACGAAGTCTGTGAAGGTTTGGAAGTCTACCTTGAAGACTTGCCAGAGTGATTGGGCGAGGACTAGGTGTCCTTAGCTCAAGGGGAATAAGGTGAAGACGCGGTCTTCTGAGTTAAATCTCAGCCTCCCTAACCAGACGTACAGTTGTCACAGCAACTAGAACTGGTCTAACAAATCACTGTCTTCCCCGAGCTACTGGTTCTATCCTTTCCTTTTTCCCTTTACTTACTGTCTTATGTTGTGAAGTCATTGCCTGCCTGCCTTATTTGATTGACTTCATTGTGTGACTACTTGTTCTGATTGGCTTCATTCCCTCTTCCATCTTGATCCTTACTGCCTAGCTGCTATTAGTCTTCATGGTTTCACTTTATTGAATACCTGACTATGGCTTGTCTAGTGTAGTCTTCTTTTCGCTGCATATAAATAGGATTGGATTTATCCTTTGTCTTCGAAACTTCCATGTTTTGAAGCATTTCATAAAAAATCGCCTACTCACCCCCCTCTAGTCGATATACTGCACTTTCATTAAGTATGTAGATATGGACCATATGGTTGTCAAAACCGTGTTATGAAGATCCTCCTTTTGTCGAGTAGTATAACCACTATATATATGTTACTCAATTGTTGTTACCCAAGTTCTTAAATTTTCATGGAAAGTATTAGTATCGTACACATTTCATTGAGTTTAAGTGTGTGACCGATGTCCAGAAGGCATTTGCTTATAAACTGTCCATATTGCAAATTAACACACATGTTAACATAAGGAAACAGATGTGTAACTTACTAATCATCACATACGAGTACTCGCAGACGCATCGTGTGAGATACTCCTAGCCACTGCAAGCAACTAGTTTGCATTTTTCAAAGTTTTTTGTACACACATAATCGCATACGAACTAACTGTATTAACCATCTGTGATGTAATTTCTCATCATAAACAGTTCATCCGAGTTGGCCGTTTGCCACGTATCACACACATCTTGTTTACACGACTCATTTGTGTTCTTTTGACTCATCCACTACTGCAGGATGCTGCTAACGCGACACTTTCTTTTTAGATCCGTGCAAAACTTTCTTTTTAGATTTTCATTTCTTTCTCTTAAATCTCAGTCCAGTGAGACATATAGCCACGCCGTAGAACAGGGTCTCGGGCGCCATTAATCGAGATGTTGGGAGGGAGGTGCGCGAAGGGTAGCGGTCAAAGGGCTCTTCTCCCGATGAGCACGCACAGGGGTTTGATCGCACGCCTCCCGTACTCAAATAGCTACCCCGCACGGCACCTCCTAGCCAATAAAAAAGGGGGTGGCGGCACGTATTTGGTAAGTAGAACGCCCACGGTTTCAATAATAGTTGTGTTTCCGATTTGTAACGTGACAACACTTGTTCCAAAATGACTGTGTTGATTGTTAATGTGTGCGCCTTCACAAATCGGACAGAAAAATTACCACAACATGATGGTGCCATGTCATGACACCATGCCAAGCTTCATGATTTTCAGGCGTGTTTTGGATTTACAGAAATTAAAAAACCAAGTTTCTCAATCTTTCCGGCCGAGCCACGACACCCAGATGTTCGAATTTCATACCCATTTCTTGCATGGGACCTACAAATTCACCCAAGGACACACATGTGATTTCTCAACCGACTTTGGTGCATTGGAGCATGTGCCTGTAGTTCAAATTTGAATTATGCATATTAAATGCACAGAAACTCAATTAATGTATAAAAAATGCCAAACGTACCCCGAAAAATTCCAAAATTAAACACAACACTCATGTTGTTCTATGTTGACAGTAGATTTTTTTGAAAGCAATAAGAGGCAACAGATATTGTTCCGTCCCCAAAGGTGGCACGTTCCCTACCAATTTTTTTTGAAAGCTTGTTGTGAGAAGCTCTGGTTTGTGAGAAACTTATACCCAAACCTGCCCCAAATGGGAGAAATTTTTAACCACGACATGTTAATGCCGCTCCATGATAGCATGCCAAGTTTCATGAATTTCAGGCAAGTTTTGGATTTACTAGAATTTAAAAACCACGTATCTCAACGTTTGCCAGCAATCAACAGTGCCCTGGTGTTTGAATTTCATTCCCATTTCTTGCATGGGACCTAGAAATTCACCCAAGAACACACATGTGATTTTTCAACCAACTTTGGTGCACTAGAGCATGTGCTTGTAGTTCAAATTTGAATTATGCACATTAAATGCCCAGAAACTCAATTAATGTATATAAAAGGCCAAACGAACCCCGAAAAATTCCAAAATTAAACACAACACTCCTGTCGTCATGCACGCCCTTCATAAATCGAACCATCATCGAGGAATTTCCATGCTTTCGAGAGGGAAATCCCCAGGATTGAAGGGGAATCCAAATTTCGGTCCTAGTTTGTCATTCAGTTTTTTTCCAGTGATCAACACACCGCCTCAAATGCAACGTGTTCACATTTGACATTTTTTTGGTCTCATTTACCATATTTATGTGAGTATGTGCATTTTCAAGGCGACATAATTCAAATTCGAACAATCGATGCATGAAAAGGTGCACAATAACGGTATGGAAAACCATGCTCGTGTTATTTAGTACATTCTCATGCCTTTTACAAGGAATGGGTAGATATTTCAAGGGAATGTGTGGCAATAGTCAACCATAAATGTGTCATTTACTGGGTTAACAACTATACAAAAAATGAAACACATGGTTGGAAAGCATGACACCTGGCGTGTTGCCATGGTATGGCCTCACCATGCCCTGGTAAAAATTGGAGAATGTTTTCCTATGTCGTGATGCACACCTTTCATAAATCGAACCATCACTGAGGAAGTTTCATGGTTTCGAGGGGGAAATCACCAAGATTGAAGGGGGATCCAAATTTCCGTTGTCCTTTGTCCATGAGTTTTTTCTATGATGAACATACAAACTGCAAATCACCGCGTTCAAATTTGACACTTTTCCGGGTTCATTTGCCATATTTAGGGGATTATGTGCATTTCCTATGCACTAATGCACATAATTCAAGTTCAAACAATCGGTGCATGAAAGGGTCCACAAGAACGGCCTGGGAAACCATGCTCGTGCCATTTAGTAAATTCTCATGCCTTTTACAAGCAAGGGACAGATATTTCGATGAAATGTGTGGCAATAGTCAACCACAAATGTTTGTTTTTTGAGTTTTCAACTATAGAAAAAATGAAATAAATGCTCGAAAAACATGACGCCTAGCATGGTGCCATGGTATGACCTCACCATGCACTGGTAAAAATTAGAGAAGGTTTGGCTTATGTCGTTATGCACACCCTTCATAAACTGAACCATCACCGAGGAAGTTCCATGCTTTCGAGAGGGAAATCCCCAAGATTGAAGGGGAATCCAAATTTCCGAGCTAGTTTGTCATTCAATTTTATTCCAACGATCAACATACCGCCTCAAATGCAATATTTTCAAATTTGAAATTTTTCCGGGCTCTTTACCATATTTATGTGGTTATGTACATTTTCTAGGCATCAATGGACATAATTCAAATTTGAACAATAGGTGCATGAAAAGGTGCACAAGAACGGTCTGGAAAACCATGCTCATGTTATTTAGTACATTCTCATGCCTTTTACAAAGAATTGGCAAATATTTCAAGGAAATGTGTGGCAATAGTCAACCATAAACACGTCGTTTACTGGGTTAACAACTATACAGAAAATGAAACACATGGTTGGAAAACATGACGCCTGGCGTGTTGCCATGGTATGGCCTCACCATGCCCTGGTAAAAATTGGAGAATGTTTTCCTATGTCGTGATGCACGCCTTTCATAAATCGAACCATCATCGAGGAAGTTTCATGGTTTCGAGGGCGAAATCACCAAGATTGAAGGGGGATCCAAATTTGCTTTGTCCTTTGTCCATGAGTTTTTTTCTATGATGAACATACAACATGCAAATCACCGTGTTCAAATTTGGCACTTTTCCGGGTTCATTTTCCATATTTAGGGGATTATGTGAATTTCCTAGGCATTAATGCACATAATTCAAGTACAAACAATCGGTGCATGAAAGGGTCCACAAGAACGGCCTGGAAAACAATGCTTGTGCCATTTAGTAAATTCTCATGCCGTTTACAAGGAAGGGACAAATATTTCAATGGAATGTGTGGTAATAGTCAACCACAAATGTTTGTTTATTGGGTTTTTAAATATAGAAAACTGAAATAAATACTTGAAAAACATGACGCCTGGCATGGTGTGCCATGGTATGACCTCACCATGCACTGGTAAAAATTAGAGAAGGTTTGGCTTATGTCGTCATGCACGACCTTCATAAATCAAACCATCACCAAAGAAGTTCCATGCTTTCGAGAGGGAATTGACCAAGATTGAAGGGGAATCCAAATTTTCTTCGTTCTTCGCCCTGGAGTTTTTTTTTCTACGATGAACATAAACCCTGCAAATCACCGTGTTCAAATTTGGCATTTTTCCGAGCTCATTTACCATATTTAGGGGATTATGTGCATTTTCTAGGAATTTAGCGCATATAAATCCAATCTAGCTACATGTGCACGGGTGTGAGGTGAGGGACGTGGATTGCCGTTCGATCGTGGCGCATCCTACGGTGCACACACGCGATCCGCGTGGTTGGGGTTCCGGCCAATCATAACGCAACACAAAATACGCTCAGCGCACACTGTTTTCGGAAGCGGCGGAGATGAACCGTGTGTGATAATGAACGAGCAAAATTGTAAAGGAAGCCAAATTTCAATTGTCGTTGAGCTCTTGCATAAGTCAGTTACCTGTGCGATGTTTCCTAATAAACCAGGCGTACCATTGACCGAAAAAATCAATTACACGTGTACACTTTTTTTGGAGACGGGATCTGCCAACTTTCTTTTTTTCTCGCACACGAGTATTTTACGCGCTTCGTCTGTGTTGTGTGTTTCCCCTGCCCAAGTTTCAAGTTTCGTAGCGAAATTTTCATTAGGTGCGTGACTTCAGAATTTATTCCTCCAACCACATCCTCACCGTCAGTATCCTCCCCTCACGCCTCCCCATACCGGCATCTCAAACCACCGCCACCGCAACCACAGCTTCAACCGCATATACGTTCTGCTCGGATCTAGTCAGGTAACCCGCCGATCTCTATCACGGTCCCGGCCTGATTGCTTAAATGGCGCCTACGAAACATCCTCATGCCTCCAAATCCCCACCGCAAGAAGCTGATGGCGGTCCATGGCGCGATGACTGTTGTGCGTGTTGACCCGAAGGAACACCTCGCCTTCGCCGCCGCCGCCGACATGGTGCAGGATCTGGCCTAGATGAAGTCCCGCAACGACTACCCCCCAGGACTTAGCAAGTAAGATCTGACCAGCTAAATCTTACCAATACCACTTGCAACGGCCATGATTTGTACGGTTGATGTATTAAGCATGTTCATGCCTTGTTTATTTCAGTACAGCACACTATGTGATGTTCAAATATTACCGTGTCCAGCTCAATTCCACCAATACTAGCAACAAACTTACAATACACGACTCAGGATATCACTAGAGATGCTGCCCATTTGCTATTTTTAGTGGATGTTAACCCTGTTGGATTTAACATGCCTGTCCATGTACTTACGCAGGGTCATAACGGCTGATGCTGTTGTTTGCCATCAAGGTTAGTTGCATCCCATGTCTTATAGTTTGTGCAATTGCAGTTTAACTTCTACCATTTACTGGTTGCCTGTAGGTACACATGTCAGTGGCATTGATCCACGCTTGGACCCGGAAGAATAGCTCGCCTCTGCCATAACTGACTTTGGGCGTGCTCTGGCCAAGATGAAGTGCCCTAGCAACTACCTCTCAGGACTTACCAAGTATGTACTCACCAGTTCAATCTTACCAATACCAGTTGCAATTAATGGCTATGTTCTGTATGGTCGATGTATTAAGCATGTTCTAGTAAACATGCCTAACACGTTTTGCTACTTTCCCTACCTTTTTATAGACATCTGGGCCATTCTCTGTTCTGGCAGCACCTGCCTTGTGATGTTTAACTATGCCAATTGCATTTTTATCAGTACCGGTTTCAATGTCTATTAAGCCTGTTGCAATTAATAGTTGAATCCATTTTTAAACAGTTGTATTTCAATGGCCACAAACTTACAAAACATGACTTAGGATGCTGTTAAGCCTGTTGCTATTAACAGTTGTATCCGTTTTTTTAATCTATCCATTTGCTACCATGCTACTCTCCGCAATGAAGATATACTAGAGATGCTACCCATTCCCTATTTTTGGTGGATCGATGCTAACCATGTTCTACTTAACATGCATGTCCATGTACTTACGCAGGGTCATAACGGCCGATGCTGTTGTTTGCCGTCGAGGTTAGCTGCATCCCATGTCTTACAGTATTTCACATCATTTGTGCAATTGCAATTTACTTCTATCATTTACTGGTTGCCTGTAGGTACACATGCCAGTGGCACTGATCCATGCTTCGACCCGGAGGAACAGCTCGCCTCCACCGCCGCTGACTTTGGGCGGGCTCTGGCCAAGATGAAGTGCCCCAACAACTACCTCTCATGACTTACCAAGTATGTACTCACCAGTTCAATCTTACCAATACCAGTTGCAATTAATGGCTATGTTTTCTACAATCGAAGTATTAAGCATGTTGTAGTAAACATGCCTAACACATTTTAGCTATCCCCCCTACCTTTTTATAGACAACTGGGCCATTATCCACTCTGGCAGCACCTGCCCTGTGATGTTTAACTCTGCCAATTGCATTTTTAACAGTACCGATTTCAATGGCCATTAAGCCTGTTGCAATTAACAGTTGTATCCATTTTTAAAGAGTTGTATTTCAATGGTTAAAAACTTAGAAAACATGAATTAGGATGTTGTTAAGACTGTTGCAATTAACAGTTGTATCCATTTTTTAACCCGTCCCTTTGCTACCGTGCTACTCTTTCGCAATGAGCATATCACTACAGATGCTGCCTTTTATTACCATTTGGTATTTTTGGTGGATGTTAACCCTGTTGTAGTTGCCATTGGCTTTCCATGTACTTACACAGGGCTACAATGGGCGATGCTGTTGTTTGCCGTCAAGGTTAGCTGCATCCCATGTCTTATACACCATCTATTCGTAAGTATAAGTATTTTTAGAGATTTCAATATAGACTACATAAGGAGCAAAATGAGTGAATCTAGATTCTAATCTAAACTATATCTATAATTCTATATACATTCGTATGTAGTTCACATTGAAATCTTAAAAAAAATACTTGTACTTAGGAACATAGGTAGTTGTATTTTACATCATTTGTGCAATCTCAGTTTAGCTTCTAACATTTACTGGTTTGCTTGTAGGTACATATGTGGGCGGTACTGATCCACGCTTCGATCCCTTTTGCGTATGGGGCAATGAGATATTCATGGAAAAGCTTCAAGTGAGGAAACTAAGAAAGATTGTTAGGCGAAAGAAACAGGTGATTGGAATTAAGCTCTTCATTTACACTTTGTCGAAGACAACACTGAACTTTAGGATGGTAAGTAATGTGTTGCCTTTTCCCCCTGCCCACAACAAGTTACTCTATTAGACCTTAGTATCTGATATTTTTCTCTTTTCAGTGATTTTCGAAGCTATTTACTGATGATTACCTTGCAAACTACATGACCAGAGTGGAGGCAACTATGGTTAAAGTATATAATTCATGCTACCATGATAATGCTCTAGAAGTCTTCCTGAAGGCTGTGAAGGATGGGCGGGCGATCGTCACAAGGGGTTGGACAAAAGTGGTTCATGCCTATGGCATGCAGGAAGGCACATTATGGGCATTCCGCTTCTTCAACACCGTCGGCAGTCAAAATGATTTACACTTGTCTCTTCACCTTTGCCGCCTTTAAATATTGTGGTTCATCATAGTTAATTGCTGCCTAATCCTGTAATTACTAAACATATTGTACTGGCAATTTTATTTATGGATTCGTTGCTGAACCATTGTGCTGAGAATTTGAATTGCACGTTTCATATTTCAAAATTTTCAAATTGAATAATAAATTACAGGCAAAAATAAAAAGAGAACAGACGGTCATGGAACTTTGCAAACAGTTCTGGTAGTAAAAGCGCTTGTGATGGATAGTAAACATAAAAGAAATCAGTTAACCAACGGTCCGTGTGTGATGTAGTTCATAAAGGCAAACAGTTAACCAAGGCAGAGCGTGTGTGATAGTTACATCTTTCACACATGAGCGTATACATAAAACTGTGTGGGATGTACATCAGAACGGAAACGTTTTCCCTGGATTGACTGTGTGGGATGTACATAAGAACGGAAACATATTCCTTGGATTGACTGGGCCTATCCCCGACAATTTCTGGGTCGTGTGGGAAGGACCCCCCTATCGCCCACACTCACTAGGCGACGGTTCCAAATGTCGTCGCGGGAAGGGGTTAAAAACCGTTTGTATATCACCGACGCGTACTAGTGATCGCGAAAGTTCATCCATGTGAATTGTATGCCGTATATCACACACATCTTGTTAAGTTGAACCGTTTCTGTTGTATTCCCTAATCGAAAACAGTTCATCCGAGTGAACCGTATGCCGTATATCACACACACACACCTTGATTTGGATAACCATTTATGTTGCACTCCCTAGTAGCAAACAATTCATCAGAGTGAACTGTGTGGCGTATATCGCACACACATTGATATGGCTGCCCTTTTCTGTTGTTCTGCCTCATCACAAACAGTTCGAATGTATTAACCGTGTGCCCTGCATTGCACACGCAACTAAAATCTGAACCGTGTTTGATAGCTCTGCCATCGCAAACCTTTTGCACCTTTTTTCACGGTTTTACGCCACCGTTTGCAATTAATGCATCGCACATAGTTTCGCAAAGGGTCTCTGATCGTAGTGCTGCATTAGCAGCATCCTGCAGTAGTGTGCGTTCAAAACGTTTTTGAAGTCCCGGTTCTAAGCTGTATATCATGGCACACTAAACTATTAAGTAGTGATCATATCAAGCTTGCCAAACATTCATAACATCTGCATCCGCTCCTGCAATAGGTCTGTCACCTAGCGGTGCATCAAGGACATAATTCTTCTGTGCAACAATGAGGGTAATCCTCAGATCACAAACCCAGTCCACATCACTGCTACTAACATCTTTCAACTTAGTTTTCTCTAGGAACATATCAAAAACATGGGAGCTAAATCGCGAGCTATTGATCTACACCATAGATATGCAAATACCATCAGGACTAAGTTCATGATAAATTAAGTTCAATTAATCAAATTACTAATGAACTCCCACTTAAATTAACATCCCTTCGGTTATCTAAGTGAAACATGATCCAAATCAACTAAACCATGTCCGATCATCACGTGAGATGGAGTAGTCATCAATGGTTAACATCTCTATGTTTATCATATCTACTATATGACTCATGTTCGACCTTTCGGTCTCCAGTATTCCGAGGCCATGTATGTACATGCTAGGCTCGCCAGGTTTAACCCAAGTATTCTGCGTGTGTAAAACTGTCTTACACCCGTTGTATGTGAATGTAGAGTCTATCACAGCCGATCATCACATGGTGTCTCGAAACGACGAACTGTAGCAACGGTGCATACTCGGGGAGAACACTATTATCTTGAAATTTAGTGAAGGGATCATGTTATAATGCTTCCGTCCTAAGGAAAATAAGATGCATAAAAGATAAACATCACATGCAATCAAAATATGTGACATGATATGGCCATCATTATCTTGTGCTTTTGATCTCCATCTTCAAAGCATCGTCATGATCTCCATCGTCACCAGCTTGACACCTTGATCTCCATCTTAGGGTCGTGGTTGTCTCGCCAACTATTGCTTCTACGACTATTGCTAACTCATAGCGATAAACTAAAGCAATTACATGGCGCTTGCATTCCATACAATAAAGAGACAACCATAAGGCTCCGGCCGGTTGCCAATAATTTACAAAACATGACCATCTCATACAATAACGTATAACTCATCACATCTTGACCATATCACTTCACAACATGCTCTACAAAAACAAGTTAGACGTCCTCTACTTTGTTGTTGCAAGTTTTACGTTGCTGCCGCGGGCTTCTAGCAAGAACCGTACTTACCTATGACACAAAACCACGACGGTGATTTATCAAGTTTGTTGTTTTAACCTTTAACAAGGACCGGCCGTAGTCAAATTTGATTCAACTAAAGTAGGATAAACAGAGACCCGCCAGCCACCTTTATGCAAAAGAAGTTGCACATGACGGTGGAACCGGTCTCATGTACGCGGACATGTAATGTTGGTCCGGCCGCTTCATCTTAAAATGCCGCCGAATCAAAATAAGACGTTGGTGGTAAGCAGTATGATGATCATCGCCCACAAATCTTTGTGTTCTACTCATGCATATCATCTACGCACAGACCTAGCTCTGATACCATTGTTGGGTAACATTGCATGGGAAACAAAAAAATCTACGCACACGCAATGATCTATCTATGGAGATGCATAGCAAGGAGGGGAGAGCGTGTGTCTACGTACCCTTGTAGACCGTAACCGAAAGAGTTTCACAACGTGGTTGATGTAGTTGAACTTCGTCGCGCTTCAACCGATCAAGTACCGAGCGCACGACACCTCCGCGTTCCGCACACGTTCAGCTCGGTGACGCCCCTCGTCTTCTTGATCCAGCAAGATGTTGAGGTAGTAGATGAGTTCCGTCAGCACGACGACGTGGTGAGGTCGATGGTGAAGTGATCTCCATAGGGCTTCGCCTAAGCACTATGAAAATATGACCGAGGGAGTAAACGGTGGACGGGGACGCCGTACACGGCTACAACAATGTTGTGTCTTTGTGAGGCACCCCCTCCCCACATATATATAGGTGTGAGTGGAGGGGAGGGAGCCAGGGCGCGCCCTAGGGTTGGCCGCCGCCCCCAAGGGGCCGTGCCTTGCCCTGCTCCCCCTTTCCATGTATGCATGAAGGGGAAGGAAAGAGGGGGGGGGGGTTGAGGGAAGAAAGTGCGAATCCTAATACACACTTTTATTTCCCTTCCCCCTTTTCCTTATCCTCCTCCTATGGCCCTATAGGGCGCACCAGCCCCTTGTGGGCTGGTGTGTTTCTTCACAAGGTCCGTATGGCCCATAGGATTGTCGGGGGTACCCGGAACACCTTCCGGTGACCCGATAAGTACCTGATAACCTCCAGAACACTTCCGGTGTCCGAATACCATATATATATATATATATATATATATATATATATATATATATATATATATATATATATATATATATATATATATATATATATATATATATATATATATATATATATATATATATATATATATATATATATATATATATATATATATATATCAATATTTACCTCTCGACCATTCCGAGACTCCTCGTTATGTCCGTGATCTCATCCGGGACTCCGAACAACATTCAGTCACCAAATCACATAACTCATATAACACTATATTGTCAACGATCGTTAAGCGTGCGGACCCTAAGAGTTTGAGAACTATGTAGACATGACCGAGACACCTCTCCGGTCAATAACCAATAGTGGAACTTGGATGTCCATATTGGCTCCTATATTCTACGAAGATACTTATTGGTCGAACCGTTATGACAACATACACAATTCCCTTTGTCCGTCAATATGTTACTTGCCCGATTCGATCGTCGGTATCTCTATACCTAGTTCAATCTCATTACTAGCAAGTCTCTTTACGCATTCCGTAATACATCATCCCGAGACTAACTCATCAGTCACTTGCTTGCAAGGCTTATTATGACGTGTATCATCGAGAGGGCCCAGAGATACCTATCCGATACTTGGAATGGCAAATCCTAATCTCTATTCACGCCAACACAACAAGACACCTTTGAAGATACGTGTAGAGCATCTTTATAATCACCCACTTACATTGTGACATTTGATAGCACACAAGGCACTCCTCCGGTATCCGGGAGTTGCATGATCTCATAGTCATAGGAATATGTATTTGACATATATGAAATCAGTAGCAATAAACTGTACGATCAAATGCTAAGCTAACGGATTGGTCTTGTCCATCACATCATTCTCACAATGATGTGACCTCGTTATCAAATTACAACTCATGTCCATGGTTAGGAAACCTTAACCATCTTTGATTAATGAGCTAGCCAAGTAGAGGCTTACTAGGGACATGGTATTTGTTTATGTATTTACACATGTATTTAGATAGAGGCAAAGGTGTCCCGTCTTTCGATGAGATGGTGGTTATCGTTTTGGAGGAAGTCGACTTTGACGATCCGACTACGAACGTGCGAGGACGTCGTGCCTTAGCAATCGCTAAACCAACTCCGAGAGGTTGTTGACCACGCCGGAGCACGATCAACCTGACCACGAAGGTCTGTTTCCTGCAGGCAAACGAAGAACAAGCAAGAAACTAAGATTGCAATCTGGATATTGCGAATATAAGAGGAAAGCTTTATTGATCAAGGTGGGGTTCTGTGACGTCTTGGTCTGGTCGTTGAACACAAACGAAGTACGCGAAGTTGCAGCTATGGCGAACTTTTAATCTAAACAAAACCCAAAGTCTAAACGACGCCCTAAGGGCTGTATATATGAGGGAAAGAGGGGGGAATTTCGTGGCCCTTGGTGGAGGGGTCCGAAATCAACCCTAACTCTTGTTTCCCCACACATACGGACTCTAAAAACAGCCTATACTCAAGTATTTCGAAATTACATGGGCCTGGCCCAATAATAAGGTGACGCAGCACCTAAAATAGCCTCTGGACGAAATTTATGAAGTGGCATCTTGTATATTTCGTCCAAGGCTTCTCGCACTCATTATGGTGGCTTCAAAGTCCTGAAATCATCAATTGAAACTCCATTCTTGTTCCCCTTGCGCACGCCATCATCTCCATGCTTGATCTTGCTCCAATGTTCATCCTTCTTGTCCAAGCTAGGCCCTTCATTTGTAAGCAAGACAAATGTATCCAATTTAGGCAGCATCATATTCTCATGAACATTAGATTCATTACCAAGAAACGAAAGTACCTGGTAATTTAATTGGCGTGCGCGAGCTCTAGTAATTGGTCCTGTATATGTGTCAGTTGGAGCTGTGGGTGTAACCTTGTTAGTGATGTCCTCATCACCTTGTGAAGATGTAGCCAACTGAGATCTTCCGGGTGAAACGCCATTGGTGCCTTGTTGACGTTGATCTTGGTGGTGAGGCGATGTACTTGTCGCTCGATTGTTGCCCGTGTTTGTTCGTGCACCTTCTTGAGTATTTCACTACAAAAGAAAGTGGCAACATGTGAAGCATCGTCGATCTTGTTATCGGGAATGAAATGAGTCATTTTAGAGAATGTGTCGACCACGACAAGCACGGAAGCATATCCATTTTTAGTCGTAGACAAGCCAAGTATGAGATCCATGCTTATGTCTTCCCATGGATGATATGGAGTAGGAAGATGCATGTCAAGACCATGAGATTGAGCTTTGTACTTAGCTTTGCGGCATGTCGACCATCGGTTGATTAGGCGGGAGACGTCACGAAGCATCTTGGGCCAAAAATAGTTCGTAGAGAGGGTAGCAAACGCCGTGTCGCTTCCAAAGTGTCCCATGAGTCCTTCTCCATGAGATTCCTGCAAAAGGAACAATCGAAGCGAAGACTCGGGAATGCAAAGTTTGTTAGCTCTCATAAGATAGCCATCCTTGATGTAGTAATGTTCCCAAGAAGTGTGAGTCAAGCACGTAGCATAGGGATTTGCAAAGGGAGTATCATGCTCATATAAATCTTTTAGGTGCTCAAAGCCTATCACATGCAACTCAAATTGTGTAACAAGTAAGCATTTGCGTAACAAGCATGCATTTGCGTGAAAACTTCCATGTTTCGTAGGCAATAGAATAACCGGAGCGGCACAAGTGCTAAAGCTGTCACGTACATGACTTTTGTCGATGAGTTTGGGCACTTGCCGTTGTATCTCGTGGTTGACACGGTAGAGAGCTTTGTTGGGAAATGGCGCACCGGGTACAAGTTCGATGCGGTGTTCTATCCCGTGAAGAGGAGGTAGAACCGGTGGTATCTCATCGGGAAAGGCGTCCGAGAATTCCTGCAACAATTGAGACAACACAAAAGGTGGAGGTTGTGAAGT